>CM067369.1:187262741-187862741 GCA_034401795.1 Chaetoderma sp. LZ-2023a | reverse complement strand
TTACCCTACCGAACATGGGCCACCGCCCAGGGCTACCCAAAAATCAGCGCCATGAAGTAATGGGAAGACTCGCTGCTGGGCAGAGCGTTCATGATGTTGCTCGACATTTTAATGTTCACGCCTTAACCATTTCCCGTCTCCGCCAACGTGAGCAGGAAACTGGACATGTTAATGACCGACCACGATCTGGCAGACCGAGAGCAACAACACCACTAGAAGACCGCTACTTAGTGACGTCATCACGACGTCACAGGTTTGAGACTGCGCCGCGGCTGTCCCGTAATTTGCACACCGCTACCTGCACTACAGTGTGCATGCACAAACTGTGCGAAACAGACTCCATGATGCTGGACTGCATGCCCGTTGTCCACTTGTTGCTGTTCCGCTTACAGAGCGTCACATCGTGAATCATTCAGCATGACAGATTCGGTGGCGACAGATCCATGGTGTGGGCTGGAATCCATGAAAATGGCAAAACAGATCTTATTGTGATTCGCGGAAATTTAACGGCTCAACGTTACTGTGAAGAAGTTGTCCCCCCTGTTGTCATCCCTTTTATGCAGCATCATGCAGACTTTATGTTCCAGCAAGACAACGCCCTTCCTCATTCAGCTAGGGTTACCAGTGAATTCCTTGAGGCTAACAATGTCCCGGTGTTGGACTGGCCAGCGCGATCACCGGACCTGTCTCCTATCGAACACGTGTGGGACATTCTTGGCCGTATGGTGCGTGAGAACCATCCACATCTTCACAACGTGCGGTAGCTGGAAGCTGCACTGCTCCAGGAATGGGATGCGATTCCTCTTCGTGACATCAGGTGCTTAATTCGAAGCATGAGAAAGCGATGTACAGTGGTGGTTAATGCGCGCGGAGGTCACAACCGGTATTGACAGCTCAGTGTCATTATTTAAATTGGACCCTTCCGTTGAATGATGCCGTGTTAAAGGTGCGACGCTAGCATTACAGTAACAAGAGACTGTTGTTCAAATTGGAAAATGACCTATCAATTAAATAATATATTTGAATCAATTTATTGTTTTTGTTAAATAACATTTATACAGTAATATTCTCAGTGTTGTAGGCTTGCGCGATTTTTCGATTTAATCGTGAAGTTTGATTTATTTTTAAAATCGTGATATTTACGATGTAATTGAGGAAAGATCGGAAAATCGTCAAAAACTTCATGTTTTTACAAAATCTGAAGTGTGTACGTTTCCGTCGCATTATATCAGTACATGAGTACACTTAAAATCGATTCACGCATTCATTGTGCGTATATCCCGCCGTGCCATGCATATGTCGAATAATTACGAATCACAACACAAAGCGCTACAATAAACAAGCTAACAATAGCGAGGTAACACCTTTGTCACTGAGAAAACCATGCAGCTAGTTAATCCGGCGAATCGCCATATAATTTTCTTTCTTTCGCTGCAGACCCTGAGTCTGTTGTGAAATGTCAAGTATATACAGTTTCAGAGTGTTAGGCAATCAGTGAACATAATTCTGTTTAATTCTAGAGTTAGCAATTTCAGACGGTCTAATAATTTTTCCTTTTTGATTCATGTCAAATTAAAGAAAATAAAGCAACAGCATTCCAGGTTGTTTGATTTTGAACTGTGCATTCTGTTGATTACTCTTAAATGCAAATCGTACATTCTGAAAGCAACTATAAACCGCACTATAGGACGAGTTTACGCCGTTACACTAGTACCTAGTCAAAGCTACTGTCCTATGTATGTGAATTGCGCAGTATCTCCCGCGCTACTAATATTAGCGTCTTCGCGTTACTCCGGTAATTACCTAAACTCGTCCTACAAAGGGAGGCTATAAGCGGACGCATCACGTAATTTACATTTTTTCTCGGCGACATTTTATCTCAAATTTTGATGAATTAAATAATGTTTATTAAACTATACGCAATATTTAGGCGGTCCCAATTAATAATTTCACGCCCGCGATGATGGATATAAGATATACATTAAGCATAGACGTAGGACGGTAAGAATTCGTCGCATGAACATCATGTGTTCTAATTTTGTGCTATTTTTGGATGATTTATTTAAACTTTCTAGAAACGAGTCACGTTAACCCGGTTTATGCTTTTGGGAATTTGGACCTACGATTTAATCGAAAATCGCGATTTTTTTCATAAAATCGATCGCGATGTTTCAAATCAAAAATCGTGCAAGCCTACAGTGTTGCTAAACTTTTTTGGTTCAGTATATATATATATGAGATTAATAACAGCGTCTCAAACACTGCGAGTCTTATGAGTTATCCTGACGCTTGTTCACAATGGTGTGAATTCAAGTAAAGTCTGAGGGGCCTCCTTATATACTCTCCCTGGGAGCCTCCAGTCACTTTTTGGTGGCTGTAGGTGTTGCGCATGCGTGGAGGCATGGCAGCCTTATGGGTGGGTGGTATATGGCGGCCTAGCGACTTGGCAGTTTGGCGGCCTTTTTTGGCGGCTTGGCAGCCTGGCGTTATTTTGGTATTCTTTGTGCATTTTGTTCGGGATTTTTTTGGGGTGTTATGCCTGTTTTGTTTTGGCATTTTATCCAGACATTTTTTAGGATATTTAGGTGGTGGTGCCTATCTGGGGTAACCATTCAAAGATGTGATCTAACACTGAGACATCTCGTGTGTCTCTGTTGGTTTAGATATGATTCAGACTTTAAGCATTTCGTTCAAAGGGTTGAACCCATCAGAGGAATAGATTGGCCTCATGCGATTGTGTTGGCCTGGGTGGGGCTTTATGTGTCCCCCATCTGGTGTTTGTCAGCATTTGTGTTTGCTGTGTGTGTGCAGGCGCGCGTGTGGGTGGGTGATTGCATGAACGCTTGCGGGGGCGCTTGCAGAAGACAACAACATTTTTCAATAATTTTGTTAGATATATGCATTGTTATGTTTTGAAGCAATATTGTGCAACTGTTGAATAAGTGAATAGAGTCTTTCTCTTCATTTGCTAAGCAGTTCATTTGGCAGGAATACAGTCCAGTTATGATTGCAAAGAATAGTGCCCCTTGACCTCGGGGTCAAGGGCGGCCTGAATACAATGCAAGTCCATATGTATTATGGTTTTCTTGTGGCGTCGCAAGCCGCATGTGTCGGCGTAATTTTTTCCGCATGACGTGCATGCATGGCGCTTCATTGTGGACTAATGTATGTGTTGTTGGGGACGTTTATGATGTCACCTATATAAGAAAGGGTCATACGTCATCAGTTGATATCATAAGTGGTCATGGAAGGATTAAAGAATCAGAATGTTTGCTAAAAAGGGAGAGAATAGGTGTTGGCCCATTGAGGATTTGAAAGGATAATAACAACGTCCACAGGTATCGGTTATTTTCTCCGGGCGGGCCTTCACCCTGCCAAATTGATGCCAGCTGGCTCCATTGTGTGGAGCTGGTGGATCCAGTGCGACTCCTTCGTCAGATGGTTGATTCGGGGTCGGAGGGGTCTGAGCACACTCCTCTGGGATGGTGGGCCTTTTGTAGCCTGTTTTATCCCATTGGGGGTATATATTTATGTAGGATACAACAGTAAAGCATTACAATTACATTCTTGAACATAAAGGGATGGAGGGGGGTGGGGGGGGGGTGGAGTGAGTCGGTGTGGGTGGGGGTGGAGAGCTCATCTATTATATATTACCATCTTTTTATCGCCACGTTTAAAAAAACTGACAGGGATATTGTAATCCCGTCCATCCGTCACGCTATCCCTCCCAAACCATTGGGTGGAATTAAATCAAATTTGGTATGTGGGTTACCCATATGATTCCGCTTTGCAAGACAATATTTAGATTTGGCTCCGCCAGGTGGGCGTGGCTGGGTCAATAGGTCAAATCAGTTGTAACGCAACTCCTCTGAAATCATTAGATGGAACTCAACCATTGACATTAATTAGTTGAGTTTCACAACTGTGAAATTTTCGGACGGCGTGTTGTCTGTGAGTTAGGATGTTATTTTGTTCGAAATGACTCATTAAATTAGAACAGATGATGCGTTCCAGCATCTTATAGCAAATGCATGTGAGGGAAACCAGTCTATAGTTACTTGGTAAGGACCGGTCACTTTTTTATATAAAGGACAAATGTTTGCCGATTTCCATTCAGTTGGGATAACTCCTTTGTCTAAGGACTGTTGGAAAAAATGTGATAGTATGTCTGATAGTTCTGTTGACAGCTCTTTGAGTATTCGCGAATGTATTTCATCTGCAGGGTTCGTACGCAGGTATAGATGTCTGGAAAAAGTATGGAAAATTAAGAAAAGCTTTTCCAGGGCTTGAAAAAGTATGGAAAAACAAAATTTTGCATTTCCGCTATGGAAAAGGTATTGAAAATTAAAATATTGGCAATTGCAATTCTTCTGGCAGACATTTCCTCATAAATCGCCATCAAACACAAATTCTCAAGTGTAAGCCAAACTGCGCGTTTAACCGTACCAGGAACACACTTCGGTTTGTGTAAAACGTCATCAAACACGAATTCTCGCCAGTCTCGCAAAATCTTGCCGTTATTGCGCGAAGGTTTAGGGTCGGCAACATCAGATTGGTTCCCGGTGTATGATAAACTGCGCTTTTAACGGTAACCATACCGGGAACACACTTCGGCTTGAGTAATATGTCTCTGAACTTGTCAATTGTAAGAAGCCATTGTTTTTACGAATTTGTAAACATTGAATCAGTTGTGTTTAGATAGCCATCAAGAAAGTAACGTCCGCGCAATTATAATTATATAATATTTGTATGGTAGATTGAGTTAAACAAATGTCACGATCATGGGAAAGAGCAACTATTCTTCTATATGGCAATGTAATGATAAATATAAAGAGCGGATAGCACCAGATTTTGTAGGCTATTATGTGGGTGACTGGTGTGGGTGAAAATAAAAATAATTATTGAACAATTAATAAATTTATTTTAAATGGCCAAAAAACAAACTTTGTTTTGTATAATCATAAATAATAATATTTAATTTTTGGGGGGGATTGACACGATATAAAACTGAGGCAGCAACTACTTCCAGTCAAATTAGTTTTGAAGTATTTAAGTTTTGTACGGTTGCCTTAAAAATGTGGGAATTTATCACTGAAAGGGTTAATTAAAATTTTCTTAAAGTTTAACACAATATAAAACTTATTCTATTGCTTCCAGTCAAACTAATTTCAAAATATTTAAGTTTTGTATGGTTGCCGTGAAAATGTTTCTATTTTCCATTTAGTATTAACTATTGGTATGACCGGGCAATGTTACACAATGGGTATGGAAATTATAAAATTTAGTATGGAAAAAGTATTGAAATTTATTCTGCTCAAGGTGTATGAACCCTGGTCTGGCCCCATGGCCTTTGATGTTTTCAAACCATTTAATAATTTCTTAATTTCATTTGGGCTGATGGTAATGTTTTCCATTTTGCTTGTTTTAGGCATTGAGTATGGTATTTCTCTAAAAGTTGTTTCGGTGAACACGCTAGTAAATTGGCTGTTAAGTGCTTCGGCTTTGCTGAGGTCAGTATCTGCGAGAATTCCAATTGTTTCGAGTGGTGAGATTTCTTGTTTGTCAGATTCTTGGTTGTTAATATACTTCCAAAAGGGTTTCAAGTCAGCTTTGATGTCACTGAGCAAATTGTTGACAAAGTTGTTGTGGGAATCCAGAACTTCTTTCTTAATTTGCTTTCGCAGAGCTTTCCAACTATCTTTTAGGCGTAGGCTGGCAGTCTTTTTAAACTGAGTGTGTTTCGTTCCCGTGCCTAATCAATGCCCTTATCGTGCTGTTTATCCAGGGTAGTGATTGTTGGTAGCGAGATATCTTACTAGGTAGGTTTTTTCGGATGGTTTCATTTAGAAAATTCTGAATGAGATGCCAATTGGTTTCGATATCGCGGCCATTCTCATGACTGACCATTGAAGTACTTCGTTCTTGCAAACTCCAATATATCTTTGCGCATAGTGCCATAGTCTCCTTTAGAATATTGAAAGAACTGTTTACATGGTTTCATTTTACCAGAGATGTTAGGCTAGGGTGGCCATAACAGCGTCATGGTCACTGAATTTGTCTGGGGTTACTAATTGACCACGTAATTTTGTTGCGATTAAATCTAGAGTGTTTCCTTCACGGATTGGGAAAGATACCAGCTGTTCCATGCTAGGTGTAGTTCGGATCGACCGGTCGGGTACCGGCCGTACCAGCTAAGCTGGGTACGCACCTGCGCATGCGCGTGCTTAGATGTTATTATGTGATGGAGCACGTGATTTACGATCAAGATAGGATGACGCTTTTAGTGTACCGAGATGGTACCCTGTAATCCTTTTTGATTACCTATTCCCGTTAAATCTGGCATTAATCAAGACCAGAATTTGACGAGATTTTTTAAATCTGTAAACAATTTCAAAATCGGTTAAGAAATGGCTGAGTTATCCACGGAAAACCCTTCTTGATTATCTTCAAAATATTGCCGTGATGTCATAACCACGTGGGCGCAGAACTTCTAGAATGTTCTAGAACTTTCGACTGCGCTATTATTAGCTACGCGCTGATGGCTGTTGCTCAAACGATGAGTGGTTGGAGCCTGCGCCTGTGACGTCACGAGGAGTATAAAAGGAAATGCGATCCAGAGATCGAGAGCATCCTCGGCCAGGGGCCGAACAGGTTGGACCTGTACTAGCTACTATTGAGCGACAGATATTACGCATATAACTTCGGTTTCTGACGGGTTCTCTCCCGTAGCTAGCAGTGCCAACCCACCGCACTAAAAACAATTTTGTAACTCCCTACTTGCGGGAGCAATTTGGAACTTTCTAACTATCGTTCACGAATATCAATATCTACTTCGAAACACCAACTTGCGGTGAGGGCCTAAATATGTGATTCTACAGATGTAGAGGCAGGATGTTCTTTGATGGATGACACACCGGATCTGCCGGCCACGCCTAAAAGTGTATTTAATGTTCGCGATGATGGTCGCACGGCCCCCACTGGAACGATTGAGTTCCACCAGCCTTAGGAGCCGGTTTTTGTTACCCGCAGGGCAGTCTCGTACAAGGTCCATCACCCCGAGACCGGATGCTAACCAGCATCATCATTCGTCGTGCACTTGCGGCGCGGCGAGTTGACATGATACACCGGAACAGCCTGACACTACCCCGCGAGCTGCATAAATACATCAAAGATGTCAATTAAGGCTTGGCCGTCTGAATCTGAGATACCAAGTTTTGTGCTGAGTTTTGTTTTCCAATCAATTTTCCTGTAGTTAAAGTCGCCGAGAATATGGATATTTGGAAGATGATTCGCTTTATGTTTTGACTTGATCATGAGTAGCTGATTTCTTAGTAGGATAATGTGATCTGATGGTGCATCTGGTTCTCTATACTAACTGCTGATGTAGTGGTCTTTTCCATTTATTGACAATTTTATGTTGATCTTCTTTGATTTACTGTGAAATTTCCTCTGCTGGCCCAATGTTGGCCCATTGTTGGCAAACAAGTGATACAGCCAATGTTGTAATGCCAACTGCGATCTGCCAATCTGTTGCCAACATTGGTCCAATGTCTACATGTTATCTGGGGATTAGGACCTCGCAAAGAATTATGGATAATGGCAAAGGTCAAAGCACATTAACAAATCTCTCGAGTCTGGCGGCTATGAGGTTATGAATGCTAAGCTACTGCTACATGGTTTCCTCCTTATATCTGCGAGTGTTATGATGTTTTTTGTGGGGTTTTTGCCACCGGTTATGATGAATGGAAGTTTTTTCTCATTCTGTCCATGAAAAATCCAAAATTCCAAATTTATAGGGCGTCTAAATCAAACAGCTATTCAAAATTCACAAATAAATAATCAGAGGTAGTGCAATATTTATAAGGCATGACCGAAGGGATGTATTTTTCTACGAAACGGGACCTACAGCTATGCAATCTATTTTTGTGGCCATGTATGTCCTATGTTTCCATGGGTTGCAACCACTTGCGTGATCAGACCAACAAAAAATTATGCAGCCTATTTTCGTGATTTGTAATAGATCATAAGAAGATTACACCCTATATGACAATACTAGTTAACCTAGTGTTGTTCCAATTAATCGATTTGATCGATGATTGATTGGTTTGCATGTCCAACCAACAGATCGATCATGATTTAAGAAATTGATTTTGATTGTTTTTAAATTTACGATATTAAAACTGCAGATAATTCTTTTTTTTGGCAATACCATTTTTGTTTCATTTTTACAACTATTTAACATAGTATTACTCCATACGAGTCCAGAGTCTAAGACATTAACCTTCACCACACTGAAATAGTATGCTAATGTCAAAACCACCATACCAATAACCTGTTGAATATTTTGAAACTTATTTGACTGGAATCTGTTGCTGTCTAAGGCAGCAACAGCTTCCAATCAAATTAGTTTCAAAATATTCAACATATTATTTCCTTCAATTATTAAGGTTAAATATCCATGAACATGCAATAATTATTGCATTCAAAATTTCAGAATGGGTAAAAATGAGAAAATGTTATGATCGATCGTTAACTGATCATCAGATAGTATGTAAAACCAATCATCGATCACAAAAATAGTACCAATTCCCGACACTAAGTTAACCACACAGTCATAAAATAATAAGATTATTTTTCTGTCAATCATATCAAACTAGGGAACTGTACTGTCTGGCTTGAGTGTAGGCGGCACACCGCAGCTAATGTTTGGGCCTGTGATCCATAACTGTAGGCGGCACAGCACGGCTAACGGTATGGAACATGTACAGTTCAAATAAATATACCAACGGATACTAATTATCTATAGCAAAACAAGAGCGAAGGACCATTAAATGCAAACCTGCATTCTTATTATTGGTAGTTCCAGAGTGATAGGTCTAGGTAAATTTGTGACTAACAACAAAGCATTAAACAAAGAGATGGCAGTAATAGAAATAAGCAAAGGTGGTGCTTCCTTGGATGAACTCTTCCATCTACTGAAATACAATGTAAGGCGAGCCATTCATAAATATCCCACACGGAAAATTGCAATCATCCTTCTGGCTAGCATCTGTAGCTTTACCTCTAAGCATAGAAGCTTGGGCAAAGAAGAAATCTTCTACACCCCGATAATCGATAACATCAAGCGCACATTAAGCAGCATAATTAATTATTCAAAGGAGAGAGATGCTCATTGGCACTAGCGACAATCGTCCCTGTGTCATTAAAATTATCCGCTGAACATAATATCCTAAAAAGAAAACTAACACACGGCAGTATTTCTGAGGAAAAACTAGTAAGACAGCAAGAGGCCCTGGAAGCCGACATAAAAGTGGTGAATGGTTTCATTCTGAGCAAAGGCAAGGAGGAAGGCATAGCAACGATAAACCTCCACAAAGAGGTATCAAAATCGGATGTCAAGAAGTTTGGTAATAAGAGAAAGGGTCAATACAGAGAAAAAGCTACCAAGACTACATATTCGCATCTCTGGAATGGTGTCCATTTTGACGAATACCTGACAGAAATAGTTTGCAACAAGGTAAAAAACACTTGTATATATTTGACTGTAGATCACCCAGTGCAGAGATACAGCAAGCAGTATCTGAAAACACCCAAAGTGATACAAGAGGATGAGACTCGTGGAATTTTAAGAGCCAGACATTGAACTGCAGGTACAGTAAAGTTTAGCTGGATTACTTCGTGATTGTAAATAAATAATTCTTAATGCCTTAATATTTAGTAACATGTAAATGAGTCGTACAAACTGACTTGAGTGTAGGTGGCACATTGAAGCTAAAGTTTATGTCAGTGACCCTTTAGCTGTAGGCGGCACACTGCAGTTGTTATTACACCACAAAAACATCCATTACCGTTCAATCACTACTTGCTAATTCAATTATCTGCATTTAGCTATCAGAATAAGATTTTTATGCCTGCATACACACCTGGTCATGCCTATTCCTATTAATATGGACCCTCAACCAGGCTACTGGTTAAGTCCATCTCCAGCCTACTGACAGATATAGACTGGCACCAGTCTATACTCACCCCATAGCAACGCTTGTCACTAAGCTTCGCGATGATGACAGATCAATCAAGGAAATAGTGCAGGACTGTCTGAGAGAAAATAAACAGTAGGATATGCGGAAGAACAATCTAATAATCTGAGGACTTCCAGATGCCAGTCCAGAAGCAAGACAATAGGTGGATAAGCAGGCAGCCATCTTGTTTGTGCAGGAAGTACTAAAAGCGAAGGATGACAAAGAGCTCAAAGAAGGTATTGTTCAGGTTACAAGATTGGGAGAAAAGGTGAAGGATAGACAACAGCCATTGTGAATTGTTTTCAATGATCAGGACCTCGGGAAAAAGCTCTGTAAAATACAAAAACTCTTAGGGACACTAGCCGAAAAGAATTTAAGTCAGTATATATATATCACCTGACATGACACCGCAGGAAAGGGAAGCAGACTGCCCTACGACAGGAAGTGAAGAGAAGAAGGGATTCGGGAGAGGAAGTAGTTATTAGGAGGGGAAAAGTAGTTAACAGGCACAATACCCACATAGGCTTGGGACTACCCCTCCAAAAAACTAAGAAGCATGCATTATAAACCTGTACATAAAACTAAATAATAATTGTGTGATAATTGATAGCAAAAGTACCCCTAACACGGCAAGTAAGGATGCTAACAGAATCAATCTACATCAAAAAAACCCACAAAATTCCTGTGTTATACACCAATGCTGATGCTGTAACCAACAAAATTACCGAGCTAAAACTAATTATGAATGATTGTGAGATTTGTCCTTTGATTGTAGCTGTTAATGAATATAAGCCAAAAAGATCAAAATATGCTGTGAACCCCTCTGAACTACAATTGAATGCTTATGACTGTATCATATCAAACAACATGAACAATGGGCGGGGTATTCTCCTGTATATTCGCAACAGTTTAACATTCACACAGTTAGAAGTCAAAACAGATTTTGAAGAATCCGTCTGGGCAAAGATCCTGTTAGCCAATCGGGATAAACTCATAATAGGATGCATTTATAGAAGCCTAAACAGCATCACACAAAATGATGAAAACCTCAACAAGTGCTTAAAGATCTTGTGAGGACTTGAGATCGATAACAAATTTCAATTAATTTTATGATCTATTGCACTATTTAAATACAATAACCTCAAGTTTGGAGTGAGAGAAAGTATGTTAGACAGCCCAATAATGAGATTAAATGACGCCTCAGTCTAAAACATGGCACTGCTCGCTATGACATCACACCGGGAATGGTCCTGTGGGCTGGGTCAATATTTCTCTGTCTTTAGTACAACGGTAACGTAATTTAAATGCAGGTTTGGGGTTAAAGGGATAGACTTCTTATATACCATAACATAATTTATCTCGGATTGAAGCTAATTCTTCCAGAAATCAAAAAATTATGATTTTTGAAAATCTATTAGGATAATAAATGGTTTTATGGGTAGCTATATTTCCATATTAATAGGTCTAGGCTACAACCAGTAAACATTGGGCAATAAATAATGAACAAAATCGGCAATATTTCAATGTAGGGGACAAATAATGATTTGGGACTAACAGTAGGAGGCCTAATTGCGGATCCAATAATGCGATCCTTGAAAACATCCGGATTGGTAAATATTGGAGATGAATGGGTGTGAGTGTGATGAGGTTCCCGGGTGGGAGAGGTTGAGGATGGCTGTATGTGGTAGGCCTACATAAATTTGCGCACATGGCATTTTACTGCTCTCCGATTTAAATATGCCCGTATTGGCATGAATAATGTAAGTAATGAAACATTACTCCTTAGTCATTGTTTCCATGCGTAAATGTAATCTATAATTTTGCCAAAATAGTGCAATTATTCATATCTGAAAGAAGATGTAGGCTACAGAGTACAGTTACAATTGTTTCTGAAAATGATGAATGTAACATTGTGTGTCTTAAATGAGTTCCAGGAGTGAGTCTTTCCGTGATTTGACCCTAATTGCTATATATTTTAACAAGGTGTTTGCATGAGACAGAGACATGGATTAACACGTTAGATTCAACAAAGTGTGTTGGGGTGAGTAGAGGGTGGGTTTGTGAAAAAGCAAATCTTTAGTGAATAAACAAATTTTAAATAAGTAAAAATGGAAACATGATAGTTAGTACCATATGAACACGATGTAAGAAACGTTCTGTTGAATATTTTGAATATGATTGGGTTGGAATCATATGTTCAAAATATTAAACAGTATGGACTAAGTTATTTCTAAGCTGTACTGTAGTCTAGTGAACATTTGTATGTGACCATTCAACTCATGCGGATGGCTGTGAAAGCCGTGCTGTCACTGCCTAAAATGTAAACAAACTGTTCTCGATAGTATTTTACGTAGACTATATAAACAAATAGATTAGTTTTATTAATAGATTTATATTTAATTGGCATTTTAGTTAATTTTAAGCACCTAATTGCTATATTGTAATCGTAAATTTATTCATAGGCTTATACAAGGGTAAATTGTTATCGTACACGCCACAGTGTGCTGCTACTAACATTGAAAAAGTTATGAGTTTGTATACAGCCTGCTTAAAATCGTTAGTCAATCCAGAAAGATATAAGCTATATGTATGCATTCGTATAATTGTATTCCAAAAAGTGTGTGTTGATGTTTGATTAGATATAGCCTATCCCTGAATCTCACACCAACCATATATACTATTCATGATCTACGCCCACATCTGGCCATGTAGCCTACACTCACATCGTAGGATATATTGTCTATTGCTGTATTAGAATAACGTCTAAAGCACATGAGATGACTGAAAATGTATACCACTGGTATTTTTGCATAAGCCTACTTTTGCAATTCTCAAACCAATGTAATTTCAGGTCTAATTCACGTACACGAAACCCGCTGTTACTGTCACCACCAACTGGCATATGTTATCATTATGATGTTAGTCACTTTTGCGATATTACTGAATCTTTGTGCAACTTGAACAATGTATAGTGTCCATGTGTGAACAATGAATTGCCATGCAACACCGGTGTGTAAGAAATAGGTGTGTAGGTGCCTAATACATGCAGTAATAATAGGTGCCTATGCTCCCTATGGTATTATTTCGAATAGTAATCTGACAGGAATTGATGGCCACTTCCTGGTGTGATGTCACAACCTTATCTTGATAGATGAAAACGTTTGGTTGTCAATCTTGATGGTTGCTATGTGCTTACCTCAGCTTTGGCTGGGCCAATTAAAAAAATTTAAATAGCATTTTGTTCTTTTAGTAAAGGAGAATATATATTATGATGGTAAGTTAATCAGAGAAATTGGATAGCTAGTCCACACAACAGCTTTAACTGACATCAGTGACAGAAGCCACTCTCTTCTTCTTCTTTTCGTTCGCTGATCATACCGCCAGTCCTGTAAGTGACTATCGACATGATCATAAGCGTTAAGTGCGTGGATCCATGGTTTATTAGAGTGTGCCGTGCAGCCTGGAACCTCTGTCTTCAGCACTCAAGGTTTCTGTCAGGGTTACCTCACCCTTACCTCCTTTAGTCGCCTCTTACGACACGCAGAGGATACGGAAGGTGTATTCTAAGCCCCACCTACAAGGCATAGAAGCCACTCTCATATATTGATTATGGGAGATTTTAACTTTCCAATCATAGATTGGTCCACATACACTGTTAATAGTAATGATACTTCAAGAGCAGACTACCAGTTTGTGGAATGCATCCAGGGCACCTATTGGTTCCAGCACAGTACACAGAAAACTAGAGCAAGAGGTAGAGATACGCCAAGCCTCATTGACCTTGTGTTTACGAATGAGGAAAATGTGATTTGTAACATGGACATATTATGTCCACTAGGAAAAAAGCGATCACGCAATTCTCTCATTTAGTCATTCTGCTATAACTGCTACATTAAAAATAACAAAGGTAACCGACAGAAGCTGCATTATGATAAAGGAGACTACAACAAAATGAGAGGGTTGACGAATCTTGACTGGGACCTGCTTCTGGTCAAAGAACGTACTGCATGGAATGGAATGTATGGAATATATTTGTTGAAAAACTACAGAATGCTGTCAGTGAATGTGTCCCCAGTAAAACCATCACACCAGAAAAAAATGCATAAAGCAGCAACTGCCACTGGAACAAGCTACAAGCTATCAGGGACAAAATCAGAGACAAACACAGAAAATGGAAACAAAAGTCAGCTAATTTACCAGGAATACTGCAGAATGAGGAACCAGGTCAGTAATCTGACGAGAAAATCATTAAAGCATCACGAAAGATCAATCGTCAGCCAAATAAAGACAAACCCAAAACACATTTGGGATTATGTAAAAAGCAAACCAAAGTGACCATAACTAATTTAGAGATTCCTGGGACAAATCAGTTAACAGACTCAGATGCCGGTATGGTCCAGGTGCTACTAAACTATTTTCTATCGGGCTTCGCTGTCGAGCTAAATGGCGAAGTGCCACAGTTGTCAAGAAAAAAGTCAGACTCTAAGCTAGACAATCTGATAATCACATCCGACATGGTGGAGAAAAAGCTCAAATCACTCAACGTATCCAAATCACCTGGACTGGATCTAATTCATGCACGGATTCTGAAAGAACTCAGTAACATAATATTCAAGCCAGTAGCTAAAAGTTAAGTGCCATGTACACACTGAGTAACCATTTGTTACTGTGCTTAAATGCAGGGAATACATTAATACTGAAGACTGTATTTATACGTAAGTGGTAATCGTGTGTTACCATACGGCAAATGCAAAGCAAACACATGGTAATTGCTAGTTACCATTTATCAAATCAATCAAATGTACACTCAAGGTCTTAGTCACTCAAGTATCAAGGATGCCTAACAATGTTAGGTAACCAGGACATAGGATTGTTAACCAGGACATAGGATTTAAGTGCAGGAACTTCCATTCTCTGTCCTTTTATGCCAAAATAAATATTTAATTCACATCCATGGGTTGTATTATCTGTGCATGTGTTAATGATCTTTATTAATGAATACGCAATATTTAGACGCTCTAATTTAATAATTTCACTTCCATGATGATGTTTTTTTAGGTATACATTAAACACAGTCATAAGGCGTGAGAAGTTGTACCGCGAAATTGAGTTCAATTTTCATAGTATCATTTTTAGCTCACCTGGCCACCAAGACAAAGTCAGCTTATGCCGACCGTCCGTCCGTCCATCCATCAACTTTTGCTTTAAAACACTACTCCTCATTAACCGCTTGGCGGATATCAAATTAATTTGGCATAAATGATCCTATGGGGGTAGGCTTAAGTAGAACTTGTATACAGAATTTGAAAGGTTCAATTCTTTTTGCAGGCCATCTTGTATTTTCCGAAAAATGGTGGAAAATCATTTAAAATGCTACTCATTAATTGCTTTTGATATTTCAGCCATACTGAGCTGGGAGGATAGTACGCTGGTATGTTTCAGAAATTGTATACAGAATTTCGATTGGTCAATTTTTCTGCCGGAAAATCGTTTGAAACGCTACTATTCATTAACTGCTTGAGCAATTTCAATCAGACTTGCCTGGAAGGATACTAGGCAGGTAGGTTTCAGCTCTTGTACAAAGAATTTTGATTGGTCAATTTTTCTGGTGGCCATCTTGGATCTTCTGAAAATTTCTGGAAATCAGTTAACAGCCTACCTCTCATTAAACACTGGGACAATTTCAAGCAAACGTGGTTTTTAAGGACCCTAGAGTGGTATGCTTCAGAATTTGTATACATAATTTTGATTGATCAATTCTTTTGACGGCCATCGTGAATTTTCCAAAAAAATGACTCAAAATTGTCTATTCATGAACTGCTTGGGCGATTTTAAATCAGACTGGCTGGAATGAGCCTAGGCCGGTAGGCTTCAGAACTTGCATACAGAATTTTAATTGGTCAATTTTTCCAGTGGCCATCTGATTTTCTGAACATTTTTTGAAATCAGTTAAACATCATCTACTCATTAACCGCTTGGCTGATTTCAACCAAACTCAGCTGGAAGAACGTTTAGGCTGGTACGCTTCGGAATTTGTATATAGAATTTTGATGGCATGATTTTGATGTTGGCCATCTTGGATTTTCCAAAAAATGGGAATTCATATAAAATGCTACTCGTTAATCGCTTGGGCAATTTCAACCAAATTTAGCTGGACGGATCCTATTGTCGTAGCTCTCTTTAATATGTTGAAGCCTACCGTCATAGGATCGTTCCACCCAAGTTTTCTTGAAATTGGGTTACTGATTGAACGTGTCCGGTTTTTAAATGGTTCTGGAAGACTTTCAGAAAATCAGATTGCTGCCAAAACATTGACTTATTAAAATTCTGAATAGACACAGAACAGAATTTTGATTGTTCAATTTTTGGAGGTGAAGATTTTATGAAAATCTTACCAGAGTTTGTTATAGCTCTACTCATTAATAGCAAGTTAATTTGGCGGGAAAGATCCTATAGGATGCTTTAGAACATGTATACAGAATTTTGATGGGTCAATTTTTTCAGCGGCCATCTTGAATTTTCAGAAGTGGGAAATCATTTAAAAAGCTACTTATTACCTGCTTGGGCAATTTCAACCAGACTTGGCTGGAAGGATACTAGGCTGGTATGTTTATGATTGGTCATTTTTCCGGTGGCCATCCTGAATTTTCTGGAGAATTCCGGGAAATTGTTTAAAACGCTACTCATTAACTGCTTAAGCAATTTCAAACAGACTTGGCTGGAAGGATACTAGGCTAGTAGGTTTCAGAACTTGTATACAGAATTTTGATTGGTCATTTTTTCTGGCAGCCATCTTGGATTTTCTGAAAAATTTGGGAAATCAGTTAACTTTTTTGGGCTAAAATCCTAGATTTTATAAAAGATTATATAAGAGGAAATTGTCAAAACTCAAAAACCTCTATCATGTCTATTTAAATGCAAATGGTCCAAATGCTAATACGACAGGTGAGCATCACAGGCCCTTGGACCGCGTGTTGTAAATTTAGCACCGGAATGACTACTTGCTTACCAGTCATTGCAGTGGTACATTCTAAAAAAACAATCTCTTGCTCTGCAAATGGACATTTTTAATGCAAGAATTAAAATTTTCTTGAGCAAATATGAGTGTTTAATACCTAAGGCAGCAATGTCTTCCAATCCAATTATGTTGAAAATATTCAACAGAAGGTTTCTTACATCATGTTCAAAATTGTACCAACTAATATGTTTCTGTTTCTTTCTTGGAAATCATCTATTTATGAGCTGTACTCTACATTACAAACTGCCACAATCCTATATACACACTCCATTTTTGCTGTGAGGGGTATAAAGAACGACTATATCTATTAGTAATATGGTGTTCTCTCTATACATATACTGTATGCCTTTGACGTGTACATGATATTACCATATGTATTGGTTCACGCATTTTATGGGCTATTGTGTTGCCATAATACGTGTACTTGTTTAGCATTCATAGTTTCTTTGATAGTATTTCCTTCCTACTGTGATGGTATAGATTTGGATCAATGATGTTTTTACTAAACAGTTCTCGTCATTTATCCCTTGTAATTCCTGTGAGTTAATTCCAAGACATCTATACAGGAAAGCTGTTCAATATAGATGGTAACAGCTTCCAGTCAACTTAAGTTTCAAAATATTCAAAAGAAAGTTTTTTATTGGTTTGTCGTAACAGGTTAATATTCAGCATTGGAAATGTTATCGCTGTTGTTGTTTAACCATTTAACACCAAAGACGTCCAAAAACAGCTTCTGCTCATACGCGAGCCAGCCATTCCAGTGGTAAATTTTCAAAGATAATCTTCTTAGTCTTCAAATGGACATTTTCAATTAGAAAATTGCAATTATCTTGAATAAATCTAAGGGCTAAAGGGTGAAGTATAAGAGCTTCCAGAAATACTCTGTTCTGAATACAATACAATATATTCTTTCCGCAGTGCTGGCAGCTTGCACATAACACCACACTTCACTTTGCCAGAGTATCCATCCACCCATCATATGACGGCATAATAAACTAGTTAATGTGTAGAATGACATCATAATGAATGACGTCGATAAGTACATCACAAAGACATATTTGAAAACGGTTGTATGGCTTTACTATTTAATAAATATTCTGTTGAATATTTTGAAACTAATTTGACTGGGCGCTGTTGTTGCCATAGGCAGCAACAGCGCCGAGTCAAATTAGTTGCAAAATATTCAGCAGCTTCCCTGTGTAGTTTTCAGGAAATTAATAGTTAGGGCATTCGGGGATCGATCAATCCCAACATGGCGAGGTGTGGGCGGAGCTTAGCTAGTGATGGGCGGGGCATAGCTAAAAATGGAAAGGTCCATAGTTCAACACTAACTGAGACAGATATTCTAGTAACAAATTAAAAAAATTATCTCATGGCCTGCTAATAGACATTTAATAAGAACATATTTTGATTTTTTTTTTTAACCAAATAAATGGTTCATTCTTTCAGCCATATTATTCAGTCTATCATATAGAATCTACAACAATTGTAGTCAAATTATTTCAAATTTATCATCATCTTTAATACATGTTTATTTGACAGTTTCATGATTTATCAACTGTGGTTTTTCAAGAAACGTCTTACCCTTCATTGACATGTTCCAAATACGAATCATAAATCATCGAAGAAGCTGCCAAGTCTACAAGGATCTATGCATATCCGGCACGATGCATTAATGAATGGAATGATACCGCAAATAATTGTCTTTTTCCAAGCCCAAATGAGCAATATATATGTGAGGTTTCGTTAATGCCCGAAGCAGAAGGTTTTTCCTTTATCAAAGAAAAATAGCGAGATGCTCTATCGTGGACTGAAGGACGCGGTACAGCTCAGAAATAATTTAATATGTTTTTAAAACAAAATAAAACGTACTTTTGAATATTTTGAACATAATTGGATTGGAAGACATTGCTGCTTTAGCCCTTTAACCCTCGAATTTGTTCAGGAAAATTTAATTTTTTTCATAGTAAATGTCCATTTGCATACCAAGAGAACACTATTTTTGAAAATTTACCATTGGAATAACTGGCTCAGTTATCGAGCCAATAATTCCAGTGGTAAATTTTCACATTCAATAATCTTCTCTTGGTCTGCAAATAGACATTTCTCAAGACCACTGCAGAAGCCATTTTTGGCTGATGTGAGCGTTAAAGGGCAGCAATGCCTTCCAATCCAATTATGTTTAAAATCTTCAGCAGAATATTTCTTACATCGTGTTCAAAATTCTACGAGCTAACGTGTGTCTGTTTTTGTTTTGGAAACGTTTTAGCTTATTTCTGAGCTGTGCTGTTGGATGGATGGATGGATGTACTGATCCCAATAATAATATGCCTCTTTCAATCCCCATAGTCAAAATACGTTACTCGGTACTCATAAGTGGTCTATGGTAGTGAGTGGTTGTCTATGGTTGTAAGTCGTGTAACTAGTACAATCGTCGTTGTCTATTATATTCTCACAAATACTGTCTCGCTTCTACAAGCCACCAGACAATATTTTTAATGGGCGATAATTCAGGAACTGCTGAATATTTTGAAAATAATTTGACTGAAAGTTGTTGGTGGCTTAGCCACCAATAACTTTCAGTCAAATTGTTTTCAAAATATTTAGGATGTCCAGAGATATAACCCCTGAAATATGTCGTCTGCAACAACTCGGCAGTCAGACACTCAAATACAAAACCTGATATTGTTAGTTATAGCAATGTTTTGCCACAATTATGATGCCTAGCATATATATGTTCTTATACTGCTTTCTTTGAAGGTTTAGAAATAAGATTTCATAGCCCCGTTGTCATGGATTCAGCTAAGAATTCATGTTACATTTAAGCCTACATTTGTACATGTATATAGATCTATTGTTCTTTTTAAATTGTTATCGGCACTCCATTTCCATGGCGAGTACAGAAATTCTTTTTGTTATACATAGCATTTCACGAACATATCTGTAGTAGAAGCATGGAAACGGTATGAAGTAAATGATAAAATACTAATGTAATAATACACATTGTGATTGGGAGTATAATAATAATTATAATAATAATAATAATAGTAATAATAATAAAAGGAAGATGAATACATAAGGCACACAATAGAGCTCTAGAAATATGTTTTCTGATAACAGTAACATTAGGCCAGTTTCTGACTATCTCGTAGCTCGTATAAATCGCCTTTTATGGATTAATTTCTATGTTTTAATCAAGCTATTTTTCTATTGACTGTTAGTTCTAGTCATGGTGGTTCTAATAAATTAAAAACTTGTTAGTCATTATCGTAAGTATCTGGAATTTTATTTGCTATCTATACCCTGTCCCAAACCTGGCACATGTACGTAGTACATACCTACATGTACATGAAAGTGTATTACTATAGCAATGAGTACATTAAGTACTATGAATCTGGAGATATTCCTATCACATTAACACTCTTTAACCATTACAACACTGATGTTAATACCATATTCTACGTGTATCTTTTGCTGTGTTAATAGCAAAGACACTGGGTATACATCGTCCACCAAATTTGTTTGAAAATGAACACCAGTTCGTCTTTTAAAATTTAATTTGAAAATTTAAGAGTTTGACATCAGAGTGGTAGGGGTTAAAGTTCATTGTCGAGACCAGAAACAGCAAATTCATTATAATTTACGGATATTCTGTTGAATTTTTAAAAACTAATTTGACTGGGATTTGTTGCTGCCTATAGCAGTAACGAGTTCCAGTCAAATTAGTTTCAAAACATTCAACAGCTTTCATCTGTAGATGTCTTGAAATTGATATACTGGAATTTCAAGAGGTTAAATATCCGTTGATATTTTATGCAGTTAATGTCCCGTGAAGGATAAAAAATGTGTTAAATTTGCTAATTTAAATTAAACTTCTGTCAGATTTAAGAGATTTAATGAAAATTCGGAATATAGACATAATATTGCTTAACATTTTAATGGTTTAACGTTTACAACTGTAGTGTTCTTTGTAAATGTCCATGTGTCGTTACAGACGTATTTTTGATAATTTACTATTGGAATGACTGACTCGATAACAGAGTCAGTCATTCTAGTAGTAAATTCTCAAAATCTTCTTAACCATTAAATGGTTAATATTATCATTACTATAAATCCAGAGGCCAAGTTCATAATGCATTAACATTCATCTTTTATTGTCAGAGGTATGGCTCGTAAAAACTAATAAGTTTGATAGAATCTCGGTAGCAGCAGGTGAAGTGTGAAAACTACATGTAGGTCACACTAGCATACTTTTGTTATGCTACGTACCTTAAGCCTAGCAATACATGCATGCACCACTGATGGCTGGCTGGCTGGCTGGCTGGCTGGCTGACTGACTGACTGACTGACTGACTGACTGACTGACTGACTGACTGACTGACTGACTGACTGACTGACTGACTGACTGACTGACTTTACTGACTGACTGACTGACTGACTGACTGACTGACTGACTGGCTGGCTGACTGACTGACTTTACTGAGTGGCTGGCTGGCTGGCTGGATGACTGACTGACTGGCTGACTGACTGACTGACTGAGGTACATGACAGTTTTTTGAGCTGTTACCCTCAGCTAAAGACACAGATCTAGATCAGATCAAGTTGAGGATCTGGTGATATCTCGAAAACTGCTAGTCAAATTTGGCTCATCTTAACACAAGAAATGTTCTGAAGTGTAGACTAAGATTCTGCAACATTGATCATGATAAAAAAATGTGTAAAGATTTAATAAACTCAGATAATCAAAGAAATCTTTATAATGTGATAAAAATTGATGGGAATGTATTTGTATTCACTGATTGCCCATGTCTTCAATGTTTCTGATTCAAATACTGATGTCCAGGTGAAACAAACTTTGCAAATTTTTATTACCCTCGTCACGTATGGGAAAGAGGGTATTGCAATCGTGTGTGTGTGTGTAAACTACTGTTCCGATTTAGTTCAAATTTTAACGCAATGGAGGAGCTATATTCTCCAGATAAAAGAAGCTGATTTGGATCGGATCAAATTCTGGATTTGTGGTTATCTTGGAAAATGCTGGTATGATTGTGCTAATATTTTATCACATCTATGAAAGAGCGTGACCATGCACTACACTTCCACAATTTGAGCCTGACCTGAAAAAATCCTGAAAATTCTAAAAACAAGAGTGCCATCTGATTTCTCTAGTTGTTTAACCCTTACCACTATGATGTTAAAATTTTTAATTTTCGGATTAAATTAAAAGATGAACTGGTGTTCATTTTTCAACAAATTTGGTGGAAGATGTTGCTGTCATAGACAGCAACATCATCCACCAAAGTTGTTGACAAATATACACCAGTTGTTATTACACCACAAAAACATCCATTACCATTCAATCACCACTTGCTAAATCAAATATCTGCATTTAGCTATCAGAATAAAATTTTTATGCTCGCTTACATACTCTCTAATGCCAATACCATCACCATGTAGACCCACAACCAGGCTTCTGGTAGAAGGACCCCCTGCATTAGCCTTACAATAGACTGGCACCAGTCTGTACACACTCCTTGGTGATGCCTGTCACTAAGTACGCTCGCGCATGCGCAGTAGGTCCCAAATGTGAAAACTGACTCACTTTTCAAATATTCTGCTAGCAGATCAGTTCGCCTGTTATCATAGGGATAAAAGTTTATAGCTTTGCACTGAAAAGCTCAGCTACATTTAATTCTCTGACTCAAGAAAACATGCCTACCATGAAATCTATCTTGCCTATGTTATGTTTAACTTTCATGTCATGGTGTTTTAGAGGGTTTTTGTAACTCTAGTTTTGAGTTACCAGTTTTCGTGTCAGTACTCCCGTTTTCGAGGTTTGAGAAACCATGCCTATTATATACCATCAAATTACCATGTTATGAAATAGCCAAGTACCACTCTTATTACGTAGATCCTTTATAGTGCTTTCAAACATTTTATTCAGGAATCACTGTGATTCCAGTCTTCAGTCAGATTTCACGCACTTCCAGACAAGAGATGAAATCTCTGAAGTAAAAGTCTGGTGATTCAAAGAATAAGTCTGGTTATTCATCCTCAGGTAGGAGCCAAACAAAAGACCATATAAGTCTTGAGGGTCTGCATAACCCTCACGCGATGGCATCGGTGGCGGAAGCTTCTGATCCTTCATCTCATGCATAAGTTCATCTTTCCCGTAATTCTCTATTGCCAGAAATGTTTTAAGATCTTCCATCTCCTCTGCTCCCGTCTCTGCTCCTGGCTTGTCCGGGCAAGCGGGTTTGCATTCCGGTTTGTCTTCTGGTTTTACCGGGCATCCGGATATGAGCACTGTGATTGTCTGGCTTGGCTGAACATCCGGTGTCTCATGATTTTCTGGCTTTTCCGTCCACTTCCGGTTTTTTCGTTTCCAGCAGTAGTGTTGCTGTTTCCGGTAGGAAGAATGCATATCCGGGTCTGTTGGACCTGGCATTGCATCATTCATCTATTTCTGTTTCCGGTTTTTCAGCTTCGTCTTCCGGTAGTAGTGTTGCTACTTCCGGTAGGCAGAATGCTTATCTGGGTCTGTTGGACCTGGCATTGCATCATTCATCTATTACCGTTTCCGGTTTTTCAGCTTCCTCTTCCGGTAGTAGTGTTGCTACTTCCAGTAGGAAGAATGCTTATCTGGGTCTGTTGGACCTGGCATTGCGTCATTCATCTATATCCGTTTCCAGCTTTTTCAGCTTCCTCTTCCAGTAATTCTGTACATCCGGGTTGTAGGATCTTGATCAGTTTCCGGTAGTCTACTTCCGGTTTGCGCATTTCCGTTTCCTTTTTTCCACATCCGGATTTCGTTCAGCCGGGGATAAGGTCATTTCCGGTTTTCATGGATCTTTCTGGTGTTCTAGGATTATCTTCTGGGTCTGTCTTCCTGTTTTGGATTTCAGGTGATAGAGAACTTCCTGGGGTTCCAGTTTTGTTCTTCAAGTCCGGTTTACATGTTCGCTTTCCTAGAATCGTGTCATCTTCTTGCCTAAGATTTAGTCTTATTTCCATATTTGTTTAATATTGGAAATGTTTAATGGCTGAAAATATTCATACCGAGTCATTGCCAGTCTTGTAGTCTCTCTTGGAATTGTAGTCTATTCAGACATTTATTTGTTTATCAGTGACAATTTTCAACGTAATTAAAGACTTCTGACTGGTTGCTGTATGGGTTTTTTGTTGCAGATTATTTTATATGCGCATATCATCAGCCGATAAGTCAGTCTATTCTACACATTATCTCGAGATACGATTTTTACTTAAATCCAACTTTAGATTGCCAGTTGTCTTCGGGCCAGGCAGCCTTTCTTCTCGCTCCTTTTACCTCTTATGTCGGCAAGTTGACATATTTATTTTAACCAAAGGGAGTGAATAGGGAAAACCCCTGATTCTTGCGTAAATCGTAGTCTAATTTTGTCAGTCGCTGAAAAGAATTAGATTCAGTAAAGGTTTCATAGGGATCAGTATGACTAAAAGATTAATGTCTACAAGAACAATAGTCGCTTAGAAAAGATAATCAAGTGGATAAGGGGGCAGGAAGAAGGAATATAAGGCGAATTCTTCTGCGTTGACATAGTTTCGGTGAGTTCGCTTTGTTTTCATTTTTTCCAGATTTTTGGTTGTTTTCCCTTTTCTAGCGTAATTTTTTGCTCTATTTTGACTGGGTTGTTGCAGGCCTCCGGACTGTGGTTTCGGTGGGCGGGGACTCGGGATTTGCTGGGTATTTTGGGGGGCGGTTTGGCTGAGGGTTGTTGGTGAAGCGAATTCCAGTCGAGTCTGTCCAATTGCCAACCCGGCCTACTTAAATTAGTCAGCTCGGCCTAGGATAAAGTCATGTCGGCCCGATTTAATAAAAGTCAAATAGGCCTAGGAATGCATTCACCTGGCTTCTTTCTTCTTCTTTTCGATCGCTGGTATCACACTTGGAGAGCCGTTCTCAAGATGAAATCCTTTCACCTGGCTGGAAGCATGGAATAATTGGGAATCTCATATCTCTATATCCTTGATTTCGGAAATTTTCTTCAAAAATTGATGATATGGAAATATGAGATCCCTCTTATACCAGTCGTATTATACCAGCATTAGTCGTCTGTTGGTGGAACTAATAATATTTACTGGCGTTTATGTCTCTTTATTAAAAGACAGTCGGAATTATTAGTGTCTATTATTTTCACTAATGCGCAACTATTATACATAGACATAGACAATCTTTATCCTAAAAGCACTATCTTTTTAAGACGATGGCGATCTTAAGTTATTACCGAGATTTCCGTGTGTGTCATGGTATACAGATTATCGTGTGTAGTAGCTACCATAGAAGTCTAGGTAGGCCTGCTACACTCGATAATCTTTATCCTATTTAAGCGTGCTGGTTAGCCCAATAATATTGCTATGGCTATGTTCATATGTTCAGTTAAATGCGCAGTGTCGGTTCGGCCTAATAGTGCACCTATAGGTATATACATGTGTGCGCATATGTGCATTCATATGTGGCTATGGGTGATACTGTAAGGCCAGCTCGACCCAAGGGTATAGTCGCACATGATAGGCATAAAAATAGGACGAGTTGGAACTAGGCCAAGTTGAGGGTGGGCCGGGGTGTATTTGGGCCGAGTTGACTGGATACCAGTGAAGCCACTGGCTACTTTCGGTCGGATTGTTCCCGGACTGTTCGGTGGGTCTTGGGTTTTTGCTCGTTGAAGCTGTTGTTTGGGGGCTGGCGACGGGCCGGTTGGAGTGGGGTGGGGGTTGCGCTGGAGGGGTGGAGGAACGGCCGAGAATCTTTGGATTTAAGCAGCCACCAACAATTTTCGGTCAAAATGTTTTCAAAATATTTTGCAGGTCCAGAGATATTACAGTTGTAATATGTCGTCTGCAAAATTCAGTATCCAGACATATCAAGTATCAGTGTTCAATCTTTCCTTTTATTGGGATTTCTAACACAATGTCATTTGTTATTACAAAGATGAAATTATTGATTCTAAGACTATAAATATAAGAATCAATAAATATATAAAAATCTTTTAAGTTTTCTGCCTCTTGGCATAAATATCGAATGGTTTAGGATAGCTAATTGATCAGTATACCTAAGCCAAGTCTTGAAGCTGGCTTGTTTTTCCTATGTCGTTGATTTAAATATGGGACACAGTTTTGCAATCATTATAGGATCCTGTGTCACATTCAGGCTGTTGATTTTCCAGTGATTGCAGTCTAATACTTCAGTGTAGAAGAAGTGAGTGAAATCTTGGGAGTTAGTCGACCTTAGGTCTATATAAAACCCTGTGACTTGAAGAATGTGTCTAGGTTGTTTTTGAATGTATTTTATGTTGGAGCGTTAATTGCTTCTGTTGGTAGAGAATTCCATACATTAACACTATTTGTAAGAAATTCTTGCGTAGATCAAGTATTATTTGACAAGCTGACAAGATGATCTGTCAAGCCCGAGCGGCTAGGCAACCGTTGATGTATTCAATAACAATTGTTTATTAAATCTGCTCCATTATTATACGATTTTTAAATTAGATAGTCAAATGTTTGCCATAGTTCTCTTAACAGGACCTTGTCATGCGTTCTATTCGTAGAATTGTGATGATGTCATCACAAGTAAGTTTCCCTTAATTCATCTTTTTGAGTGGTGGTTTGGGAAACCGTAATTTCTTTTCTTCATTCTATCTTGCTAAATTCTGTCACGATTTGAGGTTTACGAATTCCATTCGGGATTATTGCAGATCTCAGGTACAGGATTTGGCTAAATCTTGACTCTGAGCACTCCCATAGGCTTACTATGGGGTTTTTGGTTTGCCACGATATCTGGTTAAATCTATATAAATAAAATTATCTATAATTTTTGCAGAGTCTTTAGCATTTTAATAAGTTAGGCTATACTGATATGAGACTTCTCCATTCAGAGTAAGCGGTATTATTAAAATATCCATAATAAGCGTGAGTTACCTCTTTAATGAGGGCTAAGCAATAAGGATATAGCCCAGGATTTTGGTTGGACCATCATGGCATATGTAATCTATGTGTTTTCTATGAGCAGTCCTCTTTAGCATATAGTAAGTTTGCCACATCTTTAAGGGCGGCCCTTATCAAAAGGGACAGATATTCTTGGATCTAGAACCCTTCTCTGCAGTCTCCTCCCAAATGGTCTTCTGTTCCTTCTAACCAGAAGCTATTAGCTTTAGAGGGGTTGTTGTCTTCTATGCTTGTCAAGGAGTCTATAGAAGAGGCTCTTCTTTGGAAAGTAAATCCAGGCTTCTGTTCATTGGTTGGATTGTCTGATAAGCATCTAAATCTCGATTCGTTCAGGCATTGCCATGGGGTTTTCTTTCATTTTTATAAGGATGTTCGAGGTTTTCTTGGGATGTCACTAGATCCAATCTTTTTGCGACATGTTTGATTGCCCAGATTTTCTCTTTCATGTCTCCCTTTTCGGACAGTCAGGTTAAGGGTCTCTAGTTCTCGATTCGATCGGACAATTCGACAGTAGTCTCTTATATCAACAGGCAGGGGGCACAAAGTCGTCTCTCCTGTACTTGGAAATGTGGAACCTCCTCATGTGGTGTCGCATGAATCAAATTTTCCTAGTGTCCTCACATGTCCCAGGCTGTCTGAGTTTTCTTGCGGACCAATTGTCATGGGCGTGGGCTGTGGACGCCCTGTCTCGGTCCTGGTCAGGAATTTTCGCTTAAGCATTCCCTCCCACTATCCTGATTTCTTTTGGTTCTGAAGAAAGTCAGGGACCAGATCTGCGAGATCTTGTTAATAGCTCCCTTTTGGCCAATAAGGATCTGGTTTGTAGACCTTCTCGATCTTCTAGTACTTACCATCATCCAAACCCAGGAATCTTAAGTCTGTCCGTTTGGAGTATATCGAGTGCTCGATCCTTGAGAATAAAGTTTCTACAAGATCTCAGGAAATCATCGATTCTGCCAGGAGGGAGTCGACTCGAAGAGTTTACAAGGGTCGGCGTAAGATTTTTGGAGAATGGTGTTCAGATCAAGGTCTCGTGCCTGATTCTGTTTCTATTTCCCAGGTGTTAGACTCTTTATCTTATCTGTTCGACTCTTTACATCTGTCTGCTAACACTGTAAGAGGATATAGATTTTCTTTTGCATCTTCTCTTCCTTGTTTGTTGAACACTGAAGTTGAATATACTAAGGTTCTTAATCTTTTGATCAGAGGTTTAGGTAATATTCGTCCTCCAGGTGTTAAACCTTTGCCTTCCTGGAACTTGGCTCTGGTTCTTCAGGTTTTTGGGCAGGTCATCATTTCGAACCTATCTCTATAATTAGCTTGAATCTTTTAACTTTTAAGACCGTTTTTCTAATTGCATCTGCTTCTGCTAGAAGACGATCCGAAATCCATGTTTTCTCCGCTGAAAAGGATAGGTTTATCGAATCTGGGGGACGGTCTGGTCTTATATCCTTGAAGGGATTTTTATCAAAGACGCAATCAATCCGTTATCCAGCTAAGCCAATTATTTTGCAATCTTTAACCTCCTTTTCTCTGGCTGACAGATTTTGGTGTCCTGTCAGAGCTGTAAAGGTTTGTAAGCGTCGTTCTGATTTTTAGAGATCCGATCTGTCCCTTTTCTGGGTTCCGTATGAGGAGGGGGTAGCCAGTCCAGTCTCTAGGGCATCTATTCCCAGATGGATTTGTGAGACCATTCACATTAAAGCTCATGTCATTAGCGGGATGGCTACCTCTTTTGCCCTTTTTGCTGACTCTTCTGTAGACGAAGTTATGCAAGTTGCAGGATGGAAATCTGAGTCTACTTTTACTTCTTTTTATTTAAAAAGACCAGAGCACAGCGGCTTCCTTTTCTTTTTAGGAACTATGATTTTAACTAAAAAGGCTGAAGACCATTTACCAAGCACATCCCACCATTTTCGTTAGGACCGTGCATCTGCGTGTAATGGTGTGAGTTGTTCTTTGGTTTTTATTTATTTCTTTAAGTTTAAAGAAATCCTTGTTTGATAATCACTGTGTGATTGATTAAGATGCACCATTATGTTATGTTATTAACATTTGGTTATGCTTGCTTATGGATTCTCAAATCTCCTCCCACCAAAGTTTCGTAGTGGGACACTGACCAAATCTACGGGTTTAGCAAGTAGTGATTGAACGGTAATGGATGTTTTTGTGGTGTAATAACAACCCCCAACAGACCCCCCCTTTAGTGGGTTGGTCTGTAGTTTTATTAACCACTATAAAAACATACTTACCGTTCAATCACTACGACCCGGCCTCAGCCACCCCGCTGGGTATTGATTTGAGAATCTATTCTGGATATATGGCAATTAAATTTAGAAAAGTGAATCAGTTTTCACATTTGGGACCTACTGCGCATGCGCGAGCGTGCTTAGTGACAAGCATCACCAAGGAGTGAGTACAGACTGGTGCCAGTCTATTGTAAGGCTAATGCAGGGGGTCCCTCTACCAGAAGCCTGGTTGAGGGTCTATATGGTGATGGTATTGGCATTAGGGAGTATGTAAGAGAACATAAAAATTTTTATTCTGATAGCTAAATGCAGATATTTGATTTAGCAAGTAGTGATTGAACGGTAAGTATGTTTTTATAGTGGTTAATAAAACTACAGACCAACCCACTAAAGGGGGGGTCTGTTGGGGTTTTCTTTGGTCTTGGCACAGTGAAAGACAGAATATTGACATCAGAGGAGTAAGGGTTAAATATTAGATTTGTTATTTTGCACATTTCAGCTCACATTATATAACACTTGGATCGGAGATGAACTTTCTGACATGGCACTTGTTGGTTTTGCTGGTACTCTTCGTTTATGGTACAGTAGAGCAAGAATAATGCGGCTGGTTGGATCTGAACACCTAGCTCGCAGTCACATAAAGAAGGTTAGTACCGACTGTACTTATAAATCCTCAGTCAACATAGCAGATATAATATATTCAAATGTTTGTCTACACTCAATAGCCTGGAAAATCTATTAAGCATTTGAAACTAATTTGATGGAAATCTGTAGCTGCCATGTAATAGCTCCCAGTAAAATTAGTGTCAAATGTCAAAATGTTCAACATAATTTTCGTTACGCCTTAAAGAATTTGTCATTTCTTGTCTATGCTGGTAAAAGTGTTACCGCAGCTTGCTTTAGAGTTCATTTCTTATTGATATGCCACATGCATCAACCATCGTTACCATCCATATAAATTGTTCACCATTTCTTGCTTTGGCAATATCCGTGTTGGATGATATCCATCATAGTTTGTAATATCTAAAAAAATTAACCATTTAAGCCTCATATCAGCCAAAAACGTCCTCTCCAGTGTCTTGAGAAATGTCCATTTGCAGACTATGAGAAGACTATTTTTGAAAATTTACAACTGGAATGACTGGCTCAATAACCGAGCCAAGCATTCCAGTTGTATTTTTTCAACAATAGTCTCTTTACAAATGGTCATTTTCTATGAGAAAGTTTCAATTTTTTTTAACTAACCCAACCTCAGTAAGAATTACTGCCCAATAACTGGAAAGGCCGAAATTCCGCCGGCACCTACCTGGTGTATATAGCATGAGATCCCATAAGCACATCTATGCGCAGGCTTTCGGGTTCTTGTACAAGTTTACCAGCACTTTGACTCTCTGTGTTGTGTGATCGGAGAGTTACAAATTCAAATTTTGGTAGTTTTTGCTATGATTCAGAGTTAAAATTGGTTACTAGGGATGTTGTAGAAATTGCCAGCTGTACACGTACCAGAGACGCATCCACTCTATGACCAGATTTGCACTTTGCGGTTCATCATACAGGCATGATTCGAACTCACAATTTTGCAGGCCTACAGGTGATCCTAGATTTCCGATATTTTTTAGTAATTCTTATATTTCCTATATTAGGGTCAATGGACCTTTCCGGTTTTAGCTATGCCCTGCCCATCTCTAACTAAGCTCCATCCACTCCTCGCTCATGATGGGATTGATCGATCTTTGAACACCCTGACTATCAATTTCCAAAAAACTACACAATGTCAGGTAAGCTGTTGAACATTTTGAAACTAATTTGACTGGGTGGTGTTCTGTGCCTAAGGCAGCAACAGCGCCCAGTCAAATTAGTTTCAAAATATTCAACAGAATGTTTATTAAATATCAAAGAATTACAAAGACATACAAATCATACAACGTGTCGGACAATTTGAGATTTGATGATGGTCTGTATGGAACCCTTTGTGACGCAATCATTGTGATATCATCATAGGTGAATTGAACCTCCTGTATTTCCTATGTTCTTATTGTTTTTAACTCCTAACCACGCATAGTTAGCTAAGTTATCCTGAAAACAAAATCAATTTTCTAATTTTTCCCGTATTTTTTTGGTGCTTGAACTTTGATTATTTTAGGTCTGATTTGGATCCAGGTTATACTCATTACGCTGTGATTAAGGTTTTTTCAAACGACATTTACATCAAAAAGGGGTTATCCGATTTTGAATAAAACATCACAGATTTGTTCTATACAATACTTAGGACTAGTCCACATAAAAAAGAAATTGATTTTCAGATTTTTCCCAGATTTTTTCGGCATTTGAACTTTGACGATTTTATGGCTCATTTTCATCTTGTTTATATATATATATATATAAAAACGAGCTATTGCGATACCCTGCATGTCATCCGGCGTCATCCAATTTGCGCTTAGCTCAACTCTTCATGTTTATATCTCATGTTTGTTTAATCATACTGGACCCAAACTTGGGCACATACTTCCTTATCATGATACGCCATCACACAATGACCTTGAGGTTAAAAGGTGAAGGTCACTAATACACATGTCGACCATCTGTCATTCGTCCTCTCTCCATCAACTTTTGGTTAAATTGGAAATTGGCAAAATGCTACGACTCGTTAACCGCTTGCCAAATTTCAACTTACTTTGGCTGGATGGACCCTATAGGGCTAGGCTTCAGAACTCATATACAGAATTTAAATTGGTGAATTTTTGGGGTGAAAATCCTTACCGGAAAATACTCAAAACGCTAATCATCATTAACCGCTTGATGGATTTGAACCCTAGGTGGCTGGACAGACCCTATCGCCATAGGCTCCAGAACAACAGTTCAGAATTTTAATGGGTTGAATTTTTTTGTGAAAATCAAATTTTATGAAACATGTAACGGAAATTGTCAAAATGCATCTCATCCATATCTGATTGGTGGATTTTATCCAAATTTGGCTGCAATGATTTTATAGGCTATTTAGAATTTTGGTTGGTCAATTTTTTATGTTGTCTTTATGGATTTTCCATAATTTTCCAGAACTATTGAAAGCGCTACTCCTTAATTAGTGGTCCGATTTCAATGAAACCTGGGTGAAATGATCATATGACTCACAGTAGGCTTTGACATATCAAATGAGAATCTTGGTTGGCCAATTTCTTTGGTCGCCATCTTTAATTTTTCGAAACTTACCCATAATGTCTACCGGTATTTAAATGCAAATAGTTCAAATGCTAATTGACCAGGTCAACATTACAGATAATTGTATGAGTTCATGTTACAGATTTTTGCAGCTATATTTACAGTATTTGGACTTATTATTCTTTTAGGGCTGATTTATATCCAGGTTATACTCATTGCGCTCTGGATAACGGTTTTTCAAACAACATTTACATCAACAAGGTGTTATCTGATTTGCATAAACTTCACAGATGTGTTCTATACAATGCTTAGGTCTAGTCCACATCAAAAAGAAATTGATTTTTAAAATGTGTCCATACTTTTACAGCAGTTGGGCTTTGATTATTTTAGGAATGATTTGCATTCAGGTTATACTCATTATGCTGTGGTTAAGGTTTTTCAAACAATATTTGCATCAACAGGAGGTTATCTGATTGTAATAAAACTTCACAGATTTGTTCTATCCTGTGGTTTGGACTTGTCCACATCAAAAGGAAATAGATTTTGAAAATTGACATCTTTTTACTTGATTTAGACTTTTATTATTTTGGGGCTGGTTTGCATCCAGGTTATGCTTATTACACTGCAGATAATGTTTTTTCAATTGACAATTTAATCAGCAAAAACGTATCCAGTTTACATAAAATGTTTTGATTTGCTATATAGGCTTTTTAAATGTAGCCGGCATCATATTAATGTACAGTTTGCTTTTGAAAATGTTTCTTTTTTTTCAGGCTATGAACTTTGCTTATGTTTGGACCGTTTGCCTTTCGGTCAGACCTGGTTGTATTGTAGGTTACTACCAGGCAGCAAGGCTTAATGACTCAGTCTCCAAGCGATGCTTCTACGAAGCTATGCTTGCCCATTGGGTAGTACCATCCATGGGTAATTTGATTCGACAAGTGGATTGTTAAATTTCAAAATGAGACTGTATCCGGTGGTCTGTCATATCCTGTGATGTACACTTAATATACATTTGTTTATGAAAATCTTCAAGGACAGCGTAGGAACATTTTAAGAACTTTAATGTTTAAGAACTGTTCTTCAGTTCTTCCTGAAAATTTTCCAAGAAAATTCTGGAAAATTATAAGAACTGTAAAGTTGAAGAACTCGTCTTAAATTGTTCTCGAATTTTGTCAACAAACAGTTTAGGAACATTTTAAGAAGTTCAAGAACTGTTCTTCAGTTGTTCTTGAAAATTCATCGGACTAGTTCAGGAACATTTTAACAACTTTTAAGTTCCTGAACTGGTTTTTTTAGTTGTTCCTGAAAATTTCTCATGAATTGTTCTTGAAAAACTATCAAGGACAGTTTAGGAACATGTTAAGACGTAAAGTTCTTGAACCTTTCTTGAGTTGTCCCCGAAAATTTTTCAAGACCATTTTAAGAACATTTTAAAAGCTTTAAAATTCCTATTTGTTCTGTAGGTGTTCCTAAAGAATTTCCCGAACAGTGTAGGAACATTTTAAGAACTTTAGCATTTTAGAACTGTTCTTGACCAGTTTTAAAATGATTCCAGAACATTTTCAGAATCATTTAAGAAAACTGAAAGTTCTAGGAAGGTTCATGAATAGTTCTTGAAAATATTCTAGAACGCTTTAAAGGTGAACTAATGTCATATCATAATAGTTATTAGCTCACCTGGCCAGAATGGACAAGTGAGCTTATGCCAAGGCGACCATCCGTCGTCCGTCCGTCCGCCAACTTTTGCTTTAAAATGTATCTCCTATACCGCTTTGCAGATTTTAATCAAATTTGGCTAGAAGGAAGGATCCTATGAAGGTAGGCTCTAGAACTTCTATTCAGATTTTTGATTTGTCAATTTTTTGGGTGAAAATCTTAGATTTTATAAAAATTTACCGGAAAGTGTCAAGACGCATCTCCTCCTTAGCTTTTTGACAGAATTCAGCCAAATTGTCTTGAACGGTCCTATAGTGGTAGGTTCTAGAACGTCTATTCAGATTTTTGATTCGTCAATTTTTGGGTGAAAATCTTAGATTTTGTAAAAAATTTACTGGAAAGTGTCAAAACGCATCTCCTCCTTAGCTCCTTGACAGATTTCAACTAAATTTACCTGGAAGGATCCTATAGTGGTAGGCTCTAGATCTTCTATTCAGAATTTTGATTGGTACATTTTTTGGGTGAAAATCTTAGATTTAAAAAAAAAAAAGGTACCGGAAAGTGTCGGAGCGTATCTCCTTAACTTCTTGAGAGATTTCAGCCAAATTTGTCTTGAAGGATCCTATGGAGGTAGGCTCTGGAACATCTATTCCAATTTTTGATTGGTCAATTTTTTTGGTTAAAATATTTGATTTTGTAACAAATTTACTGGAAAGTGTCAAAATGTATCTCCTCCTTAGCTTCTTGATAGATTTTAACTAAATTTGTGTGGAAGAATTCTACAGTGGTATGCTCTAGAATTTCTATTCAAAATTGTGACTGGTAAATTTTTTGGGGTGAAAATCTGAGATTTTGTAAAAAATTTACCGGAAAGTGTCACATGTCTCTTCCTTAGTTTCTTGACAGATTTCAACTAAATTTGCCTGGAAGGATCCTATAGTGGTGGGCTTTAGAACTCCTGTTTAGAATTTTGATTGGTAAATTTTTGTGGTGAAAATCTTAGTTTTGTAAAAAATAACTTGCCAGAAATTGTCAAAATGCATCTCCTCCTTAGCTTCTTGACAGATTTCAACCAAATTTACCTTTAAGGGTTCAATAGAGGTAGGCTCTAGAACTACTATTCAGATTTTTTATTGGTCATTTTTTTTTTGCGTGAAAATCTTAGATTTACTGTAAGTTGTCGAACCACATCTCCCCATTAGCCACTTGATGGATTTCAACGAAATTCGGCTAGAAGACAATATGGCTGTAGCTTCTAGAACATCTATTCAGAATTTTGGTTTGTCAAATTTTGGTGAAAATCTTAGATTTTATGAAAAACTTAACCAAAATTTCAAACCGCATCTCCTCCTCCACTTGATGGATTTCAGTCAAATTGGAATACAAATATGACTCTTCGGTCAAATTGTCATGGTAGATTTACTAAGATCTTATTTCGAAGATTATTCCGTTTTAAAACATAGAATCTATCTGTCATCTTGTAGAAGTTTCACGAAATATAGTTTCATGAGATATGAACTACCCAGTATTTCAAATGCTATGTTGCAGGTGAGCGACAGGCCTCTTGTTCAAATGATCTAACACGCCACTCGTAAACTATGCATAGAATATTAAGCTTGTTATCATGCCGCTAAAGAAAGATATTCTGGCTTGAGTAGCTGAATGTTTATACATTTCTACAACCAATGATTACTGTCATGTTTTACTTTTTAGCCAGTCAAAAAAAATCTAGGGTATTTGCCTTGGTCTATATGCTCAGTCATAACGGTGCCACAAATATTTTGACAATGTTATATAAAAGCAACCATTCAGGTAAGCTGATGAATATGTTGAAACTAATTTGACTGGAAGTTGTTACTGCCGTAGTGTCAAAATATTCAACAAGATGATTTTTTAGTAATAAAACATGTAATACATTGGCACTTACATGACATCACACACTATTGCTTGAGTATACAAAATGGTGGCATTCACTGTTCAACATATACGCGATATTACAAAGCAGATAATTGTGATACAGATAAGGGAATTTGATATGATATGAATGATATGGAATCTATAAACCATAATCTATCGGTACAATACAACATTTGAGATGAGATTAGCATCCTATTAAGAACAAATGTTCTAGATCAGTGACTGAGTATTGTTCAAGAATAGTTCTTAATGTTCTAGAACTGTTCACAAACTTTTCTTAATACAAGAACAGAAAATTTGCAAGGATGGGGTCTACTAAATTGTATTGCCTGATGACATCTTTGTATAATTGAGTCAACTTTCAGACATCATACATTCTTTCTGTCTAGCAGAGAAAATATTTATGATCATGTAACGTATCACAATGTCATCAAATTTGTGAGTATGGGGAAGGAATTCCATAATTTAGCACATGAATCATGGTAGACAATTTTAGTCATGTTTATGTGAACTATAGACCATAAAACATAGACATATAGCCAGCACATTTATATCTCTACGATAAAAAATTAAAATGTTTGACTTAAGATTTAGCTTTTCTCACTACAGATTAGCAGACTAACCAACTTTGATCTGAAAATACACAATGTTTGAAAGGCCAAATGAGGTTATGTCGTGGCGACTGTCCGTCGTGTGTCCGTCCGTCAACCTTTCCTTTAAACGACTTCTTCTCAAGAACCGCTGGGCCAATTTCAATTATATTTGGCAGGAAGCATCCTTACAGCATAGGGGTCCAAGTTTGTTCAAATGAAGCCGATCGGCCAATTAGGCCGACGGCCATCTTGGATTTTGACCGATTTTTAGAAATGTTTTTAAAAATCTCCGAAACTGCTTGAGGGATTGAAGGAAAGCTCATCAAATATGATCTAGGGCAAGAGCTCAACCAAGTTTGTTCAAGGGAACTTAATTGCTCAAATAGTTTGGCGGCCATCTTGGTTGACCTAGTTTTAGCGAAAATAACTTCTCCAGAACTGCGGAAGGGATCAGGCCAAAATTTGGCAGATATGATTAGGGACTAAGGGCCAGTAAAGTTTGTTCAAAAGAAGTTGATCCGTCAAAAAACATGGCCGCTGTGGGCCAATCAAAATATAGCATGTTTGGTGGCCATATTGGATTTTTTTATTTGATGGATTTTGAGGCTGAAATTGGTTTTATATAGGTTTTTCGGTAATTTTGAAGCTGTCGGATAAATGGTTTTGCGGCCATCTTGGATCATTTTCCTGCCAAAAGCTCCCATACTAAAGCAATGGGAAATTTTAAATATCTTCTTCTCGAGACCTTCTGGGCCGATTTCAATTATATTTGGCATGAAGCATCCTTAAGGCAAAGAGATTCAGGTTTGTTCAAACGAACCCGATCGGCCAATTTGGCTGGCGACCATCTTGGATTTCGGCCTATATTTAGAAATGTCTTTAAAAATCTTCTCCCAAATCATTTGAGGGATCGATTCAGAACTCACGAAATATGATCTAGGGTAAGAGCTGAATCAAATTTGTTCACGGGAACTTGATTGACCAAATGGTTCAACGGCCATATTGGATGATGTAGTTTTCACAAAAGCGACTTCTTCCCCAGAACCGCTGAAGTGATCAGGCCAAAATTTGTGATATATAATTAGCAACTAAGGGCGATTAAGGTTTTTTCGTCAAAAAACATGGTCGCGGTGGACCAATCAAAATATAGTATGTTTGGCAGCCATATTGGGTTTTTTTATTTGATGTATTTTGAGGGTGAAATTCGTTTTATATAGGTTTTTGGGTATTCTGATCTCAAATTTGAAATTTTTGAAACAGTTGGATAAACGGTTTGGCAGCCATCTTGGATCATTTTCCCGCCAAAAGCTCCCATACTAAAGCAATGGGAAATTTAAAATATCTTCTTGAGAACTACTGGGTCGATTTGAATTATATTTGGCAGGAAGCATCCTTATGGCATAGAGATTTCACTTTGTTCAAACGAAGCCGATCGGCCAATTTGGCCGGTGGCCATCTTGGATTTCGACCGATTTTTAGAAATGTCTAAAAATCTTTAAAACTGTTTGAGGGATCAATTCAGACCTCATGTAATATGATCTAGGGCAAGAGCTCACTCAAGTTTGTTCAAGGGAACTTGATTGACCAAATGGTTCAGCGGCCATCTTGGATGACCTCGTTTTCGCAAAAACAACTTCTTCCTCAGAACCGCTGAAGCGATCAGGCGGAAATTTGTGACATGATTAGGGACTAAGGGCCATTAAAGTTTGTTCAAGAGAAGTTGATCTGTAAAAAAAAAATCTCCGCTATGGGCCTATCAATATATAGCGTGTTTGGCGGCCATATTGTATTTTTTTATTTGATTGATTTTGAGGCAAAAATTGGTTTTATGTATTTTTGTGCATATTCCGATTTCAAATTTGCCATTTTCGAGACTGTCGGATAAACGGTGTAGTGGCCATCTTGGATCATTTACCCACCAAAATCTCCCATACTCAAGCAATGGGAAATTTAAAAAGTATTTTCGTGACATCTTGGATTTTGGTCGATTTTTAGAAATGTCTTTAAAGATCTCCAAAACTGTTTGGGGGATCAATTCAAAACGCATGAAATATCATCTAGGACAAGAGCTGCACCAAGTTTGTTCAAGGGAACTTGATTGGCCAAATGGTTTGGCAGCCATCTTGGATAACCTATTTTTTGCCAAAACAACTCCAGAACCACTGAGCGGATTGGGCCGAAATTCGGGAGATATGATTAGGCACTGAGTGCCATTAAAGTTTGTTCAAGGGAAGGAGCTTAGTCAGAAACATGGCAGAAGTGGACCAATCAAAATGTAGCGTGTTTGGTGGCCATATTGGACTTGCAAAAATGCCCACAAACTCAGTTAAAAGATTACTCCTAAACCACCCACCAACAATTTTGACAAAAATGCACAGTGCTCCAGATGAGCGACACAGGCCTGTTGGGCCTCTTGTTAGTATGTCCTTTAGTAGACTATAAAACAAATAAGAGGTTTCATTTCTATTGCAATTTATCCCAGGTTATTCCATTTTTTTGGCTCGATTGACTGGACTACATATGCAATGTATCGCATCCCTCCATGTTGTAATTATGCATCGCTCCTCGCAACATGACAGCACGTGGTAATATATGCCTATTTTATTACCCCCTAAGCTTTTCCAATGAGAAATGGCAAATTCTTTATGATGCAAGAAATATTGTGTAGGAAATATTCTGTTGAATATTTTGAAACTAATTTACCTGGGAGCATGGCAGCAACAGCTCCCAGTCACATTAATTTCAAAATATCCAACAGGTTTCCTGTGGTCTTGAAATAGAGGTACTGGAATTGCAAGGGTTCAGGCCTTAAATGTTAATATGCAAAGCAGTTCTCAGAAAGTTGTCAATGAAGCATTATACATACAATTTTGTTTTTATTAGATCAATTAAAAATATATTATATATGAGCATGCTATTAGGTAGGCCTCTTTTAGCCATCACCTGCACCTATTACTGGCCTGAAGAATTGGGCTAATGTGAGCTGTGCAGGTGTGACACGCCTGTCCGCGCATTAACTGTCTCGCTGCAGCAGGCCAGTAATAATAATTTAAGTGGACAACAAATCTGGATGAGTTGAATATTTTGAAACCAATTTGACTGAAAGTTGTTTTCAGTCAAATTGTTTTCAACATATCCAGTATATATCTAGAGTTAAATCCCATGGAAAATGTAGTTTGCAGCCATTCAGCGGGCAGACAGTTAATTTCTCAATCTCTCTGTAATATGTATTGATTAAAGAAATATTTAAATTTTTCTCAGAGTTATATCATGCTGAAAGTATTAAAAAGTCTCGGCTGTGACAGTTTGTCCAAAAGGATAAATTTTGTATTCCATGTGGATGTTTCCAAATGAGCATGTGATTTGTAAAAAATTGGCCCATTGAACAGTGTTGTTACAGAATTTAATTCACTTTCAGGACACGTATATAGATTATTTTGGAACTAATTTAACCCTTTCACTGACAAATCCCTGAAAAAGTTACTTGTTTACGATATAAAACTTATTCTGTTCAATATTTTGAAATTAATTTGAATGGTGGACCTAAGGCAGCAACGGCTTCCAGTAAAATTAATTTGAAATTATTCAACCGTTTTCCTGTATTGTAGTGTTGAAAATGAGAGGGGAATTCATCGGTGAAAGGGTTAATGTGAAATTGCAGTTCCTAGTCAGATTGGCTCCAAAATATTCAGCAGTATATTGTTTACATTGTAAATAATTTTTGTCTAGCCTGCGAAGCGGGAAAAACGAGACAGGTGTCACTCCCCTCCCCCCCCCCCATCCCAGTGCAGCAGCAACATCAACATTAACCATTTAGCCCTTAAATTTGTTCAATTTCAATTTTCTTAAAGAAAATGTCCATTTGCAGACCAAGAGAAGCCTGTTTTTTACCACTTTACCAATTTACCACTGAAATAACTGGCTCGATAACCGAGCCAGTCATTCCAGTGGTAAATTTTCAAAAATAGGCTTCTCTTGGTCTGGCAATGGATATTTTCCAGGACCACTGCAGAAGCCATTTTTGGCCGATGTGACTGGTAAAGGGTTATGGTTATATATGCGTTCAGTAAATATTCTTTGTCTATATTTTAGGACTGCTTAAGGCTGAAGGGTCATTCTAAAATTACGAATTATTTTTAGTAAAAAAAAATAGTGAGCAATTAAATATTCATGTTTGCAATTTGTATCAGGTATGTGTCCGCCATATTGTTTTGCTGTGGCCATTTTCTCTTTCCCACACTTCTGACCTAAAAAAGAGCTCGTCAAATCTAAATCTGTCCCCATTCACTTTTTGATGCCTTCCCTGTAAGACGTCTAGCGATCGCTAAATATCAAAGTTTCTATTGCATCCAGGATAAATATCCATTCAAAACGGGTATAAATCTTATTCTCTCTCAGCCCAGCTATTCCACCTCGCACGAACATTTTGGAAATAATGAATAATGCTGTCATTGATTATGTGTAGGTCAACACAATTCATTCCAATTAGTTTATTTGCATATCAAAGCGAATGAGCCCTAAACAATACTGCCTGTTATGTATGTAATTCTGATAGGCTACATGATTTCACATTTTTCACACATAGCTACTGATAAGAATTTCCAGTAGTAGGGGAACTCAGGTTAATATGTACACATGTATATGACATTCGGAAATTTGTTTAGAAATACAAAATGATGTGGTTTGTTGTGGGGTGAACTATCAATACCAGTGCCACTACCAATATCACTGTGCCACCACTGTTACCAACAGCATGACCACCCCCACCAACAGCATTAACAACAACACCCGTACGCCACCACCATGTAATGCTAGTGCATGGTCACACCATTTCCCGTGTTTGAGCCAAATCAGACAAGTAGTTTCGGAGATATCCACAGATCCACAATTTGATCTGATCTGGATCAGAATTCTTCTGTACGGGATCATGGCCAAAGTCTGGAAAACATCTTACATGACAATTTCTTTCATTGTGTTAACATTTGCCAAATCGATTACATCGTTTTTAGATACAACCCGACATAATCTTTTGTGACTGACTAACTAAGGGAATGGTGGTTTATCGAGCTGGTACCCACAGCTAATAACGTCTGATATATCACCTGCTTGCCTGCCTGTCTGTTTGTTTGTCTGTCCTCCAGAACCGTTTGTGTAATTCATAATAATTTGTTATCTGAGTTACCCATATGACTACAGACTACATGAGAACATTTATATTAGGGCCAGGGGTACGGGGGGGGGGGGGGGGGGGGGAAACATCAATGGCATGTGTCAAATGCTGTGAACAGTGTGGAGGATTTTGCGATTGTGCGTTTTAGTTGGTCTCATTGTTTCAGTTGGTGTTGGTGGTAGTGGTTATGGCAGTGGTGATGATTGTGGTCGTAGTGGTGGTGTTTGCTATTGGAGGTGTTCTTGTGGCTGTGGTGTCCGAATTGTTGTTGTATTGATGGTGGTAGGGCTGGGCGGTTTGGCCTAAAAGAAAACCGGTGACGGTATCACTAATTAAACCGGTATTAACGAAATACCGGTTTAAGGAGTTAGAATGATCGAAAATAATTTGAAATATGAAAATATGCCGTTTTCATTAGCTACAGTACATGTATTTTGTGATTTGACAACTGACGTAAATTGCCACGAAATTAGAACGGTAACTACGTACGACTGCTCACTTCGACGCTATCTATCACAAAATAGTAGTTAAAATAAATAGTCTGGTTCATGTGATGTCGTGAAAATAACACTCTAACTACTAAAATGTTGATTTTCAACACTGTTATTAGGTAACTATTTTCGAAAGCGTAGTAAAATTTAATGCGTGTAAGTAGGAACCCGGATATGAGAGTCAGGTTAGGCTCCTAGTAGAGTACCGCACATACGGTTAGAGTTCGTATAACCACCTACAGTTTGATCTAGTCTAGTAAGTCATGTGTTTGTATTCGAGTACTCGGTATTTAATAATACTCCTCAATAAGCTGTCGTTCAAGCGGGTGATGTCATTCAGCACGTAACTAAAGAGTAGTCAGTTCCCGGAAATCGCGCCTCAAGAATTCTCACAAAAAATGTTTGACTATTTATCGAGGTTCATATGTCATATAATAAAGAGATTATGATAATTTGACAACATAAGCGCAATGATTCGTGAATCTAACTTAAATCTACTTGAATCAACACTCCGTACTTGAAGATATATGAAGACAAAAAAGACTGGGCCGTAAAACAAAACGATGTGATTCTAATGCCTATCGAGCAGAAAAGTCACGTGATAAAAAATTCTTCGAATTTCATTCATAAAATCGATAGTAGTGAATATCCCGGCGGAAGAATTTGTTAACAACCAATCACATCACTGCTCGTATTTGAGAGGCTGGGAGGTGTATTGTACTTGTAACTACTCCGCCAACGTAAGAAGCGACTTAATCATTTTCATTTCTCGGGCGTTCAAGGAATTTGTCTCTTAGTCTTAGTCCATGATGGATCATTTTATGTTTGTCGAAATCTAAGGGAAATAATGTTATTACTACATTACAACCTACCTCCTTGTATTACTATTGCTCTTTCCTTCTCTGAAGGGAAGCATAGTAGGATGAAATTTTTACAGCCAATGTTTGCTGTGCTTTGTGGTTAGAGTGATTGAAGGCTTCTTCAGGAATCTCTATACTCTCTCCAATGATGAGATCCATAGCAATTCGCTTGAATGCTATATCTCAGAATGAGGCAGGAAGAGGGTTAATACATAACCCAGAGCCAATGAGTGAGTCATAAGGCATAACGACAATCTCATTGGCTGACAGCCGTCACATGACTTTGTTGTAACAACCAAGTCTTCATTCCTTTCCTACTATTGAAGGAAAGGGAAGGAACAAATTTTTCAATGCTGCTGTGGTATATTTCAAGTCGTTTAAAGGATCATCAAGATGTCAGACAAAAAGAAAAGACCTAAGATAAGTGGTTGTAGGTCTTTATGATCAATATTGATTTTATTGATCATTTCTATTTTCGTGGTAGGCGTGTTACCAGTTTTGTTTTTTTACGCCCAGAGTGTTTTAGACATTGTTATTGTCTATAATTGCTTCTTCCTTACAGTAGCTTGTTTAAGTTACCTATGTACATGCTTGGTTAGCATTTGAGCATGAAATATTAACATACTCGCTTAAAGAAAAACCAATATTAAATAATTTAGAGACTGGTTTGGTCTCTATTGTTTAATGGGTTCAGCGCTGTCTGATCCCTTTTTATCTTTGGGACTTTACCCTATCAAATCTTTCTCTGTTACGATTCAGATTTGAAAAAGTCTCCGAAGAAGATTAAAGTCAAGTCTAAAGAAAAGGAGATTGCTCTACATTCTATTAGATGTCCTAACACCAGCTGCCATAGATTCATCAAGACAGATCATTCTGGCCATGTGTGCCTTAAATGCACTTCGTGCTCTATCAATTCAACCTGTCTTATTTGCAGCTCATGGTCCCAGGCTACTAGACTTGCTTTTTTCAAACCAAACACACCTGATCACTCTAAAGGGAATTCTTCTCCTTTAGGGTCTGCGATTAAAATAAAGACCAATCCCGAGCCTTCACTTGATTCATCCATCCTTGAAAGGATTGTATTATCAATGGAATGCCTGCAGAAACAAGCGAGCAATATAGATGCGTCGATTGATGGCAGAATTAATAAAATGATCCTGGACCAGTCAGCTTCCAACGTTTCATTTCCTGATATTGTTGAAGAGGAAACGTCGGAACTGACTGTTCCTAGGAAACGCTTATTCAAGTCCAAGAGTGTTTTATGTCTTACTGATCTTCACTGTTTCAGGGGTTCAAAATCATCAATGACAGGAAAGAACAAAAGTACGAAAAAGCCTCTGGTTTCGCCTCGTTCATCGCTTCAGAAGCCAGTCATTTCTACTCAAGCACCTTCTACAGTCAACATTCCGCATCCTGCGCCTATGAGGACCGAGTCAGGTTCATCCTTTCTGGAGCCCGAGCGGGTTGTAAGTCGGTCCGGCTCTCCATCAATCAACATTCCGCAGCCTGCGCCTGAGCGGGTTGTAAGTCGGTCTGGGTCTTCATATCCTATCACTACTACTTCTTCACTGGCCGGATAGAAGGATTCCTGACCAGAGATATTCAAGTGATCTCACATCATACATTGTTTCTACTGTTTCTCCAGCTAGTCTTCCGGCCCCGGGCCCGGGTTTTCTCCCGGCCCCGGGGAAGGACTGGTCTAGGTTACCGATTTCTCCCTTGGGGCCCGACCTGGAATTCGATCCGGGTTCGGCCTCTGGGGAAACTTTGGGAGTACTGTTGGTATCGGTTCCGGCCCCAGGTCCGGGTTTTGTCCCGGTCCCGGGTCGGGAAGCCGACCAACTTAAGTTACCGATTTCTTCTTGGTGTCCGGACCCAGATTTTTATCCGGCTCCGGCTTCTAGGGATTCTTCGGGTTCTATTTTCTTCTCTAGTCTATCTCTTTCAGGCGTGTCAGAATTAAATTTTTTTTTTAATTTCTCCTGGTTTTCCCGCCCCGGCTCTGGCTCCGGCCTAGTCGGTACCAGTGTGTCTAATTGGAATTAATATTGCTTCAAATTTTGGTCAATCCTCATATGACTTTCAAATGTTTCCCAAGTTTCGGGGCCTAGTTGGGCTCCGGAGCCGGGTTAGTTCTAAATTTCTTAGTCATCCTCTATTTAACTGTCAAATGATTTCTGAACAGTCGGCGGGTTCTCTCTGGGATTCTATTAGTATAGTAAAGTTTATTTGCTTTTTATGCCAATTGGCTGATTTGCATACATTTACAGTCAGGTTTACAATGTCAACAAAATAGAAATATACAAACATACGCATTATTAAAATCAATCAATAACACTGATGCCATCACTTTCACTGTATGCATCATGTTGTTCAGTTTTGCATGATCACGTGACTTGTATTTTTAATTATCATAATGATATTTATTAGTAATCCCAGAGTGGGTTCGTGGTCGCATCTGGGATTATTAGATCCATTCCTGGGTTCCCTAGGTCTCAATGGATCTCATCTTTCTCCCCGTAGTTTACTGTCTATTTCTTAGCTTTTTCTTACGATTCTAATTTCTGATTCCGTCCTGCACATTTTCTGATCTGTCAGTTTACTACGCAATTCTAATTAGCTTTGATTTGGTAATTTTTTCGCCCCGAGTTAGAGGCGCAGTTCTATTCGGGTCGTTCATCTTTTCGTATAGTACTCCTTCTCCCTTCTAAGTTGGCGGGTTGGCATACTTTCAAGACGTTAGGAGAATTTAACGATCATGCTATATTTTTATCGTGAATATTTCATTCTTTTAAGACTAATTTCCCCATTTATCACCCCCCCCCCCCCTTTATTGTATAATATTCATTACCTAAAGTTAGATTAGATTTGCGCTCTTGGTGTTTTGTGATTTCTTTATTATAAGTTTCTATCCCGTATTTCGCTATTCTTAGCTGTCCCAGTTCTTATCGGCGAAACACGTAGACCTATTTATTCGGCAGTCTATTTGTCCTAGTCTCATTTCATCACGGTGACATTATCGCTTTTTTCTCTTCTATATACCCATTTTTCAAAGTTTTTCGTGTTCTTTAGCTAAAACATGTTATTTAAAGTCATGTTCTTTCCCACCATCGCTGGATTGGTGATTTTGGGCCCGAAATTTACCCTTTTCAATCCCTTTTTATCTACTTCCGGTAATACTTTGTGTATATAGGTCGTTGTCAATTCGTCCCGTATATATTTTGTTCCCCTTTTGTTTACGTGGAGTAATTCCTTTGGATATTATTCGTTCTCAACTTAGATCAGTTCTATTTAGCTAATTCTTTCTGACTATAGTGGGACTCGCTCACCTCCCATAAGTTTCTATGGGATTTCTATTTGCCACTTAATCTGATAAATCACTCTAAATAGTTTTTCTTTATTTCAATATGTACAACTTTTAATTAGTATGGATAATTAGAATACGGATATAATGCTTTTAACTAAGAAATATCGCTTTCTCTCGACTCAGCAGACATTACTGTCCAATAGTATACCGGGACAGATCTAATATTTGCTATGTTCTAGCCAGTAGATCAATCAAATATTTTTCTTTTCTAGCCAAATAGTATATATTTTAGCCACATCTTTCTTTAATTTCACTTAGGATCATGTTTGCAGTCAGTCCTCATCAATTAATAGCCTGCTTTAATTTCACAGTCCAGATTCAATACGGTCTTTCTATATAAAATATGTATTGATTATTTGAACTTCATATGTTTAAAAGTTGTTTTTTGGGCATATTGTTTTAATAAGTTCAACAACGTAAACATGAATTTTTGTTTTGCATTTTGCTACACTGGAATTGTTCAGGATTCAACCAATCAAGAAAGTTAAATTATTTTTATTCTTTAGCCAATGATTTTTCCAATTCTGCCCTTGGTTAGTCAGACTTCGTTCTTACTAGCATTTGGCTGGTGGTTAGATTAGTCCGTGATATAAATTAATGCTTGGAAGTCTCTGTCTGATCTCATTGTAATATCCTAATTAATTATCAGACTCATGAACACTTTGATCTAATTCTGAGATAACTCAAGAAATATCTTAACTATCTTATATCCTATCTTTTATCAGCCTAGCCTTAATAGGAATTTGAGACTTTTTAGCTTTTATTCTTCATTTATATCTTTCTTTATTCAGTTATTAGGTATCATACAAGTATGGCTTCCATGGGTAGGCTTCTTATTCTCTTGGTTATTAGGTCTTCTTGTTTTATTCTTTATCTAGTCCTCTGAGATCCCTTATTACGCGGTTGATCAATTCTTATCCTCATGGACACTTCACTGTTGTCTAAAGAGTCCTTGATAATTCTTCACTGGTGTAGATCCCTCGATATTTCATTCTGCTATTTACGATTGATTTATAATCATCCTTATTGGTGGTCTTTCCATTTTTGTCTCGTTCGTTGCAAGGGTCGTTATACATGATATCTTATTATGGAAAGGTTCCTCTGATTCGTGTTTTACCCAACTGGGGGGGTCTCTTTCGTCCTCTCTCATGGGAAGTTAGCCTCCATCCATTCCAAATGTTCAAACACTGATATTCACTATTCAATCTCTCATGGTAGGCAAACTAGTGTCGGCTAGGTCCTTACAGAATAGTGGACCTCATGGTTCCAGTAGAGAAGGTGATGCATTGTGTTCCTTTGATGAGAACACCTTTCCAGTTTTATCTTAAGGCCCAATGGAATCAATCTCTAGATTCTCTGGTTCATCGGATCCTCATCAAGTTTGTATCATGGTTCATTGCCAGTTTTGATTAGATAGTCAATCCCTTTTGTTAGGGTTTCTTCTCCATCCTTCAACTCTTCAGGCTATCTTTTTCACAGATACATCTCTGGAAGGATTGGGGAGTCTTTTGGAATTCCATAAAGATTCAGGAATCTGGTTGCTCCTAGGATCTTCCTACCACGTCAATCTTTTAGAACTGTGGACTGTTTCATTCGCTAGCGTGCTGGGAACCCATGATTCTCGGTATGTCAATCCTCATCAGGTCAGTCAATTTCAAATGGGGGGTGTGTGTGTGGATGTGGCTTTCCAGGCCGGTTTCCCTGGGTCAAGAGATCATGATCATTCTCTATTGGTGCAGGTCTCGCTACATTTCTTTCAAGCATTTCATTCCCAAGCAAACTAATTTTCTGGCTGACCCATTATCTCGCCCTTCAAAGATACCAGAAATAGAGTGGGAATTGTAAGAGGTTGTAGTCCAGTCATTTTTCCTCAGTTCCTCTCGCCCCCATATAGATCTGTCTGCTCTCAAGAACAGAAAAGATATCCACTTTTATATCTCCTTTCCCGGAATCTCTGGCTCTCAGTAGTCTCTCTAACTCAATCTTGGGATATCATATTCTCCTACGCTTTTTCCCCCTACGATTCTCATTCCTCTGGATCTCAGAATGATCGGGCAACATCCCTGCATAGTCCTGTTATTAGCCCAGTTTTGCCGACTAAATCCTCGTTTCCGGATCTCCTAGACCTTCTTGTAGATCTCCCTCTGCTACTCCCTGTCTCCCACGATCCATTTTCCCAGAACATAGGCAGGATTCTCCATCAGAACCTGGAAATATTTCGCCTGTCAGTCTGGAAACTGTCGAGTTGCCCTCGCCTTCGTCAATCTTTTCAGTCAGATCTCAAGAACTATTGAAAAAATTTCTCAGATCTTCCACTCCAGACATCTATAAAGCTAGATTTGAATTTTTCAAAGAATGGCGTGCAGACCATTTATCTTACCTTCTGAGGCCTCTGTAGCTCAGGTCACTGAGTTTCTGTTCTTCCTCTTTGATCAGAGGAAGAATTCAGTTAATATTATTAGATCCTCTCTTTTTGGTCTGAATTCCTTCGAGTGTCTAATCGATCCTTCAGTCCAAATTCAGAAACATTTCGCTATCTCAGTAAAGGTTTGGGTACTTTTCGTCCTCCATTTAAGAGACAGGTTCTAGCGGGGATACATTTCAAAACTGTGGTTTCTGTGTGCTTGATACATCTTACACTAGAAACAGTTTCTTTCAGCAGTAGCACCAGCTATCCATGGCTCTGAATTCCATGCTCTTTCAGCTGAATTAGTTAGATTTCAAGTTACAGGTCATAGCCTTATTCTCTATCCCAGGGCAGAATTCTTGGTCAACCTTTGATAATTCATAGACTTTCTTCTTTGTTGCCAGATGATTCTGTATGGTTCCCAGTCAAGCCCCTTAATATGTATAAACTTTGTACTGATTCTAAACGATCTGACATTAGACAGCTTTGGGTTACATTTGCAGACGGTCTAAATCATCCTGTCTCCTTAATCACTATTTCCCGTTGGATCGTTGATACTATTAGAATTCGCTATGAATTAGCTTCTCCAGGAGAATCCTCTGGTGGGAGTCAAGGCCCATTGTGTTAAGGGCCTTGCTCCATCTTGCGCTCTCTCTTATTAATGGATCTTCATTAGATTACATCATGCTAGTTGCTAACTGGAAGTCAGAGAACTCCTTTATTAACCTCTATATTATAGATTTTAGTCCCTCTTCCTTTTTCTATAAAAAGATTCATAAGGTATCTTCAGGGACCATGACTCGTATTCCTCATTCATCATCTTCTCTTACTTCTTCATCTTCATTCTCTTTAGTCTCTAGTTGGGGTTAGTGGGAATTCATTACTTAATTCTCATGTGTGTATTTCACCACTTTTTTCATATCATTTCTCTCATCACCCCTATTATGCATCTCTTTCTTGCATGTTCATCTTCTCTTTCTTGCTTCCAGGGGTCATTTATGACCTTCTTTATTATCTTCTCGCTATTCTTTAATTTCATCTCTTTCAAGATGCTTGATAGAGCAATTTTTAGAAATTGCTATCTCTTAGTATCTTCCTTACTCGTTATTTCTAACTTCGTATTCTTTCTCTATTTTTACATCAATTTTGCGCAAAAATTCGCCTCCCTCCGGCTTTTGTGCAATGTTGAAATCTGTATTTGAGCAATAGTAATGCAAGGAGGTAGGTTGTAATGTAATAACGACCAGACGACCCGGAGGGTCTGGTCTTATGTTTTACTAATTACATATACCTACCTCCTTGCATTATGGGCCACCTCAAGCCTCCCCTCTGTCAAATTTTCTTTGGGGGTGGGGGGGGGGGGCTTGAGGCTTCGTTCTTAGGTCATATCTTCTTAGAATAGTTATATTCAGTATAAGATATTCACTATATCTCTCAGCCTTAGAGTATACCCAAATATGTCAGTTTTTTACATATTTGGGTATTTATTAAAGATTTTTTAGTCATATAATATTAAGTATTTGGGTAAATTCTTAAGTTTCAGCTTTAGTTGGATTCAGAGTCGAGTAGTGAGGATCATCTGCCTCTTCATGAATCTGCACAAAGCTGGATTATATGACTGGACTCGTCAAGGAATGAAGACTTGGTTGCTACAACAAAGTCATGTGACGGCTGTCAGCCAATTATGCCTTATGACTCACTCATTGGCTCTGGGTTATGTATTAACCCTCTTCCTGCTTCTTTCTGAGATATAGCATTCAAGCGAATTGCTATGGATCTCATCATTGGAGAGAGTATAGAGATTCCTGAAAAAGCCTTCAGTCACTCTGTAACCACAAAGCACAGCAAACATTGGCCGTAAAAATTTCATCCTACTACGCTTCCCTTCAGAGAAGGAAAGAGCAATAGTAATGCAAGGAAGTAGGTATATGTAATTAGTAAAACATAAGACCAGACCCTCCGGGTCGTCTGGTCAATTTGTTTGGATTGGGAGTTCATTGTATAGTGTCGTTATTTTTGCAGCGGGTTTCTTGATTTTTTTTTGGTATCATGTCACATTTGGAATCCTAATTAAACATAGTACAAACTCGAATTGAAAAAAGGATTATTTGTTGCAAAGAAGAAATTTAGATTTTCAAATTATTCAATCTTCCATTGAACCTGCAGAGCTTACGTCATGTAAAATTCATTGCTGGCAAATCAAATCATATTTGCCGAGTGTCGTCCTCGGCCGATTTGTTGGGATTTCACCAACACCCTTGCTTTCCCACGGCTAATAGTTATAGATGACTGTATTTTATGTCTCTAGTAGCAAATGGTTACACTATATGATAATATTAAACTGAGTTAAGAACAAACTAGTTTAGGACAGTCACCAGATTTTGTGCAATGGCGATCTTACGGAAGGTTTTTCGTTTTTTGTTTTTTTATTATGGTTTTTAAACCGTCGCCATAAAAAAACGTGAGCCGGTGTGAAACCGGTATACCGCCCAGCCCTAGATGGTGGTTATGATTCTCATTTACAACACCTGCAGCGCCACAACTGGTCGTAGCTGTTACTGTTGACGGTTATGTTGTTGGCAGCGGCGGCACCTGTAGCCGTGCCGGCGGGAGCAGCAATGTTGGCGGCGGTGACCACGGCATGCATGCAAATAACCTAAGCGAATTGATCCACGTGCAGATAATCACGTCAGTGTTGTTGACCTTTTCAAAATGTCTTGAAGTTCATGCAAAGTGGAATAGCTGGTTTGAGAGAGAATAACTACACAATTTATTTTGAAGGATCTATATCTTGGATGGGATAGAATGTAATTATAAACATATTTATTTATTTCTTGAGTCTTCAGTTCATGATTTCTCTGTATTTTATTTGAAGAAACTTTGATATTATGATGCTCACCAGACGCCTTACATGCGAGACATCAAAAAGTGAATGGGGACGAATTTAGATTTGATGAACTCTTTTGTTATTGTGGGGAAAGGAAAATGGCCACTGCAAAACAATATGGCGCGCGCTTACCTGATGCAAATTGCAAACATGAATAATTAATTTGCTTATTATTGTTTTTAGCTTAAAAAATGTCTTAATTTTATAATGACCCTTCAGCTTTAAATCCTACTTGAACCAAACTTGGACACACGGGTGCCTATAAGATATGGAGGCAACATGACGATAGAGAGGAGAGTACGTCAATAATCAAGGTCATTATGAGTTTGTTATTTGACCTTTGCTCTTTCAATGTTAGGTTTTTACATTCAGCAAATCATTTACATTTATATTTCAGAATTGCTTAATGGTACCGAAACTAATCTGAAATATTTTTTACCTTTGCGCTTGATTCTTTTAATGTTTAGTTTTTGTGTTAACTTTGTTATCTCACCTGGACCCTTCGTTAGCTTACCTGGCCGGCTTCTGCCATGGCGGTCATCTGTCCATCAAATTGCATCTCATTTATGCTTTGACCGATTTCAAGCATATTTGGCTGGAAGGCTCCTATGGTGGTAGGCTCCAGAACCTATGTTCAAAATTTTAATTGGTCAATTTTTCTGGCAGCCATCTTGTATTTTCCAAAAATATGCTAGAAATTTAAGAGGCTACTCCTCCGATACAAATGGCCCGGCTTCAACGAAACTTGGGTGGACTAATTCTGTATGGGTAGGCTTCAAGACTTCCAACAAGAATTTTGATTGGTCAATATTTCCGGCAGCTATCTTGGATTTTCCACAAATTTCTGGAAATTAGTTGAATGCCTATTCATTAACCACTTTACAGATTCAATCAAACTTGGCTGGGAAGCCCCTAGATTGGTACATGTATGGCAGGAAATCGTTTAAAATGCTACTCCTCATTAATTTCTTGGCCAATTTCAAACAAACTTGGCTGGAAGGATACTAGGCTGGTAGGCTTCAGAGCTTTTAAACATAAGTGTGATTGGTCAATTTTTCCAGTGGCCATCAAAGATTTTCCAAAAATTTAGGGAAATCTGTTAAAAGACTACTTCAGTAACTGCTTGGCCGATTTAAAACAAACTCGGCTGAAAGGACCGCAGAGTGGTGTGCTTCAGAACTTCTATTCAGAATTACCCACTCACAGGGATGTCACTAGGTCAATGGTCATGGTTATATTGACATTTGAACTTGGTTCTTTTAACCCTTTAATGGTCAAGATTTGACCAGAAGATGGACATTTTTAGCATGTTGAATATCCATTTGCAGGCCAAGGTTATCGAGCTAGTCATTTCAGTTGTAAATTTTCAAAAATAGATTTCTCTGAGCTTACAAATGGACATTCCTCAAGACTGCTGTAGAGCGCAGTTTTGGCCGGTATGACCATTAAATGGTTAATGTTAAGTTTTGCATTAAATTATTTATTTGCCCTATATTTGAATGAAACTCACATTGTTGCCTATGCGAGTAGGAAACTGCTCAAATACATTGACCTCACAAGGTCAAAAAGTTCATGGTCACTGTGACCTTTGTACAAATTTGTGCTCTTCAAGGTTAAGCTTTTATGATTAGCTCTGCAGACAGATTATATTTCAGGATCAATTGCTTCATTCTGTTTGAACTAAGCTTGCACTTGACCATCATTCCTTATTTATGTATGATTACTGTCTTCTGTGGCTGTAGTAGTAGAAACATCCTACAGCTGTAATCGGTCATTCTTCGCTTTGGCCCACAGTGTCTTGTCCTTAGCCGAAATCCATATCTTCCACAGGTCCATTGTTGACTTGAGTGTACCGAGTCCTGCTTTCTTGTGGTCAACTCGCAGCACACTTAGCAGATTTATGCAATGACGTCCTCTACTGGCTTTGTATTTGCTGGCTCCAAGTAGGGCGAATTCCAAGGCTCTGTGCTGATGTGTCTTCTGGCATTCTTATCACACGGCCAAACATGGACCATCTTTGCTGGGCGACTTTTACAGACAGCGCCGATGAATTACACAGCTTGTATAGTGCATCATTGGAAATTATGCTGTCTGGCCATCAGTGTCAGGTAATGGTGCGTAGGTGTTTGCGGATGCAGGCATCAAGTTTTAGAGCTGTCTAGAGCTGCCTTTGTAGTTGCCCAGCTGTTACAGTTATACAGCATCAAGGATACGCAGGTTGCATTGTATAAACGTAGTCTTTTTATCAAGGGCATCTTTGATCTACGAATCCATAGCTTCCAGAAGGACTGGAAAGCTATGTTCCCCATGATGCACCGTGCAGCAATGTCAGCAGTACTGCAAAGCAGTGAGCCCAAGATTTTACTTTTCCTCCATGGTTTGCCGCCACGAAGTGGGTCATCATTTTCATTAGTTTCATGCTTTGTAGATAGGTATATGTGGGTGAACTCTGTTTTGGATTCATTCATAGAGATTCTCAATTTTTAGTTTGCTTGCAACTATTGGGAGAAGTTTGTCAAGGTGTTTCTTTTCCTCGTCTATGGAGTCCACATAGTCGGCATATTCCATTTCTAGCAGCATACCCAGTATTGACACTGGGGCCATGCGTTTGGTCTTGTGGAACTTTCCAGCATGGATTTCAATGCAGCAACAAGATAACAGGTGAAAAGCACATGAGATAGACGATCTCCCTGTTGGGGCACCGATTGATGTCTCAAACTCTACAGACTTCACTGACTTGACTCGTACTCTCAGCTTGGTGTCTGCAAGCAGTAGTCTCACTAGTCATAACTCATCTTCATTGCAACTGGCCTGGCATAGTACATCTAGGATCTTTGAGTGTTTAATTGTGTCGAAGGCTCATGACATGTCATTGCCCATTTTTTTGAAATCCCAGTGTTTGGACATGACTACCGACACAAGCATGCGTTGCGCCCATACAATGTCCACGCAGCTGCGTCCACATTTGAAGCCACCTTGACATGATCCGGTGATGTCATCGATTTTGTCTCGGATGCGACATAGATTAGCATTGGATAGGATTTTCTGTATGCTGCTGAGAAGCAGTGGGCCACAGTTTGGCTGGGGGAACCAGGTGGCTTCTTGGGTAGTGCAATAAGGGTCCCTTGGCCTACAGCATTGTGATTGTGCTGTTAGGAATGTACACAATGACATTGAGGTGACAATGTCAAAGGCCAACATCACTGGAACCATTATGCAAAACTCCACGGAATATCTGTTATTTCATACTGTGTCCATATCTACCCTAATATTGACACTTTTTTGGCGCTAAGTATCTGGGCAAATACAGAGCCATATTAATTAAATTTTTTAATGACTGCTCTTGCTCGCTTCAATTGCTAATTTGTTAATTAAATAAATAAATGTTATAATTTCCCAAAATAGCTTGTGTTTCCCAAATTAATTTGTATTTAACCAAACAGAACGAGGATATTATTCATATTTTTGTCTTGCCGAAGCAGAAAGCAAGACGCAGGGATCACAGTTACAGGGTTCCTCATTTGCGTCCTTTTGTACGTATATATGCATAAAATCTGCCCTGCAATGCATAAAGTTGGATCCCATGCATCCCAGGGGATGCACAGAAAATTTGACACCAAAAACGGTAACACTACACTGTAGAGCTGGGCGGTATGGGCTAAAAGAAAACTGCTGATGGTATCACTAATTAAACCGGCTAGAATGATCGAAAATAATTTTAAATATAAAACTATCTTGTTTTCATTAGCTACAGTACATGCATTTTGCGATTTGACAACTGACGTAAATTGCCACGAAATGAAAACGGTTTATGTACAACTGTCCACTTCGATGCTACCATCTCAAAATAGTAGTTAAAATAAATGAAATAAATAAAGTCTTGTTCATGTGATGTCGTGAAATTAACACCATAGCTGCTAGAATGTTGATTTTCAACACTTATTAGGTCACTATTTTCGAAAGGGTTGTAATATATGCATGAAAATAGGAACCTGGATATTAGAGTGAGTTTAGGCCCCTCGTAGAGTAGCGCGATATGGGTAAAGTTCACGTAACCACCTACAGTATCATCTAATCTAGTACCTCACGTATTTGTATTCGAGTTAACTCGGTATTCAATAATGCAATAAACTGTCTTTCGTGTCTAACTCGGGCGAATGTCATTCAGCACATAACTAAAGGGTAGTCATTTCCCGCATCTCAAGAATTCTCACAAAAAGCTGTGTCTGAATATTTTTCCAGATGCATATATAAAGAGATTATGATAAATTGGTAACATAAATGCAATGATTTGTGGGATTCTAACTTAAGTCTACTTGAACCAACACTCAGTAGTCTAGCAGATATATGAACACGCCCCATAAAACAAAGCGATGTGATTCAAACTCCACCGACCAAAAAAGTCATGTGATAAAAAGCACTACGATTTACAGGAATTTCTTTCATAAAATCAATAGTAGTGAATATCCTGGCGGAAGAATTCGTTAATAACCAATCAGATTATGCTTGCTCGTATTTGAGAGGCTTAGAGGGTTATTTTACAACTGTAAAGGTTTTAACTTAAGAAGCGAACTTAATCGTTTTCATTTCTCGGGCGTTCAAGCAATTGTTTCTTATGTCTTATTCCGTGCTGGATTATGTTTGTCAATATCTAACGGAAATAATGACATGTTTGGATTGGGAGTTCATTGTAACGCATGGTTGTTTTCGTAGCACGTTTCTTGATTTTTTTTTGGTATCATGTCACGTTTGGAATCATAATTAAACATTGTAAAAACTGGAATTGATAAAAGAATTATTTGTTACAAAGAAGAAATTTTAGATTTTCAAATTTCAATCTTACCTTGAACTCACTGAGCTTATGTCATGTAAAATTGACTTCAAAACATTAATCACTATTTTACCACTGTATTATTATATTAATAAGTATACTATGTTAATCAGCAGTGCTATGATTGTGCTTCGAATAAATAATTGTACGTTCATACTTTATCTTCTTGTTTTAGGCGTCGAAGTTAGTCGAAGTTAACTTCATCAAAATTATCCCCCCACTCCCCACCAGATTTCAGCTTGGGGCCCCAGATTTTGGCTTGGACCTCCCAATTTCAGCATAGGGGTTCCAGGAACACTGAGCACAAATTCTGTCGTCAGCGGCGGCGGCCGTATTTATACTTTTGGTTACGGTTTTGAAATCAACTTATTTTTCAACAATTGCTCATCTGATCTCAATGAAACTTTACTGTTAGCTGAAATATCTTATGGGGTTTTAGCTCACATTGGCCCGAAGGGTCAAGTGAGCGTATACCATGGTGGCCATCCATCCAGCCATTCATCTGTCATCCGTCCATCCATCCATCTGTTTGTCAAATTGCGTCTCCTTTATGCATTGACCGATTTCAATCAAATTTGGTTGGAAGGATCCTATGGTGGTAGGCTCCGGAACATCTATTCAGGATTTTGATTTGTCAATTTTTCTGGTGGCCATCTTGGATTTTCTGAAAATTTTCCCAAAATCATTTAAAACGCTATTCCGCCAATATAAATTACCAGATTTCAACGAAATTTGGGTGGACTAATTCTATGCTGCTTAGACTTCAACACTTCCTAACAAGAATTTTGATTGATCAATTTTTTCGATGGCCATCTTGAATTTTCTGACAAATGCCAGGAAACCGTTTAAAACGTTACTTCTCATTAACTGCTTGGACAATTTCAACCAGACTTGGCTGGAAGGATACTATGGTGGTAGGTTTCAGAACTTGTATACAGAATTTTGATTGGTCAATTTTTCCAGTGGTCATCTTGGATTTTCCAAAAATTTCTGGAAATCAGTTTACAGCCTATGCCTCATGAACCCCTTAGCCGATTTCAAGCAAACTTGGCTGGATGGAGCCTAGAGTAGTATGTTTCAGAACGTGTGTACAGAATTTTATTGGTCAATTTCTTTGGCATCCATCTTGAATTTTCTGAAAATGGCAGAAATTGTTTAAAATGCTACTCCTCATTAACTGCTTGGGTAATTTCAAACTGACTTGGCTGGAAGAATACTATGGTGATAGGTTTAAAAAATTGTATACAGAATTTGGATTGGTAAATTTTTCTGGCCATTTTGGATTTTCGGAAAATTTTGAGAAATCTTTTAAAAGTCTTCTCATTAAGCGTTAAATGGTCCCATTAAACCAAACTCAGCTGGAAGAACCCTAGGCTAGTACCCTTCAGAATTGGTCTACAGAATTTTAACTGCTTGATTCTCTTTTGGTGGCCATCTTGGATTTTCAGAAAAATGTTGGTAAATTGTTTAAAATGCTACTCATTAACCGCTTGGGTAATTTTGATTGGTCAATGTTTTGACAGCCATCTGGATTTTCTGAAAATGTTCTGGAACCATTTAAAAATGATACTCCACATTAATTCAATTGCCAATTTCAACAATGGTGGAATTATCCTATGAAGGTAAGCTTCAACATATCAAATGAGAATTTTGATTGGTCAGTTTTTTTGTTGGCCATCTTCGATTTTATTTTGAATTATCCATCATGTCTATTTAAATACAAATGGTTCAAATGCTAATGGTCCAGGTGAGCATCACAGGCCCTTGGGCCTCTTGTTTGGTTAAGATCTTTTATGGACCATTCTTTTTCTTCAACAGTGGCTCACCAGATATGACCTAAATTTTACAGCAGTGTTATATAGTATGCCCGGGGTACTGTCATTAAATGTACCAATTTCATTTTAGGAAATTGTCCATGCTTTTTTCATGGTTTTGGACTTATTTCAATGTTTTTATGTTTAAGTTTTTAAATCGCCTTATTATTCAACATTAATTTTTTTTTTTATTAGGTTTCTTTCGGACCATTATTAGCTCACCTGGCCAGAATGGCCAAGTGAGTTTATGCCATGGCGACCATCCGTTGTCTGTCCGGCATCCATCTCTCTGTCTGTCTGTCAACTTTTTCTTTAAACGACTTCTCAAGAACCACTGGGGCAATTTCAATTATATTTGGTAGGAAGCATCTGTTGGCCATAAGAATCCAAGTTTGTTCGAACGAAGTCGATCAGCCAATTTGGATTTTGGCAGATTTTTAGAAACATCTTTAAAAATCTTCTCCGAAATCGCTTGGGGGAATCGATGCAAATCTCATGAAATATGATCTAGGGCAAGTGCTGAACCAAGTTTGTTCAAGGGAACTTGATTGGTCAAATGGTTCGGTGGCCATCTTGGTTGACATAGTTTTAGCAAAAACAACTTCTCCAGATCCGTTGTAGGGATCAGGCTGAAATTTGGCAGATATGATCAGGGACTAAGGTTCATTAATGTTTGTTCAAAGGAAGTTGATCCGTCAAAAAACATGGCCGCCGTGGGCCAATCAAAATATAGCGTGTTTGGCGGCCATATTGGATTTTTTTATTTAATGGATTTTGAGGGCGAAATTGGTTTTGCATGTGTTTTGGGGTATTTTGATCTCAAATTTGCAGTTTTCGAAACTGTCGGATAAACGGTTTGGCAGCCATCTTGGATCATTTTCCTACCAAAAGCTCCCATACTAAAGCAATGGAATATTTAAGATGTCTACTCAAGAACTACTGGGCCGATTTCAATTATATTTGGCAGGAAGCAGCCTCAGGGCATAGAGATTCAGGTTTATTAAAACAAAGCCGATTGGCCAATTAGGCCGGCTGCCATCTTGGATTATGGCTGATTTTTAGAAACGCCCTTAAAAATCTTCGCCGAAATTGTTTGAGCGATTGATTCAAATCTCAAAGTATCATTTAGGGCACGAGCTCAACCAAGTTTATTCAAGGGAACTTGATTGGCCAAATGGTTGGGATGGCCTGGTTTTCATGAAAGCGACTTCGTTTCCAGATTCGCTGAATGGATTAGGCCAAAATTTGGGAGATATGATATTGATGACTAAGAGCCGTAAAAGTTTGTTCAAAAGATATATATATAACCATTCTAGTTGAAATGCCTAAGGGGCCTCTTGTTTCACTTTAATAGTAAAACTATGGATGGTTTTGTGATGGATAACAAGTGTGATTCTGTCCTAAAATCATGATTAACTTTTATACGTGCACAGAAATTTGCAGCAATATCAAGCGGACCTTTAACCCAATATAGTGCATACATAATGACAACTAAAGCCTACTCTATCTCAACCCTTTAACACTCATTATCAGCCAAAAACGGCTTCTGCAGTGGTCTTGAAAAATATCCATTTGCAGAACAAGAGAAGACTATTTTTGAAAATTTACCACTGGAATGACTGGCTCATTAACAAAGCCAGTCATTCCAGTGGTAAATTTTCATAAATAGAATTCTTCAAAAAGCTTAATTCTTGCTTATTTGTCCTGACGCGAACTGTGGTGTCAGTTTGAGTCTGGATCCCAAAGCACAGTTTGGGCCTTCTGTTTATACGTTTCCAGATGTGGCTACACGTGGGGGTGTGACTTGAATTTGATTTTGTAGCCGGATTAGACAAATTGTAGCCGGATTACAGTGGATCTGTAGCCGGGAGTGTTTTAGGTAGCCGGGATCTGTTTGATTCTGTAGCCAGATTTGTGCCAGGTCTAGCCAGTAGCGCTGGCTGGGGTAGCCAGAACGAGATGGGAACTTGATTTATGTAGCCGGGTTGTTTAGTAAGTGTAGCCGGCAAGATTGTGACCACAGATGTCAAATACAGAATTATTGAGGTATTACGTCATGATCCTGATAGCACAGAAGCAACCGCTTTCCGCAAGGAGCATGAAAGATTCTGGATCCATCAGCTACATTGCATGGATCCTATAGACATCAATCACGCTGATTGGTAATCTTATTCTACCTTAGGTAGTAAAACTTTTTAAATTTTCATAAATAGTCTTCTCTTGGTCTGCAAATGGACATTTTATATGAGTCAATTGAAATGTTATTGTACAAATTCGACGGTTAAAGGGTTAAACAATGATGTTGATTACTATTGGAACTACTGCTAGAGATTAAAACTGTAGTGTATGTAATAAATATGTTATTACAAGCTTAGTCGCATATTTTCACTCATATTTGACCCAGTATTCTACATCAGTTTTTATATCGGCCCTCCTCGCGCTTCACACTCAGGCAAATATTGAAAGTGATACATCCGGTACAATACTGGGTGAAATAACCAAGCAAATATGCGATTAAGCATGTCATATAACATCAACTTGAAATTTGGTAATCTTATGGGTCCTATAGCGACTTGACTTCATCTCAATTTTGAATTATTCTAATAGTTCCTCAAGAAATCTGCGTCTCAATGCCCTGTGTGAAAGTGAAACATGTTTCTTGCCCAGTCAATAAGTGCATGTTCCGAAGAAGAACGTGCAGTCAATGGAATATGCCATGACAAATCCCCTCACCTTCACCAACAGTGACCTTTTGATCCTGCCCCCCCCCCCCCCCCTCCCCCCACCAGCACCACCAGAATGCTGTTTGTTAGTGAAGGTGGCCTATCTGACTCGGGCTGAGTTCAGATATGTTATCGCGGTACTCCGATCGGTGGTTTCTTTACCTATCTACGCATGCTCACACTTTTAGTGTCGCTTGAAGCAGGAGTAATTGAGTAGTATTTGTACCATGTGATACCATTATCCAATTATACTCTCGGGCATTCGAATATGTAATCGGGGTATGCAGGGGTCCCTCGATAATATAACCGAACTTTAGCTAATAATTGTGTCACTTGCTTTTAGCTTAATGGTCTGGGGATCTGATTCTTTACTGTCAATAAGCATCTCTTCATCACATTAACCCTTTAATGGTCAAATTTGGTAAATAAAATTTAAATATCTGCCTATTGAATGTCCATTTACAGGCTAAGAGAATACAATTTTCTGAAAATTTGTCACTAGGATGACTGATGACTGTCTCGGTTATCAAGCCAGTCATTTCAGTGGTAAAATTTCAAGAATTGTATTCTCTTGGCCTGTAAATTGACATTCAACAAGACTATAACAGAGGTCGGTTTCAGCCAGGATGACCATTAAAGAGTTAAAGGCTATTTACTTATTGGGCCTGTCTAACCAAGATGTTTAATAATTATGTAAAATTTAAAATTCTGTTTTAGCAGAGTCATAAACAACAAATTTCTAAAACCACCCACACCCCCTACCTCATCCCCACCCATGCCAAATGCTTGTTAATTTATAAAGAAGTACATGTATTTCAGTGCAATTAGAAAACTTGTCCCATACTGTCAATAATGTCATTGAATGTAGGCTTATGACAATCTGCTCCAGTGACATTAACCCATACTTTCAAGCGTTTACCTATTGTCATGGTTCACTGAACATCAAAAGAGCCAGAGTATTGGACATGAGATGTAAATCTGACACTCTTCTACCTACATGTATAGTGGTTCATTGTTTGTAAGTTAACCTTTATGACCAAGATGGTTTTTAAAATTAAAATCTTTGTCCAGTGAATGTCCATTTGCGGGCTGAGAGAAAGCTATTTTTGAAAATTTACCAGTGGACTGGCTGGAACGCTAATCAAGCCAGCTATTTCAGTGCTAAATTTTCAAAAATAGATTACTCTCGGCCTGCAAATGAGCATCTCGCAAGCCCACTGCAGTGTTAAAGAGTTAATATCTTCAAGGGCCAAGCAATATCTCACATGACACTGATTAGGGACAGTTATGTGTTAAAACACCTCAGAATTATTTTAGCTATGCCTCAACATAGTCCCATTATAGGTTTTTGTTTATCAGCCGGATTGATTTTTGGAAATTAACCCCCCCAAAATGTTCGCATACATACCAGGGCAGTGAAGCATTGAATCTAGGGCGGAATATGGGACTGTAAACAGCTGAACTTATCTAGTCTGATCAACTACCTTGAACCGGTTTTACGTTGAATTCCCATAGACTTATATGCTGAATATTTTGAAAAGAATTTGACGGGAAGTCATTGTTGTTTAAGGAAACAACAACCTTTCAGTCAATATATTTTCTGTTACAGGAGTTTGATATGTAACATTTGCTAAGACGAGGTAAAGTATCAAGCATACAGGATTTTGTTTGTGATAGGTGACCTGTTATTCATAATATAGTGTAATTAACTCAGGCTGCTGGTCTGTCCATTGTTGTGTGTGTTTGGGCAGAGATAGTTTGTGGGGGATATCTGATAACCTCAAGGCTAAGCTTAAAGGTGCATATTCACAGTAAAATTTCTGAAAATAAAATTGTTTAAATTATACACTATTAGAGGCTTAAACTGTGAGCCTATATGTAATGAAACGAAAAAAATCTTAACATGTGATGATTCCATTCCATATAAATTAATATAATTTTTTAAGTTGCGAAATTGAAATAGAGGCCTGTGCCTCTATTTCAATTTCGCAACTTACAAAATTATATTTATTTATATGGAATGAAATCATCATATGTTAAGTTATTATTACATTACATCCTACCTAATGAGGCAAGAAGAGGGTTAATTGAATACCCAGTGCCACTGAGTAGGTCATTAAGGAAAAATCAGTACATCGCTTTAGTATAAGGGGTTACAGAGCAAGTTTGAGTTTCAGACATTTTCGTAAATTTTTCATGGAGTTATGCCCCCTTTCGACTTATGAAATACAAAAAATATTAGTTTTCTGCACTTTTTTCGCAGTCTTTCAAGATATTATACTGAGAATTGCTACATTGCTTTGTTATGAGAAGTTACAGACCAAGTTCGAGTTTCAGAGGTATGCGTCAATTTTTGATGGAGTTACATGTATGCTCGCTTTTGATGAAAAATATTAGCAATCCGCACTTTTTTGGCAACCCTTCAAGATAGTTAAGGGAAAATTGGTACATCGCTTTAGTATAAGGAGCTACAGAGTAAGTTCGAGTTTCAGACATTTTCATCAGTTTTTCATGAAGTTATGTCCCCTTTCGACTTATGTAATACAAACATATCAGCTTTCAAGACTTTTTCCTTATCCTTCACTATATATAACTGAAACTTGGTTTATTGCTACGTTATGAGAAGTTACAGATCAAGTTCGAGTTTCAGCTATTTCTGACAATTCTTAATGAAATTTTTTACTGTCAAAATTTTATATCACCAGGTAGGGGACATGTATTGCAAAGCAATACTTACAGAATGCTTGTTTAAATAGACTCATGAACACTTTGGACTAATTCTGAGATAACTCAAGAAATATCTTGACTATCACACATTCTAACTATTATCAGCCTAGCCCTAATTGGAATATTGAGGCTTTTTAGCCTTTATTCTTCATTTATAGCTTTCTTTATTCAGATATTAGGTATCATACTAGTATATCTTCCATTGGTAGGCTTCTTATCTCCTTTCGTTATTAGGTCTTAATTTATTTTTAAAGTTTTATGTGTATAACTGATGTGTACATTTCATTTTGTAATCAGGATCGATTTATAAGCATCCTTAATGGGTGGTCTTTCCATATTTTCTCTCATTGGTTGCAAAGATTGCTTTTTTATACATGATATCATATTATGGAAAGGTTCCTCTGCTCTGTGTTTTTTCCCACCTGTGGGTCACTTTCGACCTGTCTCAGGGGAAGTTATTTCCCTCCCTCCCAATGTGCAGATAATGGTATCCACAATTCAACCTCTCAATTTAGGCCAGTTAGTTTCGGCCAGATCTTTCCTCAGAATCATAGGCCTCATGGTTTCGGTAGAGAATGTGATTCCTTGGGCTCCTCTTATGAGAAGACCCTTCCAGTTCTATCTTATGACCCACTGGAATCAGTCTAGATTTATGGATCATTGGATTCTCATCAATTTTCAACTCATGAACCATTTCTGGTTTTGGAAGGGCCGTCATTCCCTGTTATTAGGGGTCCCTCTTCATCCACCATCTCCTCAGGCCATCTTTTTCACGGATTCATCCCTGGAAGGATAGGCTCCATCTGGGATTCCAAGACGATTTCAGGATCCTGGTTCCTCACAGAATCTTCCTATCATGTCAACCTTTTAGAACTGTGGGCGGTTTTCCATGCCCTAGTTCATTGGGAACCCCTGATTCTCGGTCTCAATCTTTATCCGTTCAGACAATTTCACAGTAGTCTCTTTCTTCAATCATCAGGGGAGGGGGTGTCCAGTTGGTCTCTCTCTCTATCGAGAGTCACTGATACTGCTTCACTGGTGCAAGTCCCGCAACTTTTCTCTTCAAGCATCCCACGTCCCAGGCAAATTGAATTTTCTGCCCAATCAGTTATCTCGTCCTTCCAGGATCCCAGAAACGGAATGGGAGTTGAAAGAGGCTAGCCCAGTCAATTTTTATCCAGTTAGGTCATTCCCTCATAGACCTGTTTGCTTCTGGCAAGAACAGAAAGATATCCACCTTCATATCTCCCTTTCCGGAAGTCATGGCTCTTTCAGTAGATGCTCTAGCAGAATCTTCCTCAATTCTGTCAAGTATCGTTCCAGAGGTCTGCAGTCTGGCTTCCAGTCTAGGATGGGTCATAAATCTAGAAAAATCATGTTTGACTCCGTCTCAGGTTTTCACCCACCTAGGCTTTTCTTTCGACCTAGTTCGAGGCTTAGTCTTCCCTTCAGATCTAAGAGTAGAAGCCATCTTAGTGGCCATGGAAATTCAATCTTTTTTCTCCAGGTGATAGGCTTGATGGTCAGCGTCGAGAACATCATTCTGTGGGCGGCGCTGATGAGAGGACCTTTCCAAATGTATCTTATGTCCCTGTGGAAACAGTCGATTCATTCGATTTACCATCAGATCCCTGTCAGAGAGCATTTAAGTCCCCACCTGGAATTTTGGAAGGATCGCTCTCTGCTTCTGATGGGTATTCCTCTGGTCAAGTCTTCTCAAGTAATCATCTTCACAGACGCTTCCCAGGAGGGATGGGGAGTGGTCTGGGATTCCCTGTCTGTATCAGGCCTGTCGTACCTGGAGGAGTCGTCAGCCCACATCAACATTCTGGAATTGTGGGCTGTCAAGAAGGCTCTCCTTTCTTGGTCGGATCAGGTAAAGGGTCTCAAGATCTCGATTCGATCAGACAATTCAACAGTAGTCTCTTATATCAACAGGCAGGGGTCACAAAGTCGTCTCTCCTATGTTTGGAGGTGGGGAATCTCCTCATGTAGTGTCGCATGAACCAGATTTTCCTGGTGTCCACCCATGTCCCAGGATGTCTGAATTTTCTTGCGGACCAATTGTCTCGCCCCTCCAAATTCGCCCACACAGAGTGGCAGTTAAAGAGGTCGGTTGTCAAAGTGATCTTCAACCTCCTGGATCATCCCCACGTAGATCTGTTCGCGACCTCTCTGAATGCCCAGATCTCCTCTTTCATGTCTCCTTTTCCGGACAATCAGGCGTTGGCTGTGGACACCCTGTCTCAGTCCTGGACAGGAATCTTCGCTTATGCGTTCCCTCCAACAATCCTGATTCCTTTGGTTCTGAAGAAAGTCAGAGACCAGATCTGCGAGATTTTGTTGATAGTTCCCTTTTGGCCAAAAAGAATCCGGTTTGTAGACCTTCTCGATCTTCTAATGGACTTCCCTCGTCTGCTGCCAGTGTCCCCAGACCTGCTGTCTCAAGTAAGGGGAGCGTGCCTTCATCCAAACCCAGGAATCTTCAGTCTGTGCGTTTGGAGAATGTTGAGTGCTCGGTCCCTGAGAATAAAGTTTCCGCAAGATCTCCGGAAATCATTGATTCTGCCAGGAGGGAGTCGACACGAAGAGTTTACAAGGGTTGATTTAAGATTTTTGGAGAATGGTGTTCAGATCACGATCTCGTGCCCGATTCTGTTTCTATTTCCCAGGTGTTAGACTTTTTATCTTATCTGTTCGATTCTCTACATCCGACTGCTAACACTGTAGGAGGATATAGATTTTCTTTAGCATCTTCTCTTCCTTGTTTGTTGAACGCTGATGTTAAAGATATTACGGTTCTGAATGGTTTCATCAGAGGTTTAGGTAATATTCGTCCTCCCATTGCTAAACCTTTGCCTTCCTGGAACTTGGCTTTGGTTCTTCAGGTTTTGGCAGGTCATCATTTCGAACCTATCTCTATGATTAACTTAAAGCTTTTAACTTTCAAGACTGTTTTTCTAGTGGCTTCTGCTTCTGCTAGAAGACGATCCGAAATCCATGCTTTTTCCGCTAAAAAGGATAGGTTTATCGAATCTGGAAACGGTGTGGTCTTATATCCTAGAAGGGATTTTTTATCGAAGACTCAATCAAACCGTTATCCAGCTAAGCCGATTATTTTAAAATCTTTATCTTCCTTTTCTCCGTCTGACAGATTTGGGTGTCCAGTCAGAGCTCTTAAAGTTTATAAGCGTCGTACTGATTTTAAAAGATTCGATCTGTCCCATTTCTGGGTTCCGTATGCGGAAGGGGTAGCCAGACCAGTCTCTAAAGCAACTATTGCTAAATGGATTTGTGAGACCATTCACCTTTGCTATGAGATTGCTTCTCCTGAGCAAATCAATCTCTCTCACATTAAGGCTCATGATGTTAGAGGGATTGCTACCTCTTTTTCCCTTTTTGCTGGCTCTTCTGTAGACGAAGTTATGCAAGTTACAGGATGGAAATCCGAGTACTTTTACTACTTTTTATTTGAAAGACCAGAGTGCAGCGGCTTCCTTTTTTAGGAACATTACAATTTTAACAAAAAAGGCTGAAGACCATTTACCAAGCACATCCCACCATTTTCGTTAGGACAGTTCGTCTGCGTGCAGTGGTGAGAGTTGTTCTTTGGTTTTTATTTATTTCTTTATGGTTAAAGTTTTATTTAGTTGTTAATCACTGTGTGATTGATTTAGATGCACCATTATGTTATGTTATTAACATTTGGTTTTGTCGTGTTTGATTTTTATCCTTGCTTATGGATTCTCAAATCTCCCACAAATGTTTTGTAGTGGGACGCTGACCAAATATACGGGTTTAGCAAGTAGTGATAACAACCCCCAACAGACCCCCCTTTAGTGGGTTGGTCTGTAGTTTTATTAACCACTATAAAAACATACTTACCATTCAATCACTACGACCCGGCCTCAGCCACCCCGCTGGGTTTTGATTTGAGAATCTAGGCTGGATAAATGGCACTTAAATTTAGAAAAGTGAATCAGTTTTCACATTTGGGACCTACTGCGCATGCGCGAGCGTGCTTAGTGACAAGCATCACCAAGGAGTGAGTACAGACTGGTGCCAGTCTATTGAAAGCCTAATGCAGGGGGTCCCTCTTCCAGAAGCCTGGTTGAGGGTCTACATGGTGATGGTTTTGGCATTAGGGAGTATGTAAGCGAGCATAAAAATTTTATTCTGATAGCTAAATGCAGATATTTGATTTGGCAAGTAGTGATTGAACGGTAAGTATGGTTTTATAGTGGTTAATAAAACTACAGACCAACCCACTAAAGGGGGGGTCTGTGGGTTTTTTTCGTTCACATGTCTCGATCTTACTGCGCTATGCATGAAAACAAGGTTGTTATTACACCACAAAAACATCTATACCATTCAATCACTACTTGCTAAATCAACTACTCTGCATTTAGCCACCAGAATAAGATTTTTATGCTTGCTTACATACCCCCATATGCATATTCCATTTCAATATACCCTCAACCAGGCTACTGGTAGGGTACACCCACAGCATATGCCCTGAAAGATACTGGTACCAGTCTGTACTCACTCCTTGGTGACACCTGTCACTAACCATGTCCGCGCATGCGCAATGGAGCCCAAATAGGAAACATATTCACTTTTCAAATATTCTGCAAGCAGTACAGTCTGCCAATATTCCAGCTTATGTTTTTTATACTTTGCGCTGTGTTCAGCTTACGTTTTTGAGAGGTCTTCTATTAGGATTATGCCTAACATGAAGTCCATCCTCCCTAAATTATCTTTATTGAGTATTTCGTAGTGTTATTACTTTTTTATGACTGTGTTACCGGTTTTCGTGGTAGTAAACCATTTTCGTGCTAGTCAATCATGCCTAAAGTCATCATCATCATCATTTGAAATCCCTCAATTACTTATCCATTATATTCACTTAATCTACATGTTTTAGTACCATGGCTATCAGGATTTCGACAGCCATTTGCGCGGATAAGGAAGAGTCATCCGAGTCGAACGATAACCAGAAGGTTGGCATGCATGCCCGCAAATAGGGGAAACCAACTTCCCTCACGTCCAGACTAGAGGTTCGGCCCCCGAAACCCAAAGACTAAGGAAAAGCCCATAAAGGTGGTTTCGTATAAGTCACCGAGCAAAACCCACCTAAGCCTTGAGGAGGGGCATTACCCTCAAGCAGTGGTGCCTATGCCAAAGTTCAATTTTCCGTGATTTCGATAGCCAGAAATGTCAAGAGATCGTCTGTTCCTTTCTTAGTTCAGGCAGGAAGCTCGGTAGCTTCCGGTTTGACAAGTACTTCCGGTAGGTGCTTTGTAGATTCAGGTTGGCAGGACCCTGGGCTACTTCTGGTTTCCGTTTCCGGTCCTCAGGATCCTATTTCCTATTCTAGTTCTGTTTTTTTACTGTACATCCGGGTCTGTATGATCCTGTCCAGTTTCCGGTTTATGTATTTCTGATTCCTATTCTACTTCTGTTTTTTTACTGTACATCCGGGTCTGTTCAGTTTCCGGTTGTCTACTTCTGGTTTGCGCATTTCCGTTTCCTATTCTACTTCTGGTTAACATGTTTCCGGTTCAAAAAATTTACCACTTCCGGATTTCATACATCCGGGGATTGGGTCATTTCCGGTTTTCATGGATCTTTCTGGTGTTCCAGGATTAACTTCCGGTCCGGTCTTCCTGTTTTGGATTTCCAGTGATAGAGAACTTCCTGAGGTTCCAGGTTTGTTCTTCAGGTCTGGTTTACATGTTCGCTTTCCTAGGATCTAGTCATCATCTTGTCTAAGAGTTAGTCTTATTTCCGTAATTGCTTTTAAAAAATCAGAATGTTTAATGGCTGAAAATCTTCATACCAAGACATTGTCAGTCTTGAAGACTCTTGAAATTATATAGATATTCAGCATTTATTCCTTTATCAGTGACAATATTTCAACGTAATTAAAGTCTCTTCCGACTGGTTGCACTATGGGTTTTTTGTTGCAGCTTATTTCATATGGTCTCACTCAGCCGATAAGTCAGTCTGTATTCTACGCATTATCTCTAGATACATAATTTTTCCTTTCATCCAACTTTAGATGGCCAGTTGTCTTCGGGCCGTTCAGCCTTTTTTCTCGCTCTTTATTCCTCTTGTGTCGGCAGGTTGACATATTTATTTTAACCAAACGGAGTTAATTTGTTGCTCTGATTCTAGCGTAATTCTTATTCTAAATCTCGGATTTTATTCCTTCCTTTTCCCTTTTTGGGTCCGTTCTCCTTTCTTAGTGTCTTTTTATTCTTGTGGTCATTATTCTTGGTGCCATTCTCTTCCCTATTTATCCTCTTCTGGTTCTATTTCCTTTAAAAAACTGTCAGTTTTTTTCTCTGTCGTCATGGTTTCGGCAAGTCATTTCTCCCTGGTTTCATATCACCTCAGTCTGTTCAGCGTTTTTCTTACTTTTTCTCTATTATTTTTCATCTTTTTGGCTTGCTTCTAGTTTTATCATTTTACTTCAAAGCTTGTTCTTTCCTTACATCTCAGCGTCAGTTCTCTCAGCTAGTAAATTTTAAAAATTTTGTTGTTTTCCTTCAACTTCCGGTAGCTGTCGATCATCGTCTTATCTCAGTTTGATTCTTCCTTTCCCTTTTTCTAACGTAATTTTTTACTCTAAATCTCAGTTTTTATTTCAATTTGGCAGTTGAATTTCATTCTATGGGCATGATTAGGTATGATGTCTCTGCGCGTGATTCAACCCAGAAGTGTGTATTTCGCTCTATTTCATAATAAATGCGTATTTATGACGTCTTCATTTGTTGTTAATCAAAAATCTGTGTTTTGTGTATTTAACATTCGAACTGATCCTGGAGATTCATTATCAATCAATATCAAATACAATGACATACGCCATGGTACAAACATTTAACTGCATTTTACAAAGATGAAATTATAGGTTCTAAGACAATAAATATAAAAAATAAATAAATAAATAAAAAATGTACATGTTTAATGTGTAGGGATATGATTTAAGTTTACTGCCACTAGACATAAATATCGTTTGGGATATCTAATTAAACAATATATCAAATACAGTGAAGTGTGGTGAATTTACCAGGACTCATGAAGTTGGCTAGTTTCCCAATGAAATTGATATAGACGTTGATTAAAATATAGGACACAGTTATGCAATCATTATATGAACCTGCCTCATGTACAGGATGACGATCTGACGAATTGTGTCATTGCACAGGATTTAAAGTACAAGCCCGAGGAGCTAGGCAAACGTTGATGTAATCAATAACAATTTTTATTAGATCACCTCCATTATTATATGACATTAAAAATTTTAATTGGCTACACCTATCAATTTTTTATCGTGTTTTTGATTTTCGATTAGGTTCTGGTTGCAAAGCTTACAGAATCGTAGATGAGCAGGTATTAGTGGTGTTTTTTTGCCTATTTTCCTCAATTTGTACGGTGTGTGCACCTATCCTGAGTTTTGTAATGTTTTCTGCGTTTTATGAAATTCTTTTCAAAATGAAGAGAATTTTCAATGCCAATGCTGGGTTTATATTTTGAACCCTGGTTATGCCAGACTCCAAGACAGTCAAAGGATTGCTATAGTTCACTTAACAGGCCCATATCATGCATTCAATTCATAGAAACGTGATGACATCATCACAATTAAATTTTGCCTTAGTTCCCTGGATCGACGCCATTTCTGGAGGGACTAATTTAACATTTCGAGCAGCGGTTTGAGAAACCCTAATTTAATTTTCCTTACTATTTTGCTAAATTCAGTCGCAATTTGATGCTTTCAAATACCAGACAGGATTATTGTAGATTCTCAGGTACAGGATTTGGCTATATCTTGATTCTAACCCCTCCCATAGGCTTACTATGGGTTTTCGGTTTGCCACAAAATCTGGTTAAATCTATAAATAAAATTATCTATAATGTTTTCAAGGTCTTCAGCATTTTAATGAGTACGGCTATACTTCTATGATACTTTTTTTGTCCATTCAAAGAAAGCGGTAAAATTAAAATAACCAAAATAAACGTGAGTTACCACTTTTTATGAGGGCTAAGAATAAGGATATAGCCCAGGATTTTATGGTTTGAGCTTCATGGCATATGTAAACTATGTGTTTCTATGAGCAGTCCTCTTTAGCATGTAGTAAGTTTGCCCCAACTTTAAGGGCAGCCCTTATCAAAAGGGCCGGATGTTCTTGGATCTAGGACCCTTTTCTGCAGTCTCTTCTCCCAAATGGCATTCTGTTCCATCCAATCAGAAACTATTAGCATTAGAGGGGGTGTTGGTTTTCTATGATTGTCAAGGAGACTAGAGAGGAGGCTCTACCTTGGAAAGTAGACCCAGGCTTCTGTTCAACGATCTTCATAGTCTCCAATTCTTAGAAGGCTGGCCTTTTATCTTCCTGAAGAAGTTATATCTTCTTTCTTTATCTACTAAATTCAGGATGGAGTCCTCCCCTATCGCAAGTATATTTTAGACATGTTATCATTTTCTATCGATCGTTACGATGCCTATTTCATATGCCTTTTTTACCTTTCCTTCCGAAGGTACATGAGTTTTGCTTTCAAGGATAGGGTATGGCAGTTTGAGCCATGCCGTTCGATCTGACCTTGGTGCCTTTCTTTTCACACGTCTGGTCTCTGCCATGGCAGGTGTCTTGCACCGTCGTCTTATTCTTCTTCATGTCTTTATAGACGATTGGTTAATAAAAGCTAGGTTTTCTCAATTCTTTCAAGATTTATTCAAACGGTTTGCAGTTCGCCTTGCAGCCTAGGTTGAATTTTATTTTTCAATAAGTCAAGCCTAGTTCCTTCTCAAGTTTCTTCAATCTAGGCATCTTCCTCGAGCTGTTTTCAGGGTCAAGTTTTTTCCCTCGGGTACAAGGGTAGAGGCAATCTTTTTGACAGTGGTCACCCTGACATCTTCATTCTATGTCAGGGCAAGATTTTTCTTAGGATTATAGGCTTGATGATCAGCGTTGAGAATGTCATTCCCAGGATGAGAAGACTTTCTAATGTTCCTGATCTTCTAGAAGCAGTTAGTACATTCTAGTTCCCTCTGATGGGTGGTCCATTAGTCAAGACCTCCCCTCAGGTAATTACTTCATGTTTTTTTCACAGGAGGGGTGGAGAGCAGTTTGGGACTCCCTGATTTTGGCAGTCTTTGGTCCCTGGAGGAGTCATTTTCTCACACCAATTTAGTGGAGTTGTGTCTTGTCAAGAAGCCTCTCCATTTTTGGTCGGATGGAGTGATAGGCATCAAGATCTCAATTCAATCAGTCAATGCTATAGGGTTTTCTTTCATTTTCCGACGGAGGAACGAGGTCTTTCCTTCTTTATATGGTGATTTTGGATCCTTTTCTTGGGATGTCACTAGATCCAAATCTTTCTAGTTCCCAGTCATGTTCCAGACAGACGGATATTTCTTGTGGACCAGTAGTTCAGTCCTAGAAAGTTCTCACTCACCAAGTGGCAGTTTAAGAGGTTGGTTGCCAAAAGAGTTTTCCAGCTTCTGGGTCTTCCCCATGTAGATCTTTTTGTGACATGTCTGATTGCCCAGATCTCATCTTTCATGTCTCCCTTTTCGGACAGTCAGGTTTGGGCGATGTTCGCACTGTCTCAGTTCTGGACAGGATGTTCCTTCCAATATTCCTGATTCTAATGGTTATGAAGATAGTCATGGACCAGTTTAACAAATTTCTTCTAGCAGCTCCCTTTTGGTGAAAGAGGATCTGTTTGGTAGCCTTTCTCGATCTTCTGGTAAGATTTTGCTAGCCTTTTCCCAGTATCATCAGATCTTGCTCAAGTAAGGGACTTGCATCTTCATCCAATCCAGAATTTTTCATCCTGTGTTTGGAGAATTTTCGAGTGTCCAGTCTCTGAGATCAACTTTTATTCAAGATCTCAGGAAATCATTGTTTCTTCCAGGAGGGAGTCGATCTGTCGAATTTGTAGAAAGGTCAACTATTAAATCTTTGAAGAATGGTGTTTAAAACATGGTTTCTTGCCTGATTCCGTTTCTATTTCCTAGGTGTTAGATTTTTAATCATTTCTAGTCGATTAATTTCATTTATCAGCTATCCCCATTAGGGGTTATAGATTTCTTTGGCTTCTTTTCTTCCTTGTCTTCTGAATGCTGATATCAAGGATTTGAAGATTCTCAATGGTTTTATTAGAGGGGTGGGCAGTATTCATCCTCCAGTGGCTAAGCCTTTGTTTTCCTGAAATTTGGCCTTGATTCTTCAAGTTTTGGCAGGTCACCATTTTGAGCCAATTTGATCTATCAGTCTCAAACTATTGACTCTTAAGGCTGTTTTCCTTGTTGCTGCCACTTCAGCTAGGAGAAGATCCGAAATTCACGCTCTTTCCGCAAAAAAAGACAGATTTATCGAATCTGAGGACCGGTCTAGTTTTATATCCCAGAAGGGATTTTTTATCGAAGACCCAGTCTAACCGTTACTCGGCCAAACTTATTATTCTTAAATCTTTATCGTCCTTTTCGCCGTCCGACAGAGTCTGGTGTCCTATCAAGGCCTTAAATGTCTATAAATGTTGTACCAATTTAAAAAGATCTGATTCTTCGCACGTATTGGTTCCGTATGCGGAGAAGGTGGCTAGACCAGTTTCTAAAGCCACAGTTGCCAGATAGATCTGTGAGACCATAAAATTATGCTATGAGATTGCCTCCCCAGGTGAGATCAATTTAGTCCATGTCAAGGATCCCGACCTTCGTGGTATGGCTACCTCCTTGGCTGTTCGCCGACTCATCATTGGACGACGTCATGCAAGTCGCAGGTTGGAAATCTGAATCGACTTAGCTTTTTCTATTTAAAGGATCAGAGCCCAGCGGCCTCCTTTTTTTAGAAATATAACGATTTTAACAAAACAAGCCAAGGACCATTTACCAAGCACATCTCACCAATTTCGTTAGTCTGTATGTCTGTCAGATATGATGAGACTATTCTCTTGTTTTGTTTATTTCATTGAGTTGACAATTCTCCTTTTTGATAATCACTGTGTCATTTGTTATAGATGCACTATTATGTTAATTTATCAACATTTGGATATGAGTTGTTTAATTTTTATACTTGTTTAATGATTCTCAAATCTCCACCCACCAAGGGTTTTTAAGTGGGGGACTGACCAAATCTATGGGTTTAGCATGTAGTGATTGAACGGTATAGATGTTTTTGTGGTGTAAAACAACCCCCAACAGACCCCCCTTGCGGGTTGGTCTGTAGTTTTATTAACGACTATAAAACATACTTACCATTCAATCACTATGACCCGGTCTCAGCCACCCCGCATGGGGATGATTTGAGAATCTGTTTATAATATTTGGCACTTAAATTTAGAAAAGTGAATATGTTTCCTATTTGGGATCCATTGCGCATGCGCAGACATGCTTAGTGACAGGTGCCACCATGAAGTGAATACAGACTGGTGCCAGTCTCTATCAGGGCATATGCTGGGGTGTACCCTACCAGTAGCCTGGTTGAGGGTATATTGAAATGGAATAGGCATATGGGGTATGTAAGCAAGCATAAAAATCTTATTCTGGTGGCTAAATGCAGAGTAGTTGATTTAGCAAGTAATGATTGAATGGTAAGTATGTTTTATACTGGTTAATAAAACTACAGACCACCCGCAAGGGGGGTCTGTTGGGGTTTTTTCAGGCCGATTTTGGTCAAATTAGGGGTACACACTATGCACGATAACGCAGTATATTCAGAATTTTATGGTATATATATATATATATATATATATATATATATATCTCGACTTATTTACCAATATGTTGTATTAAGAGGTGAGCAATGGTCTTTTATGTGCTTAATGTGTTATTGTGGAGCTCAGACACTTAACTGGCATGGACATTGCGGAGTGAGTAGACCGGCCACCACCACATGATCAAATTTCGTAATCAATGGGGTAAAATGTTCCAGATTGTTCAACTTTGCGTTTTTGGCAGCAAACTTTATAAGAGTTGTGTATTGCTTCTAGGATGTCTCTAATATTAGAATCTGTATGTCTGTGGATCCAACAGATTCTGTGTGAATATCCTGTGACTTTTGCTTGATTGTCTGATGTTACTGTACTATACATATGCAAAATTGTGGATTGTTCTTGGTTGTTGCAGTCCAATCAATTTGTCTCTCAGAATTTCTGAGAGTCTCCCGCAATCAGGAATGGTTCTGCTAGTCTTTGAACAATATGAATAAAGAAGTAGTAAAAAGGCTTGATTGTCGGGAATTTTTACATCACACACTTGGTGCTTGGTTCCTGTGGCATTATAGAGACATACATGTAGAACGGTTGCTGGTTGCATTAAGTTTGCTTGTGTGTAAAATGAAGCTGAATTTGAAGCCATAATTTCCGTTTGTGTGGTATGGTATGAACCTGAGACTAGGGTTTCTCATATGGGTCCTTTTGCGCATATATGCACATAAAATATGAGGCTGGACACAAAAAAGATAGCTGTTGGGTCCCATAGGATGCCTAGAATAAAACAGGTAACTTGAGTGTGACAGGCGTGCAAGAATTGCAGTCACTATTTTTTTCTGAGTCACAAGAGATACAGCAGTACTAGTTTCCATTTGTTTTATTATTTAATAAATTTGTGATAGGGTTAACTTCTATTAGGTAGTTTTCAAGAAGATTCACTCAAAAACTAATAATAAAACATCGGAAATAAAAACAAAAGTTACAGATTATCCTGGTCTAATTTCTTACGGTCTTTTGAGTGTGTTTAAAGAATGCACTGCACATTAATGCTTGTGCGATTATTACTTTAATTTATCACAATCGATTATTTAAGAATATTCGTGATTACTGGATTAATCAGCTTGGGTACACATTACTCGGACATAACAAGAAAAGCGTAGTAATAACGAAAGCTGCAATGGTAATGTCCATTTGCAGACCCATGATAGTCAATTTTCGTGACCAATCACTGAGAAAGGTAGTTTTTGAAATATTTTATGCAGTAGAATTATTAACGATTATTCGATTGTTTAAAGTTTGTCTTGCCTGTGAAGAACAAGACATGTGTGTCACTTTTTCGACGGCGACGGCGTCAACAATGTTAAGTTTTTGCATTTAACAAAACTTCTCAGTTTATATTTCAGGATCAGTTAATCCTATTGCAACTAAACTTGGCTATGTGGTTGCCTATACTGTTAGGAAGCAGCATGATGATACTGAGACCACAAGGTCAAATGTCAAGCTGACCGTGACCTTGATACAAAACTGTTTTTTCAATGTTAAGTTTTTGCGCTTAGCAAACTTCTCTTCTTATCTTTCAGGATTGGTTAATCTTATTGGAACTGAGCTTGGATACATTGTTGCCTATAACGTTATGAAGCAGCATACTGAGACTGAAGTCACAACATCGAAGGTCAAGGTCGTTCTGACTTCTATAAAACATTGTTATTTTCAAAGTTAAGTTTTTAGGCTTAGCAATTCTTATCATGTTTTATTTCGGGAGTGCTTAACCCTAATGGAAAACAACTTGGGTACATGGTTGCATTTACCATGAGGATACAGGATGGTGACATGGAGGTCACCAGGCTAAAGATACAGGTGATTCTGACCTTGCCATTTTACCTCTGCTTTTTCAACTTTAAGTTTTTCCATTTAGCAAATTATATACATTTATTTTTCAGATACTTAATATTACCAGAACTCATCATGGACACATGGTCCCCTATAAAATAAGGAAGCTGCGTGCTGATAGTGACATCATTAGATCAACGGTCAAGGTCATCATAGCCTTGATATTTCACCTCTGTCTTGTCTGCATTTCGATTCAGCAAATCATTTATGTTTCAGGACTGGTTAATCCTATAGGAACTAAACTTGAATACATGGAAATACCTATAATGTTAGGAGGCAGTCTGATAACACAGATGTCAGAAGGTCAAAGGTTAATGCCACTATGACAAACAGGAGACAGGCGAGACAATTAAATTCCATGGAATTTTTGTTAATCATATAAATTGACGATTTAAAAAATAATCGTGATTTTCTATTTAATCATGTGATCGCGCAAGCTTACTGCACATCATCTTGGTAGTGAAATTATTTGCTGGGGCTGCCTAAATATAGGGTATGCTGTAATAAACCATCAAAATTCATTATAAAATCTTCCTTTTCATCTTGTCGTAAAAATATAAGTATCACGTCATGTCAGGAATCAGAAATAAATATTTCAACATTTAGATGTGACTCACAGTGGTTTTAATTCGAAGTTCTGAATTTACTATATATTAATATTGTGTGGTGACTGAATAGAGTAGTGAAGATCCTGATATACATAAAATGGGTACCCGTTTGAGAACTTATTGTATACTGGTAGGAATCATTTATTTTAACCATTTAACACTCATATCAGCCAAAAACGGATTCTGCAGTAGTTTTGAGAAATGTCAATTTGCAGACCAAGAGAGGACTATTTTCAAAAATTTACCACAGGAATTCCAGTGGTAAGTTTTCAAAAAAGTCTTTTCTTGGTTTGCAAATGGGCATTTTCTATAAGAAAATTGAAATTTTCTTGAACAAGTTAATGGTTAATTAATACAGAGAAGTCGGGATTGCATAATTTTAACTATTCCCCATACAGTCTTAAATTACTCGGTTAGCGGGAAGTCTGTTTAGACAAAATCCAGAATATTCAGGAAAACTTGTTGGCAGACTAATTCCTGCAATCAACAGTTTTGTAACACAACAAAAATACTAAGCCACTCAATTCACTGTTTGCTATAAGTCACCTGACTTAGATATCTCAGAAAATTTTAACCTATTCATTCCCATGGTGTGGGTTCCCTTGAAACAAGTTTAGCAGAGATACATCCCTCCATTGGGTAGTCTTGATAGTATCTCTTTAACTCTAAAGCAGTCATTGCTCTAGGGAACCGGTTCCTCTATTCCTATAGAGAACATATAAACGAGTCTGTGAGCATGCGCACTTATGCTACTATGCATGCGACCGAGTCCAAGCCGTCATTAATTAATTTTCTGTATTACGGGAAACACCTAACTTTTATCTCAACAAATCCTATTCATTCCATAATCTTGTGGAGCTACATCCACATTTGATTTTTCATGAATACCACAGTACAAGCGGTCTTTGTTGAATAAGTTATAGTACTTATGTAAAATGTTTATAATTTACGTGAATATGAACGGAAAGTTCGTTGTGACCAAGTTGAAAGAAAATGGCGCCAGCTTCACATTACAAGCCAGGTGGAGTCAATAACTCTGATCCTTTTTTAGCCACGAGGCTCGTTCCTACGAAAGGTATACTATATACCGGTTTGGAACATCTCCTACGAAAGGTATCCTACATAACATATGTAACATACCGGTTGGGAAGTTAGTGGATCAATTAAGAGTTTTGACTAGGTACGTATTTCCGAGCGTCATTCTTTCCTACATAAGGTATACTACATACCGGTTTGGATCGAATCCTACATAAGGTATCCTACATAACTATGTCATATACCGGTTGGGAAGTTATTGGATCTATTAAGAATGTGACAGTGGTGCAAACAGGCGTGGTGGACCGGATGAACACCACAAGGATACACCACGATCATCCCCTGAAGAAAAGCGAGTGGTCCTTCTAAGGACCGTTACTAACCAACTAACATGAAACTCGCAATTACTTCATGATGATCAGTCATGTCAGTCGTATTACAATAAAGACGAGACCATCAGTATTAATTCGCGATTCGGTGTTCGCTTTCAATTGGCGGCGTTTTTGCAGGCTAATTTAACATTACTAGCAATGGGCCGTGAAACCTTTTTACCATTTATTTAATATCTTATAAAAATTACTCGAGATTTTATGTTTTCTAATACCTGGCGGGGTTATTCGACGCAAGTATTTTTTATGGCCTTAGTTTCATGAAAAATTTAAACATTGCGTTGCTATGGGATATCCTCGTTAGTGTGTCGTAAATTGGCAAATGTTGGACGATCTCGGAATGCCCGGATGTTCAAAATTACGATACTGATTTGAATCCTCGTAATCGTATAACCCTCTTTTGTTAGATAGGCTATTAAGCCTGTGCCAGATTATCAGGTTCACTTGATTTGTAAATCTAGCGAGAAACTTGCGTTCACTTGATTTCTAAGTCTAGCGATAAAATTTATCATATATATTACTGCATGGTTATATTGTAATGTGAGTGACCAACATAAAATGATCTAAAACGTAATGCGATGTTCTAGAAAAATTGCATGAACGGCCGATAATTAAACTGGGTAGCCCGCGTCTATTGTTAGCGAGCCGGACAGTGGCAAAGTAAATCTCCGTTTGGAGGCGCTGACGAGAAGCGTAGATCTCATTGCCGAATTTCCGATTCCAGGATATCTATATCCGAGTACTCGCTTAAGCTACTTCATTAAAATTTGCTTTAACCTAATCTGGTCAGATAATATCACGTGATTTATATATCATGTGATTATCACGTGATTCTGATTTATATATTATAAAGACGACATTTATGTCAAGTTAGGATTAATTTTGATGGAAAAAACAATCTTTATTAAAGGATACGCAATATTTAGGCTGCTCAATTTAATAATTTCACTTCTGCGAATGATGTTTTGAGGTACACATTAAGCATAGCCGCGAGGTGACAAGATTTGTGAAGGGTTTTTTCGTGGTATCTTCAGACGTTAAGATGTTTAAAAATTCAGAGGAAAATAAGTTTTATCCTTGTATATAGTGCGCGCAAATCTTTTAGAACATGTAAATTGAGCATAAATGTGCGACCTATTTATGGATTTTTAAGTAAATACGCCACTCCCATATTTGCTGGTACTCATTCAGATTCAACTTATTTCAGTTGCAACTTATGACTAATAACTTCGAGAGTTAAATGGTTGATATTTTGATAGTAAACGCTACAAACTTTGATGACCAAGTTTTACTATATCAGAGATGTGTGTTGATCTCAGTGTTTTAGTAGCAAGCATAGCCTTTGGATCAGGAAAGTTCTTGACTATCAGCCACTTTTATTAGCCCTAAGATGGGGTTTTTCCCTACTTAATGTATAATCTAATCTCTCATCATTTTGGAAATTCTTTCTGCGGGTACTTAACTTGGGTGAAATTGGATATATAGAGCACGTACCCAGGCTATGAGGGATCATTCTATCGGCTCTCAATCGATTAATTGTTATAGTCAAATATAACATTCTGCTTGCAAATGGACTATTACTCGTGGAAATCATCTGAAAGTCTACCAGAAGAGGGGGAGAACTAACCTAGTTAGAAAAATTTTCTCTCTAAGGGGTGTGTAAACTGTGAAATGTTGGTCTGAACATGTTGTTTCCACACCATCTCTTAAAACATTCGAAAATGGTTTAGGTAGGCTTTGGCATAGTCAAGCCAATGTATGACTACACCGTACACGCAACCCATGACTAGAAGTGACGGCACAGGCATGGAGATAAATGAAGAAGAGATGACCATGAGGCCTAATTGTCCTGTGCTCAGTATTATTACCTAGATTATAACTCAATTTTTATGGCATAGCAACTGATTATAATTAAACTTCTGGTTTAGGTATGCCAAATCAAATCACTTCTGTTGTTTTGCTGGTATTGTTTGTTTCTAAATCACTTGACAGTTTAAATGCCCTATTTCAGGGGCTCTTATTTTTAATTCTTTAATTCTTTATTAGTTGCTCTTAGTGCAATGGCTGAACCATCCAATTATCCTCATCCTTCGAAACCTTGTGTACACCCAACTCTTCGCATTTATCTTCTAGGAATGATTTAATTTTTTCTTATGATCCTAGCAGTGCTTTTGTCGTTTTGATTTCACTAGATTTCGTTTTGCTCCTGAATCTTCTCATGTATTACACTCTTCCTATCAGCCTCCATCTTTCGACCTGTTCTCTCAAAAAATTGGAATCAATCATCTTTCGATTCTCCTAATATCAATCTGCAAATAAGTGCGTCAGACTTTATTATTTTAATTGTGAATAGTGGTTTGCTATCTTTTAGTATCATATCTGGCCTGATTTATTTTTAACATAGTTTTTCAGTCTTTCTTTTCTATCAGTAGGATCCCTCGCCATGATGAAGCATATCTATGGGTGAATGTAAGCTTGTCACAATAACAAAATCTTTTTTGTCTTATCAAGATTTACACCGCTCCTTTCTCGAGTTCAGTAGAAATTTTGATCTTTTTATTTGTCTAGGGATATGTCTATTTCTATTATTGTCATATGGAGATGTCTTCTCAGCCTTATCTATTCAAGCCTATTTTTTATTCTTCTAAATTCTAACTTTCCCAGGCATTATTAAATAAATTCCTCAAGGGGGCCTAACCAAGATGATTGGATTATTGCCTTCGCATGGATTGTGGAATATGGTTTTTTCCTTTCACCCTTCTGTGTAGTTTCAGTCCTTTGTCCTTATCCATCATTGATCTGGTCACAGGTTTGATGGACTTCTTTCCTGTTTAATCATCTGATAAAGATATTAACAATTGGGCTCATATCATACTAGCTTTGTTTTAAAATTAGATTTGTAAAATAAGATTCTGCAGGTTTATTCTGGTCCTAGCTGTCATGCTTAAGCGCTTCTATATAATCTCTACTCTATCAGGGGTGGGATGGGTATAGCTAGCCTCATGCATGTCTTAGGTAGCAGATTTCCTACATATAAGGTACAATCAATGTAGTCATTGAATCCCCCTTTTTTCTATCAAACCATGTTGGTCTCCTTTGACATTAGTCCTGCTTCTGTTCCTGATCAATAATTTTCTGCTCTTTTCAAGTAGGATACAGTGGAGGAATGGCAGAATCCAGACTTTAAGGATTATGAGGTGCTGGCAGATCATCTTTTATAGGGTCTCGGCTCTTATCTTCAACTCATATATTTATCCTTTTCTGACAACTTCCAAAAAATTTACACTTCATGATTTAATACTAATTCTGTTGTATATTTTGGAATTATTTTGTCTGGAACCCATGGCTGCTTTGATACTGTTTGAGACAAAAATTACTTAGTCAATCGTTTTATATTCAACTCTTTTCCTACTATGTTGTCTCAGAAATGGAGTTCATCGATGAAAGGAATAATATGGACATGGAGTCATTTTGCCTAGTCATCACTGGTCTCGTCAAGGATAAGGGACAGTGTTTTCTGATATTTCTATATATACAGAATTGATCCTAACTGGATCTGGGTTCTTTTAATTACATCATAGCCAGTCTGGGATTCCTCTGGCTTGGAAGGTTGCTTAATTGTGTTAAAATTTGGGCCGAATGGAGTCAGTTTTGTGTACGAAGGTCAAGTCTGGTAATTCAGAATTTTGTCCCTCACCACGACTGCATACACTGCATTTTCATTCGCTGGGTGTCATCGGTACCAATTCACCAGTTTATCCATCTGCAGGTCCAGTTTGATGTCTTGTTCTTACGTGTTTGGGGGAGGGGATCGCTATAGAATTTCCTCTCGTTCTTGTGTCTATGGAATCAGATAAAGTAGTCTTACTACTCTCTTCCTTTTCAGGAACTAGAACAGGAACTAATACTCTAGTATTCCTCTTCAATACTCTGGAATATTGGAGAATGAAGAGATATTGTCTCTTTCACAAGCACCTATCTGCTCATGCAGTCATTTCTATAGTAGTGACCTTCATCAACAAGCAGGGCAGTTGAGGTTATCATATTTTGTCTGGAGTCTTGGTCTTCCTCCTGCGGTGGAGATGTCAGGAAAACTTTCAGCAGCTCACATTCCAGGTAGAATGATTTTCCTTGTAGCTCATTTATTACATCCCATTAAGTTTCTACTCAGTATAGTGTCCAGATTTGATGTTCATATTCTTCCTCCAGGCTAGGCTCTGGCGGTAGATGCTCTGGCCCAGTCATAGACTTCACATTTTTTTAATTATCTTCAATTTAACTTTCTAGTGCCAATTGTATTTAAGAACTTTTGTCAGCGGTTTCTAGTACAATTGTCTTTAAGAACTTTTGTCAGCAGAATGTATTATCCCTTTAATCACTCCTGCTTGGCCCAATGAGAGTTATTCAGTGGATCTCGTAGTCCTCTTTGTGGAAATCCAAAGCGTCTTACCAATTTTGCTGATTTTCTATCTCGTTTAACAGCAGCTTTCAGTTCATCATTCCACAAATCTTCAATATGTATATATGGTATTTTCCAAGAGACCTGTTTTTCAGAAATTGATTTTTTGTCTGAACTTTAGTATTCTTAATCAATTCAAACTATCTGTTACAGGAGAATTTACCAGAGTATATTTAAGGTTTTCAAATGGTTGTTAGAACAGCACATTATCTCGCCCGATTCTGCATCCCATCATCAAGTCATAGATTCATGGCATATTTTTTGATGATTTAAATCCCTGTATGCTGGGGTGGTGTTATCGTTTTCACTAGCATCTATCCTTCTTTATTTTCTAGAAGCCGGTTTGAGAGTTATTAAGTATTTACATCATTTATCCATGGTACCGGTATTTTTAGGGTATAGCACAAAGGCAAATACCTATAATAAATTCCTCTATTAATTCATTCTTGGGTCCATCTGTTTAATTGTATAACTCTGAAATCATTCTTTTTGTACTAGCGGCCGCGTTTGTTAGATGGCATTTTGATATTCATATTCTTTTTGTGAATGATCTTTTCTAGGTGGTAGGAGATCTGGCCTCATTCTTTGCCCTTGAAGAGATCTTATATATATAAAACCTAATTAATTGTTTTCAATCCTTTCCGAAAACTATGCCCAATTTAAAAGATCTTTTTGAAACACCGTTCAGGTTACTTATGCAAATTTGTTTAGTAAGCGCGCATCTCATCAACTGGATTACAGACACCATTAATCGACACTAGAATGTATCTCCAGGAGACACTCAGTAAGTGTTAAGGCACACGATGTTCGTGGTATGGCCTTCTCCTTCGCATTCTATGCAGATCTACCGTTCAGATTACTTATGCGAATTTGTTTAGTAAGCGCGCATCTCATCAACTGGATTACAGACACCATTAATTGACACTAGAATGTATCTCCAGGAGACACTCAGTTTGTGTTAAGGCACACGATGTTCGTGGTATGGCCTTCTCCTTCGCATTCTATGCAGATCTATCAGTGGACGACATTATGTAAGTTGCAGTATAAATGTCAGATTCTACATTATTTTTATCTGAAAGATCAGATTCAATTCACAATCTGACATTTCTCGTTTCGCCACTCAAACCTAGGCTCAATTGCCTAGATTCTTTAGTCAGCCGTCTTCTTCACCATCTCACGGCTGTTTTTAAATTCTCTTTGCTGAGATTTTCTAATTATCATTATATTATTGTATTTTATTTAGAACATTTGTTTGTTCGTGCTCTTTCAGCACTTCAGCGATTTAGTTGGTTTTAGTATTTTTGGTGATTAACCTTTCATTCCTGATTTGCAATTTACCAACCCACCTAGTATTTGGGCTCTGACCAATTCTATGTTTTAGCAAACAGTGAATTGAGTGGCTTAGTATTTTTGTTGTGTTACAAAACGACCCAGACGTATATATACTGGTCTGGCGTTTTGTTAGCTTACTAAAATACTTACCACTCAATTCACTGTGGCCCACCTCAGCCACCCCGCATCGTTAAATTGCAAATCATTAAAAATTTGTGGAATTAATTAATGACGGCTTGGACTCGGTCGCATGCATAGTAGCATAAGTGCGCATGCTCACAGACTCGTTTATATGTTCTCTATAGGAATAGAGGAACCGGTTCCCTAGAGCAATGACTGCTTTAGAGTTAAAGAGATACTATCAAGACTACCCAATGGAGGGATGTATCTCTGCTAAACTTGTTTCAAGGGAACCCACACCATGGGAATGAATAGGTTAAAATTTTCTGAGATATCTAAGTCAGGTGACTTATAGCAAACAGTGAATTGAGTGGTAAGTATTTTAGTAAGCTAACAAAACGCCAGACCAGTATATATACGGTGGGTCGTTTAGTGCTTATTATTGGTGAAAATTACAATATAATTTTCGGCAATATGTCTATGGGTTTCATTACGCCATCTGTCTGTCTGTCTGTTTGTCAGCATCCAATCTCGGTTAAGCTAATATCTTGGTATGGTCGTTTTGAGACTAAATTTGGACACATGCTTCCTTATATCAAAGGGATGGAGCACAATGATATTTAGGTCATGAGATCTAAGTTCAAGGTCACAGTGACCTTGGTATAAAATTCTACTTTTTACGTTTTATTTTTGCATTTATCTCTACATATCGTCTTATGTTTCGCCATGGTTTCACCTTATTGGGACAAAACTTCCACACATGATTATATATATCAACCATATATGGAGCACAATGATGTTGAGGTCAACAGTTAAAGCCACAGTGACCTTGGTATAATAATTTCTTGTAATCCGGTTAAGTTTTTGGTTTTGTTCAACATATCATTTTATATCTATTGTCCTTAATATAAAACTCTTCTTTTCGGTTTAGCTCAACATATTGTTTTATATCTCAGGATTGGTTCACCTTACTTGAATTTAACTTGGTCACATCTTTACCTATATAAAGTATAATCATATTGAGGTCAAGGTCATTATAACATTGGTATAAAATGCAGACTTTAACAGTTTGGTTCTGCTTAGCTTGTCTGGCATTTATTTCAGAATTAACCAAATTATTGGAACTAAGCATCGTCATATATACACCTGTGCAAAAGTTAAGCACCACCCTATTTTTACGCACATGCGAGGGTATATTCATGTGCTATGAAGAAAGCAATAGCATAAACATTTATGTACCCATCCATCTTAGTGCAAGAGGTAATAATGCAACTAGAGGAATGCTGATTATGATGGTGGGGAAACACTGTATGTTTTTGTTTGAACTTGAAAACGAGGCCTGAATATGGTTACGTTGACACAACTGACAACTATTGCCCTACAGTTGACACACGTGGCTAGATTGTCATTAATGGTGTCTGAAAATGAAGTTTAACATCTGTGCACGAGTTTGAGACTGTCATTATTAATACCGGGTATATCCACCTTGTGCCTGGATGACGGCCTGGACACGACGTCTCATGCTGGTCACCAACCGACTGATACGCCATTGTGGTATTCGTTGCCATTCAAGATGGAGTGCGTCTGTTAATTCCTGTAGGTTCTGCACAGGAGGATCCCTCCTTCTCACCATGTTTCCCAGAATGTCCCAGATATGCTCAATAGGGTTCATGTCAGGGCTCCTTGCTGGCCATGGTAGGGTTTCGATGGCATTCTGGCGGAGGTATTCATGCACAGCTCTAGCACGATGTGGTCGGGCGTTGTCATCCATGAATATAGGGTGGGTTCCAGCTGCATGATTTACAAAATGAGGGACCACAACTCTATCCAGTATGGAATCTTGATATCTTTGTCCATTTAGTGTTCCAGGTACAGTCAACAGATCCAGCTTACAATCAAATGAGATGCACCCCCATATCATAACGGAACCTCCACCAAATGGAACTTCTTCCATGATGTTACGTTGGTCGTACGCGTGCGTCTGGACCTCCATACACGAGTTCGACCATCTGTGGCATGAAGCAGGAACCGACTTTCATCGGACCAGTGTACCCGTCTCCAGGATCTCATGTTCCAGTGTCTTCTTTCGTTGCACCACCTCAGACGCTCCTCTTTGTGGTGTGCAGTGAGGAGAGGACGTCTGACAGGTCTCCTAGCTTTCATGCCAGCAGCATACAGTCTCCTTTTGACGGTAGACATTGACACTCTATTGCGCGTTTCCCATTGCTGGCTGAGCACTCTGCTGTTGGTGAATGGAGATCTCCTAACAAGGCGTACTAGGGCTCGATCATCACGGGCAGTAGTCTTCTTCGGTCTTCCAGATCTAGGCCTGTCCTTCACCTCGTTAGTTTGCCCATGTTTTGCAATCAAACGACTGATTACAGTATGGTTAATGTTCAGCTGTCTGCCAATCTCTCTGCATGACATACCAGTGGTATGCATGCCTATGATTTGCCATTTCACACGATCACTTAACCTTCGTCTTGCCATAGCGGTTCACAATCAAGAGCTAATTCTCTCTGTACAAATAAACCACGGTCATGAACACAAAATTCCTAATCTTGTCGCCTAAATCTGTATGTAATGTTCTACACCTCAAACTGGACTTTTACATAACTGAACACGTGTGCTGTTTCCCGCCACGCACGGACATCAAGCGGCGTGAAGTCATGCATGCATGTGCATTTCGTACTTGGAATTATGTCAGCTAACGCGGGGACAAAAAGTATGGCAGCCTAGTTGTACCATCATGTTTCTACGTTCTATTGTTTTTGCTGGTGCTTAACTTTTGCACAGGTGTATAGTTACCTCAACCAGCAGGCGCAGTACAGACATTCAAACTTTTAGGGTCATGGTCATTATGATCTTGATACAAAGTTAGATTTGGAAATGCAAAATGCCAAGAATTTCACCAATATCCCGTCAGAAATACTGATGTCTTGTGAATATTTTCTGCAGTAAATGTTTATCATTTGTGAAAATATTTGTCCCGAAAACTTGTAGGTTTAATGGGTTTCATGTACTATGTAAATAAATATTGCTTTACCCTTTGAAATACCAGACTGTAGCTCCATTTTAAGAAAGTAATACAGGAAAGCTGTTGAATATTTTGAAACTAATTTGACTGAAAGCTATTGCCATAACTCAAGCAACAAGTCTTATTCTAGTTAGCTTCAAAATATTAAACAGAATATTCTTTACACATGAATGTATTGTCGCAGACCAGTGTAAGGGTTTGAATGGGAAACATTTCACATGATGACGATGATGAATGATGATCATGGCAGAAAGATGATGATGGTGGTAATGGTGGTGGTGGTGGTTGCGTTGGCGACGACGACGACAAAAGGGTTAAAAACATTCTTGTTCTTGAAACAATGAAAATGAACATAATTTCACAGTTCCACTCAGCATGGGTCCCAGATTTCAGTGTGGGACCCCCTGATTTCAGGGTGTGTGGTCCCACCTAAAATTTAGATGTCATGAGAAACACTGCGTTTACTGGGCAAGCCGCCAGGCTGCCTCTACACTGGTCTTGAACAGTATCCATTTGCATGCCAAAAGAAGACCACCACAGTCCACTGGCAAATTCTCCAAAATAGCCTTTTTATTGGCTAGCAAATGGCTATTCAATGATTAAATATTTAGATTTTCTTCATCACCAATCTTTACCATTAAAGGGTTAAATTTGTAATGAGTTGATTTTTTAAACTAGTTTTTCGGAATTTAATTATCATTAAAAAAGTGAGACCAATGTAGGAAATCCAGTTTTAGCTATGCCCAGCACATCTTTAGTTAAGCACTTCACTCGTGTTGGGATAGATCGATCCCTGAAGTCCCTGATTATCAATTTCCAGAAAACAATACAGGTAAGTTGTTGAATATTTTGAAACTAATTTGACTGGGTGCCGTTGCTGCTTATGGCAGCAACAGCGCCCAGCCAAATTAGTTTCAAAATATTCAGCAGCATGTTTATTAAATAGTAAAGACATACAATAATGCTTAGTCTGTCATCAATTAGTAGTCTAGTCGTAGGAGCCAGTTTTGGTGGGTCAACCTAGACAAAATTCCCACCTAAGTCTGTTTTGTGTCATTCGATTTGTAAGGTCACCCAGAATGACATACTAAAAATCCCCATCGATCCCTTTTGGGCGGAATATTTGGTGATGGTTTGAATTTTAGCATGTTTTTATTTTCTTCTCAAACCGCTTTTATAGATATCTTAAATCTATGTTCACGATCTTCTTTAAAATCATATCTAACATCTCATTTGTCGTATTACCCTTAATAAAAACATTATTAAGGTGTCCCATGATAGATTTAATCTGAATTCAAATTATGTGGTTTATAATTTTACTAATATTTGTTCCAGGGTAAATTTAGAAAACTCGTTATCAGGTAAATCAAACGTCATTTCTGCGATGTCATAATTATAGAGAGTGTGTATAATGACTTGACCTCATTCTTCTTCTTGAAACAATATAAAATACATGTGTACTATTCAAATGTGTTGTGGCAATCTGCTTCAGACCACCTGACGGAGAGACCGTGGACAGGTCAGGGGTACTAATACTGCCAATGATCGACCTGAATCCAAATGATGAGACATGCATCCACTCCACCCTGTTGTACATCCAAAAACATGCAAGCCGCCACAACTTGCCAAAAGCCTGTGTAACATTCAATCAACCGCTTTGGCTAAACGCAATGGAGATAAAGGTTGCCAAAGGTAACAAAATAGTCTTGCATCTTGGAGGGTTCCATCTGCTCATGAGCGCATGTAGTAGTATCTGTCATATGATGAAAGGATCTGGAATAGAAGAGGCATTAGGTGAAGTGTATGGTCAGAATGCAGTGACCCATATGATGAGTGTCAAAGCTACTGCTCGAGCTCTGCATGGTCTCTACCTAATAGAGGCAGCACTAACTACAAAATTGCTAGCTACTCTACTCCCTCAGAATTCCAGCGACACTGAAATGGAATGTGGAATGATAGAGATTTTGAATCAAATAAGTCTTCTTTGTTGAGCCAAGTTCTAGCTGTATTGATGAACGCATGGATATGGATAGGCCAACTGATATAATAGCAGAAAAAGTCAAAGAACTTGAGAAGCTACTGAATGGTGTTCTTGACCTTAGCATTAATCCAGACATGCTTGCTGACTACAAAGAACTCGTCACACTGGATGAAGAAATGGAAAATGTAAAGACATCATTGAGTGCTCCATCCAAGACTGCCAAATTATGGATACAGTTTCTAGAATACATCAAAGACATAAAGGAAGTCATCATCTTTGAGAGGCTCGGGATGTGGAAAAATCATCTTGTTGCTGTGAGCAAGTTTCTCAACCTCTGCAGTAACTGGGCATATACACTATGCTAAGGGTGCTCATCTGTATCGTCAAGAAATGCGGAATCTACCTACTTCTCACCCATGTATATATAAGAAATTCATAGAGGAAGGCTACCATATGGTACGAAGAAGTGATCGTCTATGGTCTGGACAGTGGACTGATCTCGTTATAGAACAGGTTCTGATGAGGTCACTGAAAAGCCATGGTGGACTAACTCGAGGAAGGGGCATGACGAAAAGCAGGAGGCATCAGTGGCTCTACACTATGTACATGTGTACTACTGTGCATGGTGTCATGACAAGTCTGACTTGGAAGCAACATGTGGACATGGGAAGAACTAGGCATGAGCATGATTTGAGAGACATGTGGAAAATTATGGAGTGGTTTCAAGTGCATGACGCCTTTGATGCCAGTATCCCAAAACTGCAATCTTTGGGCAGTGGTCTGAGTGGACTGGAAGAGGATGGCATCAACTGTGATGAGACCAAGAAAGTTGGTAAAGTGTTACAAGAGAGCATGGATGATAAATTTGTAAATGAAGCATCCATGAAGAGGTTTCAGATGGTACGCACATTAAATGACCTTAAACCGGGAATCAGGATTGATAAACAAACTGTGCGAATTGATCCATCGGTTTTGTTCATGTGATGTACTGCACTAGCGCAAAGAGAAGATGAAGATATTCTTCCTTACTTTAGACATGAAATGATGGCAGTCCCTATCTCGTTATTCAAAGATTTTTCCCTGAGGAAGGTGGATAAATCAGAACTGGCAAGAAAAATACAGATTGATCTGACAAACATCGACGAAACTAAGTCCCCATTACCAAAGCATAGCATGCCTGTGATAGACGGGGCTGGCTTCTACATTATATAAGATGGTAAAAAATACAACTTATGCTCAGGTTCTTGAACAGTACACTTCCTATCTTGAACACAAATACAGAATGAGTTGCATTGTGCTTGATGGATATGAGGATGTTCTTTCAACCAAGGGCCATGAACAAGGTCAATGGCAAATAGGCAAGATCTCTGCTGATATATTGGTGAACGTCACAGCGAAGGCTCATGCTGACCAGGAGGCACTCCTCGATTAAACGAAACAAGAACCAGTTAATTAGCCTTCTGTCAAGTCATCTTCAATCGCTGGGCCATGCCACAAAGATAAGTAAGGGAGATGCAGATACACTGATAGTATCAAGGGAACTTGACTATGCTAGAGATGGTCAGCCAGTCATAGTTGTCGCTGAGGACACTGACATCTTCACAATGTTGCTGTATCACTGGGACGATAGATTGGCAGACATTTTCTTGAAGAAGGAAGTGTAACGCTCAAAACATTGGCAATTGTACAGTCTCAAGGAAGTTGCTGATGTCATCCCAGCACAAATATGAAAGCATATTCTTATAATTCATGCCTGGAGTGGGTGCGATACATCTTCTGCCACATTTGGCCATGGTAAGACGAATCTTCTGAAGGTAATGGCTAAGTCCAAAGAGGTATAGGATTTGTCTGATATAATCGGGAGTTGTGACACATCACATGAATGAATTGGCAGTGCAGGAATTAGCCTATTCCGTTGCCTGTATGGTGGCACTGAGAAGGGCATACTTACTTCTCTGAGATATGTAGATGGTTGTGAAGGGAAGTAAGATAGCGCCATAACGACTGCCACAAACTGAGCGAGCAGCTTTCTTCCACAGCCTCCGCCTTCACCTCCAGGTTGTCAGATGGCTAACTCTTAGTAACGATGGACTGGACCATAATGATTGGGGATAGAAAATGACAGATCTTGAAGCTGCTCCATCGAAGGTACTCAGTTTCATTAGTTGCAAATGCAAAGTAACCACAAAGAATCCGTGTGGCACCAAGCAATGCGTATGCAACAAAAATGGATTGAAATGTATGATCGCATGTGCATGGTGCCGGGGTCAAATTTGCAGCAACATCGACCATCTGATTACTATTGATGAAGAAAATGATGGTTTAGCGTTATAATCTCATGTCATCGCACGGCACATCCCGACCTCAAAGAGTGTGTTAATGAGCATCTCTATACTATCCTCAGTGATAAAATTGTTTCTTTTTTTGCTGACACCTGTGCATCTCTGCTGTTGAGTGACAAGGAATATATTTTATTTTTTCACATTTGTATTATTTCAGATTGTTGAATGTGATGTTTTGTTGGAAAATAGCAAACGACTGTTTTCCGCTACCATGGCACCTTATCAGATTTCACACATGATGTAAAAATGGTCCTCAGATTAAAATCTGTATAAAAAATTCCGCCCAAATGGGATCAATAGGGATTTTTAGTATGCGATTCAGGATTAATGTCTGCTTCAAATGACACTATAAAACCTTAAGTGGGAATTTTGTCATGGTTCACACCCCTTAACGACTAGGCAATACGCATTCATGATGAACTTAACTGCGTCATTCATAACATGTAATTGATTATGATGTCATCCTACGTGTCACATATTTGAGTATGACAACATATGATTGATGGATAAACTGGAATCCTCCATTGTACAGGAATCTTTTATTCATGATGTATGTATTATAACAGTATGGGTCAGAAATAGCTTAACATGTTTCCAAAGCAAAATAAAATATGTTGACCATTGCTGCCTAATGTACTGTAACAATGGCTTCCATTCAAATTAAGTCCAAAATATTCAACAGACTATTTCTTGCTCGTAATTGTTCAAATTAAAATGTCTCTGTTTCTGTTTTGAAAACATGTTAACTTATTTTTAACTGTACTGTATACATGTGCAGTATCGTAAACTCAGTATCCAGATAGTGTATAGTTTTATCATATTATGCATGTCTGTGTATACACAGGTGTTCATATACTGTGGCACAGAAATAACTTAAAATGTTTCTTGAAACAAAAACATGTTACCTAGCATAATTTTGAACACGATGTAAGAAATGTTCTGTTGAATATTTTTTTAATATAATTGGATTGGAAGACATATTTTCCAAATAGGCAGTTATTTCTGAGTTGTATTGTACCTTCAGAATACAGGTAATTAATCAAGAACAAATTTAATTGGAATTCAGTTTGACAAAACTGTAACATCTGGCAATGTCATGTAAGTATTATCTGTCAATAATTGTGTGAACTATGGTTTTTGTTTTGTCAGTGAATCAGGTGTGGCATAGCTTTCATTTTTCCAAGGTCAGGTTAATGGAGGAATCCAGTTTTAGTTTATGCCCCGCCCATCTTTAGCTAAGCTCCACCCACACTTCGCCCATGCTGGGATTGATCAATCCCTGAACTCCTTGACTATCAATTTCCAGAAAACTATACAGGTAAGCCGTTGAATATTCTGAAATAATTTGACTGGCTGTTGATGCTGCTCATGGCAGCAACAGCGCCCAGTCAAATTAGTTTCAAACTATTCAACGGCATATTTATTAAATGGCAAGAACATACAATCTGTACAACAATGCTTAGTCCGTCATCAATTAAGCTTTTGTGATGAACTTAGTGACGTCATACATGTATGATTGATGGATAAACTGGAATCCTCCATTCTTTCAACAGCTGCGGTGCATCACCATGAAATTTTGTATGTAGCTAATTTCTTTGGCTTATGTCTCACGGTTAGTTCAACTAAGCGTGAGATAAGCCAAAGAAATTAGCTACATGCAAAATTTCATGTTGATGCGCCGCAGATGTTGAAAGAATGGAGGATTCCAGTTTATTAGTTAACCCTAGTGGAACTAAACTTCTGCATAAGTTTAACTTTATTCCTAGGAAACAGAACAATGGCATTGAGGTCACAAGATCAAAGTTCACGGTCATTGTGGTAAAAAATAATTGAAAACTTTACAAAGATAACAGATGAGACAGACACTCAAAATAGTGTTGAACCCATTTTAAATCAGTTTGATCAATAATTGAGTGTTTTGCATGTTTAACCAACACATTGATCATGATTTTCCCCACGTTTTAAAAAAATGTCGGCTTTATTATAATCACCTCCATCCGTCTTTCCATCCATCCCTTATTTGTAATTTCTGTCCGTCCATCCATTCATCTGTTCATCCATCACGCTATCTCCTAGACCTTTGGGTGAAATTCAACAAAGTTTAGTAAGTCGTTTACCCATTTGATTGCGTTTTGCAATACAACATTTAGATTTGGCTCTGCCCCCTCAGGGTCATGGGTCGTTGTCAAATGTTTAAATACAATGTATCCAAAGAAATGTCCTTCATGCTATAGCCTCCAAAACCTTTGTGTGGAATTCTGCCAAATTTGGTATGTGGTTTACCCATATAATTGTGGATGACATTTATATTTGGCTCCGCCCCCAGGATGTGGGAAGTGGTCACAAAATAGATTGTAATGCAACTCCTCTGAAACCGGTGGACGGAATTCAACCATGTGTGTTACCCATATAATTGTGGAGCAGAAGAGGACATTTACATTTGGCTCTGGCCCCATGGTTGGGTGGGTTGTGGTGTCAAAAGGTCAAAGCGGTGAATATGGGTATTTGCGATGATGCATTATTGACCGAGTAGTCTAGTTTCAGAAATTGATTTTGGCTGCTTATGGATTGACTATTAACCCTTTCACCGAAAAATTCTCCATATCTCATTTTGAAGGCAATCATACAGGAAAACTGCTGAATGTTTTGAAATTAATTTGATTGGGAGCTGTTGCTGCCCATAACAGCAACGGCTTCCACTCAAATTACTTTCAAAATATTCACCAGAATAAGTTTTATATTGTAAAGAATCTACTTTTTTTGTCGATGAAAGGGTTAATATCTATCGACTGGTTAATAGCTAGACAACTGCAGAAGATGAATACATTTCGGAAAAAATATTTGTATTTTATTTTAGAACTATGTAGGATATTTACTACTCGTTAGTATTAGGCATTAACCCTTTAAACACTGAAATTGTATGCTAGTTTCAAAGCAACCATACAATAACCTCTTAGATAATTTGAAACAGCTTCCAGTCAAATTAGTTTCAAAATATTCAATAAATTATTTCTTAAATTATTAAAAATCTGTTGTAGCTGCAACTTGTTGAAAGGGTTAAATATCTGTAAAGATGCAATAATTACTGCATTCAAAATGGTTAAAAAATGAGAAAAATTATCGATCATTAATTGATTATCGGTTTGTAAGGCCATATCAATTTAATGTTTTGTTTTACGAAAATTCCCACCCAAAACACAAGATCGGAGATGGGGGGAAAAAATTTAAATAACGCAAAATTTCAGCTCAGAAGTTTATAAGTTATTACAGTATTATTTCTTTCATCATGTTAATTGTCACGATTGATCAAGAAAATCCACGACGTTTTCTCAGTGGGTGTCCACTTGCAGGCCAAGAGAAGACTATTTTTGAAAATTTAGCACTGGAATGGCTGGCTCGTTAAAATTTACCACTCGAATGTCTGGCTCATAAACGAGCCAGCCATTCCAGTGGTAAATTTTCAAAAAAGGTTCTCTTGACCTGCAAGTGGACTTTTCTCATGACCATTGCAAAGCCATTTTGAGCGGCTTGACCATTAAAGGTTTAAGAAAGAACAAAGAGTTACAGAAAATCCTGAGGAATTCCAAGTGATAAGGATTTTGCTGCGAAATATTGCTAGATGGAAAGAATGCTGAAAATAATGCCTTAAAATTGCAGCATTATTTTCTTTCTAGATATGAAAAAAATAAGTTAGGAGTCTTTGCAAAACAAAATAATAACTAGATTGATCAGTCGATGGGGCGTCATCACAGATCCCCACATTCACTGCTTTGAACTTTTGACACCCCCACAACCCTCACCCCGGGGAGCCAGATGTAAACATCCTTTTGCACTCCACAATCATATGGGTAACTCACATACCAAATTTCGTTGAATTTCGTCCAATAGTGTCAAAGAAGTTGCATTAGAATCAATTTCATGACCCTTTTGCCCCCCCCCCCATCCCACACACCCTGGGGGTGGGGCCAAATGTAAATGTGCTACCCCACTCCACATTAATATGGGTAATTGATGTAACTAAATTTGTTTGAATTCCGTACAACAGTGTCAGAGGAGTTGCATTGCAATCAATTTTTTTACCTTTTGACCTACGCACCCCTGGGGCGGGGCCAAATGTGGATGTGCTCATGTACTCCACATTGACCTGGGTAACCAACAGACCTAATTTGGTTGAATTCTGTACAACGGTTGTTATTACACCACAAAAACATCCATTACCATTCAATCACTACTTACTAAATCAATTATCTGCATTTAGCTATCAGAATAAGATTTTTATGCCTGCATACACACCTCCCCATTCCTATTCCTATTAATATGGACCCTCAACCAGGCTACTGGTTAAGTCCATCTCCAGCATACTGACAGCTATAGACTGGCACAAGTCTATGCTCACCCCATAGTGACGCTTGCCACTAAGCGCGCTTGCGCATGCGCACTGGGGCCCAAATAGGAAACAGATTCACTTTTCAATTATTCTGCTTGCAGAACAACTGCTTAAAATATTTGTCTAAGTTTTTTTGTGCTTTGCGCTGTGTCAGCTACATCTTTTGCCTTCTATATTATCAAGATTATGCCTAATATGAAGTCAATCCTCCCTAAGTTATGTGTAGGAAGTATATTCGTGGTTATATGGTATTTTATAACTATGTTCATATTGTTACCGGTTTTCGTGAAAGATCGTTCTCGCTTCGTGGTATCTTAATGACTATGCCTATATCATTCATCATCATATATTAAACTCCAGCAGTCATCCGGAGCCCTTATCAATTTACTCTAGTGCATTATACGGATTATCATTTATCCCTATGCAAGTTTGCTTTCTTGTCGGTAGGGATTTTGTTTTCTGATTTGAACTCCGCCTTTTAAAGAAATGATTTTTATCTTTCTAGTCTTCTTTTTACGATTTTTAAGCGATATGCTTCATGGTTACGTTTTTCATTTTTAGGAGTCCGCTAAGTCGTCTGACAAGACATAATGTACATCATCAAAGTGTGATCGCCATCACTCAGTTGAATTTGCCGGGCATGTCTGTGCGATATGTACCACTTGTACCTTCACAACGATGTGTGGGATCTGTAAAGGGTGGCCGGTCTGGGTGTCTAAGGCCTCTTTAAAGATTTACCGTGTAAACAACCGCTGCCCTCCGGTCATCCTTCCCCTACCTCCGTTGCTAGCAAGGCGAAAGCTGTGTCTTTTGCACAATCTAATGTATCTCTACCGGTAGCAATGGAGGGGGGAGCCTCTTCGGCGAATTCAGATGCCGTGCTAGCTCTTTTTGCAAGATTTGAATCGTTCTCATCTGTTTTGACGAAATCCCTTGACGAAAGGATATCTTCTGCAATAAAGGAGACTAAGAAACAGGATGTTTCTTCAAGTTCCAATGATAGCCCGAAGGCTAGCGGGCGTTCCCGCAAATGGGGGAAACCGGTTCCTCTAACCTCCATGCAGGTTAAAAAATCTCCGAAGCAGAATCTAGAGCGACTAAGCTCTCGAAGGTGGGCTCGTGTAGTGCACCGGGTCAAACCCACCTAAGACTTGAGGGTGACGGGCATAACCCACAAGCAGTGGTGGCGGAGGCTGAGGCTGATGTCCATAAGGCTGGACCTTATGCAAATGCCAATTTTTCCACTGTACCGGTCGTCAAGGTTCTTTCTAGATTGCATTGCCAAGAATTCGATTTCTAGTCTTGCTAGTTCTTCCGGTTCCGTTGTGGTGGACTCGGGTCCTCTGGACTCAGGTTTACGTCCTTTTTCCGTTTTAACTTCTGGTTTAGCAAGACATCCGGGTCTTCAGGATCCGGTTCTTTCTTCTCTGGCGTCCGTTTCCGGTAGGACTTCCGGTTTGGCAGGAAATCCAGGTCATCAAGATCCGGTTATTACTTCCATTCTGTCCGTTTCCGGTATGTCTTCCGTTTTTGTAGTTCCTTTTCGGGTTTTAGCAGTGATGCCGGATATCCGGGGTCTGTGGACTCCTATTATTTTTCGTCTTCCAGTAGAAGCGCTTCCACTTCTGGTTTGGATTCCTGTCTGTACACTTCCGCTTCTGTTTCTAGAGGTGTACTTCCGGGTTATTCAGACTCGGATAGCCTTCCATCCTCAGGACAGGGTTACTTCCGTTTTCTGGATCTACCTCCGTTCTTTCCGTATCCGGTCTGACTTCCGGTTTTTGCGTATTTCCGGTTCCTTTGTTTATTCTGATGTTTTACTGTACATCCGGGTTCAGTTTCCGGTTGACTTCTTCCAGTTTGCGCATTTCCGTTTCCTATTTTTTCACTTCCGGATTCGTACATCCGGGGATAGGGTCATTACCGGTTTCATGGTGTTCTATGATTAACTTCCGGTTCTGTTTTCCTTTTTTGGATTTCCAGTGAAAGCTCTTATTGAGATTCCAGGTTAGTCTTTTTTCAGTAAGTGCTTTTAAAATCGGAATGTTTAATCGCTGAAAATATTAATTCCGAGACATTGCCAGTCTTGAAGTCTCTCTTGAAATTGTAGATATTCAGCATTTATTCTTTTATCAGTGAAACTTTTCAACGTAATTAAAGACTCTTCCGACTGGTTGCCGGATGGGTTTTTTGTTGCAGTCGATAAGTCAGTCTGTATTCTACGCATTATCACTAGATGTCGCAATTAAAATTAGTTTTTAATTTCATCCAACTTTAGATGGCCAGTTGTCTTCAGGCCGTTCAGCCTTTTTTCCGCGCTCTTTTTTCCTCTTATGTCGGCAGGTTGACATATTTATTTTATCCAAAGGGAGTTATTTTCTCGAAGAAAATCCCCGTTTCTAACGTAATTCTTAGTCTAATTCTGTCAGACGCTGAAAGGAATAGTTGCAGTAGTGGATTCATAGGGAAGAGAATGGCTCTAAGATTAATGATTACAAGAGCTAGAAAACGCTGAGAATAGAGAAATAAGATTATGGTGAAGGAAGAAGGAATGAAAGCCAAGTTTTTTCTTCTGCGTTGTTACAGTCATGGTTTAGGTGAGTCTTTTTGCTTAGATTTTATATCGCCTCTGTTTTTTAGCGTTTTGTTTTGTGTTTTCATCCCGTAGCGTTTAATCATAATCAAGTATTAGTGTTTTGTGTATTTAACATCCAGATGTTCCCGGGATTCATTATCATTCTATCAATCATTCCTTTTATTAGCATATCAATCTCAATGACATCCATCTTTACATGATGATAATATTGGTTCTAAGTCTTTAATAATAATGAGTAAGATAAGTATAGGTCTCTTCCTTCATCCTCTGCTCCTTCTCCTGCTAAAGTTTTCTTCTAGTCATGGTCTCCTTCCTCTTTCTCTCTTTCTGTCTTTCTTCTTTTTTCCCTCTGGTGTTTTCCCTTATTTCATCGTCTATCTATCCTATCCAGGGATCTTCTGGTCCTGTTCTTTCCTCTTCATCTTCCATTCTTCTTAATTCCTCTCTTCCTCTTCTTCTTCTTCCTCTACTGATCATTTTGATCTGATTTTTTCTGTCGTTCACTCTTGAACTTGAGTTTCTAATTGTTGATTAAGGTCTGGTTTTTTCATTGTTTTCTGTTTTTAGGGATTCGTCCCTTGTTCGTTCTTTCATGTCAGCTTTTTTCTCTATTTTTTCCCTGTCCTCTGGTCAGCATGTATCTGTTCATATTCCTTCTGATCAATCTTTTTCCTTTTCTGATTCTTTACGTTTTTCTAACCTTCTAGCTTCCACGAGGCTTGGCTCTCCTCTTTCCATTTGAACTGTTGGTTCTATGGCCTCTGGTGACTCTTCTCATCTCTTTTCTTCTTCATCTCCTAATCCTTCTTATTCTTATTTTCCCTAGTCGGTCAGGGCTGAGGAGATTTTTCCAGTCAGGGTCTCTTCGGATGTCTGTTCCCTGTCTCTCTGGTGGATTGCTTAGACTCTTTCTCTTCTTTTTAAGGACAAGTTTTCTATAGACCTTCCTTCTTTTGTGTCGGCTCTTTCCTCTTTTAATTCCGTTTTTCTTGTCTCCTCTGGTCCTTTCAATTGACAATTTGGTCATTATCATGTTAGTTTTCTTTGTGAATTGTGTTAATTCTAAGGAATTTATACATACATGAGAGCGTTCAGCCTAAGGTAGGTTTTCCTACCCTGTCATTAAATCTTAGTAAAATGATCTCTATTCACTCTGAATCTGCATTAATTTTAATTTAACAAGGGGGTCTGTCATGATTAAATCTCATGATTCTTACTCCCAAGTCAAGATGGAGACCATCTCCCAGATCTTTTCCAATCTAGATCAGGGTATGTGGTCGTTTCCATTGACCAAAATGACGCCTTCTTTCATGTTTTCATTTAGCCTTCCTTCAGTAAATTCCTGAGTTAACCATACTAAGATCGAGTTTGGCAGTTTCGCGTCATGTCTTTTGGCCTGACCACAGCTCCTTTTCTTTTTCTCGCATAGTCTCAGCCGTGGCAGAAATTTTCACCGTCATTCTATCCATCTCCACGTTTATATAGACGATTTGTTAGTAAAGTAAGTCTTCCTGAGGTTTGCAGTCTGGCATGCAACCTAGGGTGGATTTTAAGTCGAAAAGAAACCAAGCCTAGTTCCATCTCATATCCTTACGCATCTAGGCGTTTCTTTCGACCTGGTTAGACAATTCGACAGTGGTGTCTTATATCAACGGGCACGGAGGTACAAGGTCGTCTCTCCTTTGTCTAGAAGTGTGGAATCTTCTCTTGTGGTGCCGCAAGAGGCAGATTTTTCTAGTGTCCTCCCATTTCCCAGGCAGTCTGAATTTTCTGGCGGACCAACTGTGACGTCCCAGTAAGTTCGCCCACACAAAGTGGCAGTTAAAGAAGTAAGTTGTCAGAGCGTTTTTCAGTCTTATGGATCGTCCTCTAGTAGATCTGTTCAGGACCTTTCTGAATGCCCAGATCTCCTCTTACATGTCTCCTTTTCCGGACAGTCAAGCCCTGGCGGTGGATGCTCTGTCTCAGTCCTGGACAGGAATGTTCGCCTATGCCTTCCCTCCTACAATTTGATTCCGTTAGTCTTGAAGAAGGTCAAGGACCAAGATTGCGAGGTTCTTCTGATAGCTCCCTTTTGGCCCAAGAGGATTTGGTTTATAGACCGTCTAGATCTTATGGTAGACTTCCCTCGTCTTTTTCCAGTATCCCAGGATCTTCTATCTCAAGTAAGAGGTCTTTGTGTGCATCCAAATCCAGATGTTTTCAATCTGTGCGTTTGGAGAATCTCGACTCTGAGGTCCTTGAGAATAAGGCTTCTTCAAGATCTCAGAGAATTATTGACTCTGCTAGAAGGGAATCGACCTGTCGAGTTTACAAGGATTGACTTAAAATCTTTTGTTGAGTTTTTTTATCCTATCTGTTTGATTCTTTACATTTGTCAGCTAATACGGTCGGGGGACAGATTTTCTCTGGCGTCTTCCCTTCCTTGTCTTCGGAATGCTGATGTCAAGGATACTAAGACTTAATAATTTTATTAGAGGTCTAGGTAATATTCGTCCTCCGATTGCTAAGCCTTTACCTTCCTGGAATTTGACCTTGGTTCTTCAAGTTTTGGCAGGTCGCCATTTTGAACCCATTTCTTCTATCAGTATTAAGTTTTTAACTCTCAAAGCTGTTTTTCTTGTTGCTGCTGCTGCCTCTGCTAGAAGGTGTTCAGAGATTCATGCTCTTTCTGCTGAAATGGATAGATTTATAGTTGCAAGAGACGGTTTGGTTTTATATCCCAGAAGGGACTTTTTATCTAAAACTCAGTTTAACCGCTTTCCTGCTAGTCCGATCATTTTTAAATCTTTATCGTCTTTTTCGCTATCCGATAGATTTTTGTGTCCTGTTAGGGCATTAAGAACCTACAAACAGCGAACCGATTTTAAAAGGGTCGATCCATCCCATTTATGGGTTTCCTACGCGGAAGAGTTATCTAAGCCGGTCTCAAAATCTACGATTGGCAGATGGAATTGTGAGACAATTAAGCTTTGTTATGAGATAGCCTCACCGGATCAAATTAATCTCTCCCAGATTAAAGCCCATGCGTTACAGGTATGGCTACTTCTTTCGCTCTTTTGACGGTTCGTCTTTAGATGAGGTCATGCAGGTGGCAGGATGGAAATCTGAATCCACTTTTACCACCTTTTATCTCAAAGACCAGAGTGCAGCAGCCTCCTTCTTTCGTAACATACTATTTTAACTAAAAAAGGCGAAGACCGTTTACCAAGCACTTTCCACTATTTTCGTTAGGACTGTGCGTCTGTGAGAAATGGTGAGAGTCTTTTGGGTTTTATTTATTTCTTTAAGTTCAAGTTTTCCTTATTTGTTAATCATGGTGTGATTGAGTTAAATGCACTATTATGTTATGTTATTAACATTTGGATAAGATTGGTTCGATTTTTATCCTTGTTTGTTGATTCTCAAATCTCCCACCTAATGTTTAAATGGGGCACTGACCAAATCTACGGGTTTAGCAAGTAGTGATTGAACAGTAACGGATGTTTTTGTGGTGTAATAACAACCACCCACAGACCCCCCCCCCCCTTGTGGGTTGGTCTGTTGTTTTATTAACCACTATAAAAACATACTTACCGTTCAATCACTATGACCCGGCCTCAACCACCTGCGTGGTAAGATTTGAGAATTGGCCTTTAATATTTAGCACTTAAATTTAGAAAAGTGAATCTGTTCCTATTTGGGCTCCAGTGCGCATGCGCAAGTGCGCTTAGTGACAAACGTCACTATGTGGTGAGTATAGACTGGTGCCAGTCTATAGCTGTCAGTATGCTGGAGATGGACTTAACGAGTAGCCTGGTTGAGGGTCCATAGGAATAGGATTAGGCATGGGGAGGTGTGTATGCAGGCATAAAAATCTTATTCTGATAGCTAAATGCAGATAATTGATTTAGCAAGTAGTGATTGAATGGTAAGTATGTTTTTATAGTGGTTAATAAAACAACAGACCAACCCACAAGGGGGGTCTGTGGGTTTTTTTGGAGGAGATGCATTACAATCAATTTCTGCAGGTTCAAATTTGACCTTTTGACCCCTCTGCCACCCCCTTGGGGCCGGAGCCAAATCTAAATGGCCTCTTGAACTCCACAATCATATGGGTAACTCAGATATCAAATTTGGTTGAGTTCCGTCTAACAATTTCAGAGGAGTTGCATTACAACTGATTTTACCTTTTAACCCCTGCCACGCCCCCTGGCAAAATCTAAATATTGTCATGCAAAGTGGAATCATGTGGGAAACCCACATACCAAATTTGATTTAATTCCATATCATGATGGACAGACAGATGGACAAACGGATGGAGGTGATTACAATATCCTCGACATATTTTTTTAAACGTGGGTATAAGAATAGTACCAATTTCCAACACTAGATGAGACCTTTAATTCTTCAGAAATTTTGTCTGGCATGTTTGATATAATGTTCATGATGTAATGCTATTGTATACTCATTGTCTCACCTGGCTGGAATTCTGAAATCCTGGTAGGGAAGTCTGCGCAGCCTCACACTTGAAAATTTCAAAAAGATTATAATCCTTGCTTTTCCTGGTTATATAATACTGGACAAGCGCCTATGATACAGTTGTGAGTTTGTTCGTGACATAGATATCCATGGAAACAGATATTCCATTATTAGGAGTAAAGGATCAGACATTTTTTCTCAAGAGAATTGTTCATATTTTGTGTCAGTCTTCACATTTCGAATATGGATTTCCATGCCTTGTGCAGAGATGTTTGTATTTTCACGCTAAATTTGTGTCTGTTTCATGGTTCTGGTTTTATCCCTTTAATACTCATATCAGCTAAAAAATTTGTTCTACACTGGTCTTGTGAAATGTCCATTTGCAGACCAAGAGAAGGCTATTTTTGAAAATTCACCACTGAAATGACTGGCTTTTTTAATATCCTTTTTGTCTGCAAATGGACATTTTCTATGAGAAAATTCAAATTTTTTTGAACAAATTTGAGTAGTAAAGTGTTAAATACTCATGCTGGGGCTCCTGTTCTAAAGAAGTTTTGCTTAAATTTTTATCAGATTTCTTAGCATATGTCCTGTCGCCCTGCCCGTCTTTTAGATATTTCTATGAAATAAAGTTTCATATAATAAACTTCATAATAGATACCATGAGGTAGTCAGATAAGTTCAGGTAATAAAGTTTGGCTGCATGTGTAGGCGATTGAAAAATCTCTTCTTAGCCCTTTAACCCTTTGAACCCGGAAGACCGTAATTTAGGCCTCAGTTAAAAAATCCATATATAGGCGTTTCGGGTATCTGTATCTGACTGAGGCTCTCATCACAGCCGTTCGTGTATATGGGCTTAGTATAATGTTAAGTATTAAAATCTTGCCAATGCTATCACTATAAACTCAGGGGTGTGTGGCGACGACAGGAATATAAACGAGTCCGTCATTCCAGTGATAAATTTTCAAAAATTGTATTCTCTTGGCCTGTTAGTGGACATTCAATCGGTAGATATTACAATTTTCTTGACCAAATTTGATCATTAAACGGCTAAAATTATTTTGCGGTCAAGCCGGCCAGAACTGTCCTCTGCCTCAGAAGTTGTCTTGAAAAATATCAGTTTACAGGCAAAGAGAAAACTATTTCTGCAAATTTGACGCCAGAATAACTGGCTCAATAATCGAGCTAGTCATGGCTGCGGTAAATTTTCAGAAATAGTCTTCTTGGCGCGCAAATGGACACTGATTTCCTGATCAGATTTGATTATAAAATTAATTATTAATAAAATTAATTAAACCTTTAATGGTCAAATTTGGTCAAGATGATTTAAATATCTGCCTATTGAATGTCCATTTACAGGCCAAGAGAATAAAATTTTTGAAAATTTATCACTGGAATGACTGGCTCGGTTATCGAGCCAGTGGCATTCCAGGGGTAAATTTTCAAATATTGTATTCTCTTGGCCTGTAAATGGACATTTCACAAGACAGAGGCCAGTTTTGGCTTGCATGACTGTTAAAGGGTTAAACTACATGTTCCGCTTCGTCTCCGCTGACACTCCTCTGACAAGTGATGAACTGTGACAATGACATCTGATTTTGACATCGGTTGAAGTGACTCGGCTGGATGATAGATGTATGCTAGAATGAGAATACTAATTCATTAGCAGTTTAAAACATATATTTGGTCCAGAAAATTTAGTTTTCATACTCTATGCAAATTGGAGGATGGCTTGACATAGAAATCCAAATGACATCTGGTGTGCATTAAGAGTTAGAATGTTGCAATTTTCAATGGACATTTAATTCATCTAGGGCTTATCCCATCTCAATAAAAATGTATGGATTTCTTATATCCCATCATTGCACCCAGTCTCCATCATAAAGAAAATTATTTTAACATTTTTTCCATACATTTACGATGATTTTAGCTTGACCTTTTGACCCCATCCCCCACTCCCTGGGGGTGGGGCCAAATGTAAATGTGCTCATCTACTCCACATTGATATGGGTAACTGACATACTAAATTTTCTTGAATTCCGCCTAACAGCGTCAGAGGAATTGCATTACAATCAATTTTTTTACCTTTTCACCCCCCACCCACCCCTGGGTACAGGGCCAAATGTCAGTGTGCTCATGTACTCCACATTTATATGGGTAACCCACAGACCAAATTTGGTTGAATTCTGTCCAACGGTTTCGGAGGAGATGCGTTACAATCAATTTCTGCAGGTTAAAATTTGACCCTTTATCCCCTGTCCCACCAGCTGGGGACAGAGCCAAATCTAAATGGCCTCTTGCACTTCGCAATCAGATGGGTAACTCAGATATCAAATTTGATTGAGTTCCGTCAAGCGATTTCAGAGGAGTTGCGTTACAACTGATTTGACCTTTTGACCCCTGTCACGCCACCACACACACACCCCACCTACCCTTAGCTTATTTTACGCTGAGAATTAGGTAAATGTAAAGGTTTTTAAAAAATACCCATAATGCTCAACATGCAGGCCCGGCCCGGCCCGGCCCGGCCCGAGTCTCATAAAAATAAAAAGACTGTTTTTGAACGGTTATTGTATCTGTCTTGACCTAAGCGAATTAACCCTTTGATGCTTACAAACTAGAAATGGTTATTTCTTTATGATTAAAGGAATATTCTGTTGAATATTTTGAAAGTAATTTGACTGGGAGCTATTACTACATTAATATCAGCAGCAAGTTCCAGTCAAATTACGTTCAAAATATTCAACAGTTTTCCTGTATTGTTGTCTTGAAATTTAGACAATGTAATTTCAATGGTTAGCGCTTTAATCATCAAATTTGGTGAAGAACATCTAAAAATTTCTTATCGAATGTCCATTTGCAGGCCAAGAGAAGACTATTTTTGAAAATTTGCCACTGGAATGACTGGTTTGCTCATTCCCATGGTAAAATTTCAAAAAAGTCTTCTCTTGGCCTGTAAATGGACATTCCTCAAGACCACTGCAGTTTCCGGATTTGGCTGGCTTGATCATTAAAGGGAAGCACTTAGCCTATTTGCATGCAAATCTATTGAAGATTTAAAATTTTAAACTTAAATTTTTGTTTAATTAATATCCATTTGCAGAGCAAGAGAAAAGTATTTTTTTAAATTTATTACGTTTATGACAGATAATAATTCCAATGATAAAATTTTTTTTAATATTTCCTTGGCCTGCAAATGGACCTTTCTCAAGGCCACTGAAAAGGAAATTTCTGGCCAGCTCATAAGTAAGTTGACATGTTTCCAAAACAAAAACAGACACACATTAGTTATTACAATTTTGAACTTTGCAAAAAATGTGCTGCTGAATTACAGCAATGTCTTCCAATCCAATTATCCTCAAAATATTCACCAGTACTTTTTATTTTGTTTTGGAAACTTAAATTATTTTTTTAGCTGTACGTTTTAAATAATTTTTAACAAAATATGCATTTTTGCTAGCATATTGTTTGCTTTTTGTTCCTATTTTGCTATAATCTGTTTTTCCCCAGGCGATACAATGGTGTACTAATCTACCGGCTTTCATGTACATTCAAATGGCAGCTCATGCTAGCGTTATCACATGATCAGCGTCCTCAAACTCTGACTGGATCAATACATCAGATTTCACATGCCACTAACCATGTGAATAAGTCAACAACTTGAAGACAGTTAAAAGTTTCTCTTTTCTGGCTTCCATGTATATTTTATGCAGACATTTTGCTATTGACATATAATATGTGGACAGACATTATGCTTAGCCACTGCTTTCAACAGTAGCAATGGGCAGCTGAGCCTGCCATCATTTCAATATCTGACTGATGCTCACAGAAGAAGGACCTATCACAGCTTGTAGTGGAAAGATTAACTCGACAGCCATACTTAACATCTGGACCAACGGATAGTTTCTGCATATTGCGCGCTGTGGTGAAGTGTTAGGCCTCTGTTGTTGGTGAAGACAGAATTACAGATCAATAATAAATAGTGTGACATCGCTTGGGTGATCAACAGGTAAGAGCTAAATGAGGCTGTTTTTGGTATCCATTTGTCTGTCTTTCACTCATCAGAAATTTTTTAACGTGTTTCCAAAGCAAAAATAAAACATACTGTTGAATATTTTGAACATAATTTATGGACCCTTCCAGTTTTAGCTATGCCTCGCCAATCACTAGCTAAGCTCCACCCACACCTCGCTGCATTGGGATTAATCGATCCCTGAATTCTTTAACTATTAATTTCCTGAAAATTATACAGGTAAGTTGTTGAATATTTTGTAACTAATTTGACTGGTTGCTGTTGCTGCCTATGATGCCCAGTCAAATTATTTTCAAAACATTCAACAGAATATTTATTAAATAGTAAAGGCATGCAATTCGTACAACAACACGGTCTGTCCTCAAATATGTGTTCGTGACGTCCTTATCTACGTCACGCATGATGTCATAATGACTTCATTCATTATGATGTTATCCTACACGTCACATAGTTGATTATGATGTCATGGAAAGGTCTATTGGATTGGAAGATTGGAAAATTGTATTCAAAATATTCAACAGACCATTTTGTACATCTTGCTCAAAATTCTAACGTTCTTAATAATTATAATCATGTGTCTTGGGTTTTTTGGAAACAAGTTAATTTTTTATGAGCTGTACTGTATATTTTGTGAAATTGTTGTAAAAAGGAATGGAGTAATACAGTTTTAGACAGCGCCAGTCAAATTAGTTTCAAAATAGTCAACAGCATGTTTAGTAAATGGTAATGACATACAATTCGTATAACCTAACGGACTATTAAGCATTTAAGACTACATCGAGTCATTCTGTAATTGATTATGACGTCCACCTACACATCACATAGTTTATTATTCCATCATATGATTTATTTAGAAACCAGATTCATCAATTGTCACGCTCATACAAGAAAATCTAAATTTCCTCTCAGGGAATCGCCATACTCCTTTTGTACATTTGCCATTGAATTTACAGTTGTTTTGCCCGGATTAGCGATTAACCCTTTAACACTCAAAATTGGTTTCTGCAGTGGTCTTAAGCCATGTAAATTTGCAGACCAAGAGAAGACTATTTTTGAAAATTTACCACTGGAATGACTGGCTCGGTTATCGATTAAAATTTCAAAAATCGTCTTCTCTTGGTCTGCAAATTTACATTTTCTTTGAGAAACTTGAAATTTCCTTGAACAAATTGAAGGCTTAAAGGGTTAAATAGTTAATGATCAAGAAAATTCAAACTTGTTTTAAGTCAGTGTCCATTTACAGGCCAAGAGAATAGTATTTATAGCTCACCTGGCCTGAAAGTCCAAGTTAGCTTATGCCATGCCAACTACTCCTCATTAACCGATTGACCGATTTTAATTAAACTTGTTTGGGAGTATCCTATGGTGGTAGGCCTCAGAGTTCTCTTCAAAATTTTGATTGGTTAATTTTTCTGGTGGCCATCTTGGATTTTCCAGAAAATTACCCGGAAACCTTCGAAAACTACTCCTCCAATATCAAATGCCTGATTTGGAGGAAACTTGGGTGGAATAATCCTGTCGTAGTACGCTTCAACACTTCTAAGGAGAATTTTGATTGGTCCATTTTTCTGGCGGACATCTTGGATTTTCCGAGAATTTTGTCGTCTCTTCGTCAACTTTTTTTTTAAAAGCCTACTCAATAACCGCTTGACCGATTTTAGTTAAACTTGTCTGGTCGCATTCTAGGGTAGCAGGCATCAGAACAGATCAGAGCCTCAGACTTCTCTTCAAAATTTTGATTGGTCAATTTTTCCGTGGGCCATCTTGGATTTTAAAAAAATTATCGGGAAATCCTTTAAAACGCTACTCCTCCGATAACAATAGCTTGATTTTGACGAAACGGGTGGAGTAATCCTCTAATGAGAATTTTGATTGGTCAATTTTTCCAGCGACCATCTTGGATTTTTCGAAAATTTTGAAATCAGTACTCATCATTAACTACTTTGACTCGGTTGTAGGAACCTTAAAGTGGTATGCTTCAAAATTTGTGTACAGAATTTTGATTTCGTCTATTTTTTTCTGCAGCCATCTTGAATTTTCCAAAAAATGGCAATAAATTGTTTAAAATGCTACTTCTCATTAACTCTTTGTGCAATTTCAATGAGACTTAACTGGATGGATACAAGCCCAGTAGGTTTCAGAACATTGAGACAACTGGATGGATACAAGCCCAGTAGGTTTCAGAACATTGAGACTTAACTGGATGGATACTAGCCCAGTAGGTTTCAGAACATTGAGACAACTGGATGGATACTAGCCCAGTAGGTTTCAGAACATTGAGACTTAACTGGATGGATACTAGCCCAGTAGGTTTCAGAACATTGAGACAACTGGATGGATACTAGCCCAGTAGGTTTCAGAACATTGAGACTTAACTGGATGGATACAAGCCCAGTAGGTTTCAGAACATTGAGACAACTGGATGGATACTAGCCCAGTAGGTTTCAGAACATTGAGACAACTGGATGGATACTAGCCCAGTAGGTTTCAGAACATTGAGACAACTGGATGGATACAAGCCCAGTAGGTTTCAGAACATTGAGACTTAACTGGATGGATACTAGCCCAGTAGGTTTCAGAACATTGAGACTTAACTGGATGGATACTAGCCCAGTAGGTTTCAGAACATTGAGACTTAACTGGATGGATACTAGCCCAGTAGGTTTCAGAACATTGAGACTTAACTGGATGGATACAAGCCCAGTAGGTTTCAGAACATTGAGACTTAACTGGATGGATACTAGCCCAGTAGGTTTCAGAACATTGAGACTTACCTGGATGGATACAAGCCCAGTAGGTTTCAGAACATTGAGACTTAACTGGATGGATACTAGCCCAGTAGGTTTCAGAACATTGAGACTTAACTGGATGGATACTAGCCCAGTAGGTTTCAGAACATTGAGACTTAACTGGATGGATACTAGCCCAGTAGGTTTCAGAACATTGAGACTTAACTGGATGGATACTAGCCCAGTAGGTTTCAGAACATTGAGACTTAACTGGATGGATACTAGCCCAGTAGGTTTCAGAACATTGAGACTTAACTGGATGGATACTAGCCCAGTAGGTTTCAGAACATTGAGACTTAACTGGATGGATACTAGCCCAGTAGGTTTCAGAACATTGAGACTTAACTGGATGGATACTAGCCCAGTAGGTTTCAGAACATTGAGACTTAACTGGATGGATACTAGCCCAGTAGGTTTCAGAACATTGAGACTTAACTGGATGGATACAAGCCCAGTAGGTTTCAGAACATTGAGACAACTGGATGGATACTAGCCCAGTAGGTTTCAGAACATTGAGACAACTGGATGGATACTAGCCCAGTAGGTTTCAGAACATTGAGACTTAACTGGATGGATACTAGCCCAGTAGGTTTCAGAACATTGAGACTTAACTGGATGGATACTAGCCCAGTAGGTTTCAGAACATTGAGACTTAACTGGATGGATACTAGCCCAGTAGGTTTCAGAACATTGAGACTTAACTGGATGGATACAAGCCCAGTAGGTTTCAGAACATTGAGACTTAACTGGATGGATACAAGCCCAGTAGGTTTCAGAACATTGAGACTTAACTGGATGGATACAAGCCCAGTAGGTTTCAGAACATTGAGACTTAACTGGATGGATACTAGCCCAGTAGGTTTCAGAACATTGAGACAACTGGATGGATACTAGCCCAGTAGGTTTCAGAACATTGAGACTTAACTGGATGGATACTAGCCCAGTAGGTTTCAGAACATTGAGACTTAACTGGATGGATACTAGCCCAGTAGGTTTCAGAACATTGAGACTTAACTGGATGGATACTAGCCCAGTAGGTTTCAGAACATTGAGACTTAACTGGATGGATACTAGCCCAGTGGGTTTCAGAACATTGAGACTTAACTGGATGGATACTAGCCCAGTAGGTTTCAGAACATTGAGACTTACCTGGATGGATACTAGCCCAGTAGGTTTCAGAACATTGAGACTTACCTGGATGGATACAAGCCCAGTAGGTTTCAGAACATTGAGACTTAACTGGATGGATACTAGCCCAGTAGGTTTCAGAACATTGAGACTTAACTGGATGGATACTAGCCCAGTAGGTTTCAGAACATTGAGACTTAACTGGATGGATACTAGCCCAGTAGGTTTCAGAACATTGAGACTTAACTGGATGGATACTAGCCCAGTAGGTTTCAGAACATTGAGACTTAACTGGATGGATACTAGCCCAGTAGGTTTCAGAACATTGAGACTTAACTGGATGGATACTAGCCCAGTAGGTTTCAGAACATTGAGACTTAACTGGATGGATACTAGCCCAGTAGGTTTCAGAACATTGAGACTTAACTGGATGGATACTAGCCCAGTAGGTTTCAGAACATTGAGACTTAACTGGATGGATACTAGCCCAGTAGGTTTCAGAACATTGAGACTTAACTGGATGGATACTAGCCCAGTAGGTTTCAGAACATTGAGACTTAACTGGATGGATACTAGCCCAGTAGGTTTCAGAACATTGAGACTTAACTGGATGGATACTAGCCCAGTAGGTTTCAGAACATTGAGACTTAACTGGATGGATACTAGCCCAGTAGGTTTCAGAACATTGAGACTTAACTGGATGGATACTAGCCCAGTAGGTTTCAGAACATTGAGACTTAACTGGATGGATACTAGCCCAGTAGGTTTCAGAACATTGAGACTTACCTGGATGGATACTAGCCCAGTAGGTTTCAGAACATTGAGACTTACCTGGATGGATACAAGCCCAGTAGGTTTCAGAACATTGAGACTTAACTGGATGGATACTAGCCCAGTAGGTTTCAGAACATTGAGACTTAACTGGATGGATACTAGCCCAGTAGGTTTCAGAACATTGAGACTTAACTGGATGGATACTAGCCCAGTAGGTTTCAGAACATTGAGACTTAACTGGATGGATACTAGCCCAGTAGGTTTCAGAACATTGAGACTTAACTGGATGGATACTAGCCCAGTAGGTTTCAGAACATTGAGACTTAACTGGATGGATACTAGCCCAGTAGGTTTCAGAACATTGAGACTTAACTGGATGGATACTAGCCCAGTAGGTTTCAGAACATTGAGACTTAACTGGATGGATACTAGCCCAGTAGGTTTCAGAACATTGAGACTTAACTGGATGGATACTAGCCCAGTAGGTTTCAGAACATTGAGACTTAACTGGATGGATACTAGCCCAGTAGGTTTCAGAACATTGAGACTTAACTGGATGGATACTAGCCCAGTAGGTTTCAGAACATTGAGACTTAACTGGATGGATACTAGCCCAGTAGGTTTCAGAACATTGAGACTTAACTGGATGGATACTAGCCCAGTAGGTTTCAGAACATTGAGACTTAACTGGATGGATACTAGCCCAGTAGGTTTCAGAACATTGAGACTTAACTGGATGGATACTAGCCCAGTAGGTTTCAGAACATTGAGACTTAACTGGATGGATACTAGCCCAGTAGGTTTCAGAACATTGAGACTTAACTGGATGGATACTAGCCCAGTAGGTTTCAGAACATTGAGACTTAACTGGATGGATACTAGCCCAGTAGGTTTCAGAACATTGAGACTTAACTGGATGGATACTAGCCCAGTAGGTTTCAGAACATTGAGACTCAACTGGATGGATACTAGCCCAGTAGGTTTCAGAACATTGAGACTTAACTGGATGGATACTAGCCCAGTAGGTTTCAGAACATTGAGACTTAACTGGATGGATACTAGCCCAGTAGGTTTCAGAACATTGAGACTTAACTGGATGGATACTAGCCCAGTAGGTTTCAGAACATTGAGACTTAACTGGATGGATACTAGCCCAGTAGGTTTCAGAACATTGAGACTTAACTGGATGGATACTAGCCCAGTAGGTTTCAGAACATTGAGACTTAACTGGATGGATACTAGCCCAGTAGGTTTCAGAACATTGAGACTTAACTGGATGGATACTAGCCCAGTAGGTTTCAGAACATTGAGACTTAACTGGATGGATACTAGCCCAGTAGGTTTCAGAACATTGAGACTTAACTGGATGGATACTAGCCCAGTAGGTTTCAGAACATTTATACAGAATATTGATTGGTCAATTTTTACGGAGGCCATCTTTGATTTTCTGAAAATTTCTGGAAAAAGACCGCTCCTCATTAACAATTTTGGCCGATTTCAAGCAAACTCGGTTGGAAGGACCCTAGAGAGGTATACAGAATTTTGATTGATCAATTTCTTTGGTGGAATCTTGAATTTTCCCAGAAATGGCGGAAAATCATTTAAAACGCTACTCATTAATCACTTGGACAATTTCAAACAGACTTGGCTGGAAGGATAGTAGGCTGGTAAGTTTCAGAACTTGCATACAGAATATCACAAGCAAACACAGTTGCCTAACTTACAGTGGTATGCTTCAGAATTTGTATACGTAATTTTGATTGGACTATTTTTTCGATGGCCATATTGGATTCTACAAAAAATGGCGGGAAATCATTTAAAACGCTACTCCTCATTAGCAGCTTGTGCAATTTCAACAAGGCTTGAGTGGAAAGATACTAAGCTCGTAGGTTTCAGAACTTCTATACAGAATTTTGATTGGTCAATTTTTCTGTCAGACATCATGGATTTTTTAGAAAATTTATGAAAATCAGGTAAAAATTTACTCCTTATTAACCACTTGGTTGTTTCAAGCAAACTTGGTTGGAAGGACCCTAGAGTGTTAATTGGTTCAGAACGTGTATACAGAGTTTTGATTGGTCAATTCTTTTGGTGGCCATCTTGAATTTTCAGAAAATGGCTGGAAGTAACTTAAAAAATTCTACTCATTAGCTGCGGTTTCAACCAGACTTGGCTGGAAGGACCCTAGAGCAGTAAGTAGGCTTCAGATCTTGCATACAAAATTTTGATTGGTCAATTTTCTGGTGGCCATCTTGGATTTTCCAAAATTTTGGGAAATTGTTTAAAATGCTATCCCTCTAACCGCTTGTTTTATTGGCTGTATGGAACTTAAGGCTCAATGCTATTGTGTGGTCTGCGTCCATCATTAATTTCCCACTAAATATCATTTGTACTGAATTCCAATTTTGAATTTTATGTCTCGTTACTGTTGAATATAAAGTGTTATGTCTGTTTAAATGCAAATAGTTCAAATGCTAATGGTCTGGGTGAGCGTAGAATACCATAGGGTCTCTTGTTTAGAAATTGAAATTCATGGAGTTCAGAGCTCGATCGATCCCAACACGGACAAAGCGTGGGCGGAGCATAGCTAGGAATTGGCGGGGCATAGCTAAAACTGGATTCATCTATTTGTTAGTAGGTCTTTGTATGGGTGGCATTTATCTGGTCCCTATTTTCTTGCAAAACTGTTTTAACTCTCTTGCCCATAATGGCTAAATGAGCTTGCGTGATGATAACCATCCATCGTCCATTAACAAATGTGTACGAATTGAATTTAATAAATCGACTGGAAGCTGTTGTGCCGTAGGCAGCAAAAGCACACACCCCACCTCCTCCCCCAGTGAAATTAGTTTTAAAATATTCAACAGTCAACACCTTACCTGTATAGTTACCTTGAAATTTATATTCTGGGAGTTTGAAATCGATTCAGTGAGCACACATAGAAAAGTGAACGTCAATTAGCTAGAAATGGGTGGGGCATAGATAGTAATGGGTGGGGCATATATTGAAATGGAAACCATCCATTGTTCTATATTATCTAACTTATAAGTTCTCTCAACATTGTCATCTTTTTCGCCTACAGCGATGACCTTCTGCGAATTGTTTCAGCATCTAGAAAACGGCGGCGAAACCTGAGAACAGAAAGCGAGCACTCATGGCTTCCTCTGTATATGTAAATTGTCTCTTCCCAGCAGTTGTCATGGTGATGATTAGTGCGACTGTCTCTGGAATCTTGTTTCACTCTCGTCATGACAGAGCAGGTGGGTGAGGAAGACATTACTGTATGCAGACAACCTATTCCATAATCTGCGTACAGTCCAGCTCAGAAATAAATTTAAATGTTTCCAAAACAAAAACAGAAACACATTAGTAAAATTTTAAACATGATATAAGATATGATCTGTTGAATATTTTGAACGCAATTGGATTAGAAGACATAGCTGCCTTAGGCAGCAAGTTCTTCCAACCCAATTATGTAAAAAATATTCAACAGAACGTTTTCAGAAGTTATTTTTTAGCTATACTGTATTGGTACAGGAAAATCTGGCCATAGTGGTGACCTGATTTTAGGACCACAGGACGGTGACTACATAAGACTAGTGATTATAAGACACACATCTTAAGTATTCTTAATATGGCAACAGCAGATAAAATCACTCAATATTCTACTCATTTCAGTTAATCCCTTAATGGGAGATATTTTCCAAACAAATTGAAAGTTTTCCTCAATGGATGTCCATTTTCCGGCCAAGAGAAGACTATTTTTGTAAATTTACTACTGATATTTAAAAATATATCTTTCTGTTGTCCTGCAAGTCGACATTCATCAGGCATTTTGACCATTAAAGGGTTAAGCTTTTAGTAGGCTTGGACATTAACGGGTTAATAGACAAGATAATGTGTTTGTTTGCAGGCCAAGAGAAATTTTTTTTTAATATTCCACTTGAATTACGATTTAAGTAAATTTTCCACAGTAGTTTTCTCGTGGCCTGCAAACGGAGAGTTAAAAACTATTGCAGCTGCCATTTTGCCCGGCTTGACCATTAAAGAGTTAAGTTGACACAAGAGTGGTAAATAACCACTATCTTGTGACCACGCAAAGCGATTTTCTATAGCAACCAATTTATATCAAATGACCAACTGTTTCAAATCATCCTTTGTGACTGCTCAGCCGGGATGACCAACTGTTTCAAATCATCCTTTGTGACTGCTCAGCCGGGATTCTTAAACATGGTTAACTCTTTAATGGCCAAATTTGGTTGAGAAAATCAAAATATTTGCTTATTGAGTGCTCATTTGCAGGCATATAGAAAACTGGGTGGTTTTTTAATTTATGACCAGAATGAGTGCCTTAATTATTGAGCCAGGCATTTATTCTAGCGGTATATATCTTGTCATGCAAATGGACATTGCTCAAGACTTAGTACACAGGCCAGTTTTGACCACTTTAACACTCATATCAGCCAAAAGCCGCTTCTGCAGTGGTCTTGAGAAATTATCCATTTGCAGACCAAGAGAAAACTATTTTTGAAAGTTTACCACTGGAATGACTGGCTCGATAACCGAGCCAGTCATTTCCAGTGGTAAATTTGTAAACAATACTCTTGGTCTGCAAATGGATATTTTCTGTAAGAAAAATTGAAATCTTTTTTTAACAAATTCGAGGGTTAAATGGTTTAAATGTTAAAATAAGTCAGCATCACATTTTAGGGGAAAATCACTGCTGAATGATAGATCCACTCTTTATAGTGGACATACAGGGAGTGGCACTTAGCATCATATATAAAATACACCATAATAACTGAGTTACTGGCCTCTACTGTCATACCAGATGATGATGATGATGACGATGACGACGACGACGACGACGACGACTGCAAGTTTGCTATGAGGCTGAAGATCTATTATACACAGGATATGGGTGGTCTGAGTGCTTTTGGATATACTCTGCAGTAGGGTGGCCATGTCCCTTTGTAGAGATTTTGTCAGGCTGTCGCTAGATGCAAGGGTATATGAGAGAATGGAGTGCTTCATGATGTTCTTAAGACATTTTTGAATAACTAGTTCTACTAGAGGGATTTTCTTCAAATTTGGAGGGTGTATGCCCGTGGGGTCCCGAGCAGATATGTCAATTTTGGGGCCTAATATGCAAAAGCAACAGTTTAGCAACAGTTTACAAAATTGGCATTGTATGCATTCTTCAATAACTCTGGTTGTTATTACAGCACAAAAACATCCATTACCGTTCAATCACTACTTGCTAAATCAATTATCTGCATTTTGCTATCAGAATAAGATTTTTATGCCTGCATACACACCTCCCCATGCCTAATCCTATTCCTATGGACCCTCAACCAGGCTACTGGTTGAGTCCATCTCCAGCCTACCATCAGGTATAGACTGGCACCAGTCTATACTCGCCTCATAGTGACGCTTGTCGCTAAGCGCGCTCGCGCATGCGCATTAGAGCCCGAATAGGAAACAGATTCACTTTTCAATTATTCTGCATGCAGAATAGTTGTCTAAAAATATTTGTAATAAGTTTTTGTGTTTTGCGCTGTGTCAGTGATACCTTTTGACTTTATATCTCGGAAAAATATGCCCAATATGAAGTCAATCCTCCCTAAGTTACGTCTAGGAAGTATAATTGTGTTTATATGGTATCTTATAGACGAATTTTATATATTACCAGTTTTCGCGAAGATCGTTTTGCTTCGTGGTATCTTGATTATTATGCCTATCCTTACTTCATCATCATCATTAATAATGTCCAGTCCATTTCTAGAGCCTGTAACGAATTGTCAGATAAGGCAAAATGTTCATCGTCAAAATGTGATCGTCATCACTCTATCGAGTTTGCCGGGCACGTCTGTGCGAAGTGTACATCCTGTACATCCAATTCTATGTGTGGAATTTGTAAAGGGTGGCCGGTTTCGGTAGCGAAAGCATTTTTTAAAGATTTGTCTGTCAAACAATCGCTGCCCTCTGGTCGTCCTTCCCCTTCCTCCGTTGCTAGCAAGGCAAAGGCTGTTTCCTTTGCTCAATCTTCTGTTCCTTTATCGGTAGCAACGGAGGGGGGAAACTCGTCGGGAAATTCTGACGCCGTGATGGCGCTTTTTGCGAGGTTCGAATCTTTTGCCTCGGTGTTGACTAAATCTCTCGATGAGCGAATATCTTCTGCTATTAAGGAGGCCAAAAAGCAAGAAAGTTCTTCGAGTTCGGAGGATAGCCCGAAGGCTAGGGGCGTTCCCGCAAAGGGGGGGAAGCCGGTCCCTCTAACCTCTAGGCAGATTAGTGTCACCAAAGCAGAAGTCAAGAGCATCCAAGCTCTTGAAGGTGTGCTCGAGCAGTGCACCGGATAAAATCCACATAAGACTTAAGCAGTGGTGGCGTCGGCTGAAACCGGCGTCCATAAGGCCAGACCGTATGCTAATGCCAGTTTTACGGTGGTTCCGGTCGTTAAGGTTGTGTCTAGATCGCCCGTTTCTAAGCGTTCGATCCCTAGTCTAGCTAGTTCCGGTTCCGTTGTGGTGGACTCGGGTCCTTTGGACTCGGGTTTACTTCCGTTTTCTGCATCTCAGTCTTTTTCCGTCCGAACTTCCGGTCTAGCAAGACATCCGGGTCTTCAAGATCCGGTTCCTTCTTCGGTGGCTTCCGTTTCCGGTAGGACTTCCGGTTTAGTGGGTAATCCAGGTCGGCAAGATCCGGTTACCACTTACGTTCCGGCCACTTCCGGTCTGTCTTCCGTTTATGTAGGACATCAGGGTCCTAGAGATGTGGTACCTACTTCCGTTTCCGGTTCTATTAGTGCTTCCGGCCATTCCGGATATCCGGAGTCTGAGGACTTCTTTTATTTTTCGAATTCTGGTAGAGGCGTTTCTGTTTCCGGTTTGGACGCTAGTCAGTACACTTCCGCTTCCGGTCTTAGGGGTGTACTTCCGGGTCGTCCAGACCTGGATAGACTTCCGATTTCCGTTTCCGGTTTCATGAGCGCTTCCGGAAGAATGCATATCCGGCATTGCATTGTTCATCAATTTCCGGTTCCAGTTTTTTCAGCTTCCTCTTCCGGTTATTCTGTACATCCGGGTTGTAGGATCTTGATCAGTTTCCGGTAGTCTACTTCCGGTTTTATCCATTTCCGTTTCCTTTTTTCCACATCCGGATTTCATACAGCCGGGGATAGGGTCATTTCCGGTTTGACCCGGCATTACATTGTTCATCCATTTCCGGTTTTTCAGCTTCCTCTTCCGGTAATTCTGTACATCCGGATTGTAGGATTTTGATCAGTTTCCGGTAGTATACTTCCAGTTTATGCATTTCCGTTTCCTTTTTTCCACATCCGCTTTCCTAGAATCTAGTCATCTTCTTGCCTAAGAATTAGTCTTATTTCCGTATTTGTTTAATATTGGGAATGTTTAATGGCTGAAAATATTCATACCAAGTCATTGCCAGTCTTGTAGTCTCTCTTGGAATTGTAGTCTATTCAGACATTTATTCGTATATCAGTGACAATTTTCAACGTAATTAAAGACTCTCCTGACTGGTTACCGTATGGGATTTTGTTGCAGATTATTTTATATGCGCATTTCATCAGCCGATAAGTCAGTTTGTATTCTACGCATTATTTCGAGATACGATTTTTGCTTTCATCCAACTTTAGATGGCCAGTTGTCTTCGGGCCATTCAGCCTTTTTTCGCGCTCCTTTTACGTCTTATGTCGGCAGGTTGACATATTTATTTAACCAAAGGGAGCTTATTTGTGGATGGGATAACCCGGATTCTTACGTAAATCGTAGTATAATTTTGTCAGTCGCTGAAAAGAATTAGATTCAGTAAAGGTTTCATAGGATCATTATGAGTACAGGATTAATGTCTACAAGTACAATATTCGCTTAGAAAAGATAATCAATCGGTTAAGGGGCAGGAAGGAGGAATATGAGTCGAATTCTTCTTCTGCGTTGACATAGTTTGGGTGAGGTTTTTTTCCAGATTTTTGTTTGTTTTCCCTTTTATAGCGTAATTTTTGCTCTATTTTGACTGGGTTGCTGCGGGCCTTCGGACGGTGGTTTCGGGGGGGGGGGGGGGGGGGGGGGGATTTGCTGGGTATTTTGGGGGTCAGTTTGGCTGAGGGTTGTTGGTGATGCCACCGGCAATTTTCAGTCGGATTATTCCCGGGCTATTCAGTGGGTCTTGGGTTTTTGCTCGTTGAGATTGTTGTCTGGGGGGCTGGAGGCGGGCCGGTTGGAGTGGGGTGGGGGTTGCGCTGGAGGGGGAAGAGCGGCCGAGAATCTTTGGATTTAAGCATCCTCCAACTATTTTCAGTCAAAATGTTTTCAAAATCTTTGCAAGTCCAGAGATATTACAGTTGTAATATGTTGTCTGCAAAATTCAGTATTCAAACAGTTAACATCAAGTATCAGTGTTCAATCTTTCCTTTTATTGGGATTTCTAACACAATGTCATTTGATATTACAAAGATGAAATTATTGATGCTAAGACTATTATAAATATAAGAATCAATAAATTTATTAAAATCTTTGAAGTTTTCTGCCTCTTGGCATAAATATCGAATTGTTTAGGATATCTAATTTATCAGCAAGCCCGAGCGGCTAGGCAACCGTTGATGTATTCAATACAATTTTTTATTAAATCTCCTCCATTATTATACGATTTTTAAATTAGATAGTCTAATGTATGCCATAGTTCTCTTATCAGGACCTTGTCATGTATTCTATTCATAGAATTGTGATGACGGTCATCACTAGTAACTTTCCCGTAGTTCATGTAGATCTCAGGCACATGATTTGGCTATATCTTGACTCTAAGCACTCCCATAGACTTACTATGGGTTTTTGGTTTGCCACAATCTCTGATTAAATCTCTGTAAATAAAATTATCTATAATTTTTGCAGAGTCTTTAGCATTATTAATAAGTTAGGCTATACTGATATGACCCTTTTTGGGTCTCCATTCAGAGTAAGCGGTATTATTAAAATATCCATAATAAACGTGAGTTACCTATTTAGTGAGGGCTAAGCATTATGATATAGCCCAGGATTTTTGGTTGGAGCATCATGGCATATGTAATCTATGTGTTTTCTATGAGCAGTCCTCTTTAGCATATAGTAAGTTTGACACTTCTTTAAGGGCGGCCCTTATTAAAAGAGCTAGATATTCTTGGATCTAGAATCCTTCTATGTAGTCTCTTCTTCCAAAATGGTCTTCTGTTCCTTCTTATTAGAAGCTATTAGCTTTAGAGGGGTTGTTGTTTTCTATGATTGTCAAGGAGTCTATAGAAGAGGCTATTCATTGGAAAGTAGATCCAGGCTTCTGTTCATTGGTTGGATTGTCTGTTAGGCTTCTAAATCTCGATTCGTTGAGTCATTGCCATGGGGTTTTTCTTTAATTTTTAGAAGGATGAATGAGGTTTAGTCTTATGGATCATCCTCTAGTAGATCTGTTCGCGGCCTCTCTGAATGCTCAGATCTTCTCTTACATGTCTCCTTTTCCGGACAGTCAAGCCCTGGTGGTGGATGCTCTGTCTCAGTAGTGGACAGGAATGTTCGCCTCTGCCTTTTCTCGAACGATTTTGATTTCAGTTAATTTTGAAGAGGGTCAAGGATCAGGTTTGCGAAATTCATCTGATAGCTCCCTTTTGGCCAAAGAGGATTTGGTTTTTAGACCTAGATTTTCTGGTAGATTTCCCTCTTCTTCTTCCAGTATCCCAGGATCTTCTGTCTCAAGTAAGAGGTCTTTGTGTGCATCCAAATCCAATAAATTTTAGTCTGTGTGTCTGGAGAATCTCGAGTCGGAAGTCCTCGAAAATAAGGTTTCTTCTGATCTCAGGAAATTATTGACTCTGCCAGAAGGGATTCGACCCGTCGAGTTTACAAGGGTCGACTTAAAATTTTAGGTGAATGATGTTCAGACCAAGGTTTCGTGCCCGATTCTGTTTCTATACCCAAATTATTAGATTTTTTATCTTATCTGTTTGGTTATTTTCATTAGTCAGTTATTACGTTCAGGGAGTATAGATTTTCTCTGGTGTCATCCCTTCCTTGTCTTCTGTATGCCGATGTCAAGGATACTAAGACTTTTAATAGCTTTATTAGAGGTCTAAGTAATATTCGTCCTCCGATTGCTAAGCCTTTACCTTCCTGGAGTTTGGCTTTGGTTCTTCAAGTTTTGGCAGGTCGCCATTTTGAACCTCTTTCTTCTACCAGTATTAAGCTTTGTTTTGTTTTTAATTGTCAAAGCTGTTTTTCCTTGTTGCTACAGCCTCTGCTAGAAGGCGTTCAAGAGATTCATGCTCTTTCTGCTGAAAAGGAGAGATTTATAGTTTCAGGAGACGGCTTGGTTTTATATCCCAGAAGGAATTTTTTATCTAAAACTCAAACTAACCGCTATCCTGCTAGTCCGATCATTTTAAAATCTTTTTCGTCTGTCGCCATCCGAAAAAATTTGGTGTCCTATTAGGACATTAGGAACCTTCAATCAGCGATCAGATGTTATAAGAGTCGATCCATCTCATTTATGTTTTTCCTACGAGGAAGAGTTATCTAAGCCGGTCTCAAATTCTTCGATTGTCAGATGGATTTTTGAGAGAATAATTAAGCTTTGTTATGAGATAGCCTCACCGGATCAAATTAATCTCTTCCTTATTAAAGCCGATGATGTTACAGGTATGGCTACTTCTTTCGCTCTTTTTTAGGGTTCGTCTTTAGATGAGGTCATGCAGGTGGCAGGATGGAAATGTGAATACACCTTTACATCCTTTTATCTCAAAGACCAGAGTGCAGCAGCTTCCTTCTTTCGTAACATTTCCACTTTTAACTAAAAAAGCTGAAGACTATTTACCAAGCACTTCCCACCATTTTCGTTAGGACTCTGCGTCTGTGAGAAATGGTGAGAGTCTTCTGTTGGTTTTTATTTATTTCTTTAAGTTCAAGTTGTTCTTATTTGCTAATCATGGTGTGATTGAGCTAAATGCACTATTAGGTTATGTTATTAACATTTGGATAAGATTGGTTTAATTTTATCCTTGTTTGTTAACTAAAAAAGCCGAAGACTATTTACAAAGCACTTCCCACCATTTTCATTAGGACTCTGCGTCTGTGAGAAATGGTGAGAGTCTTCTTTTGGTTTTTATTTATTGCTTTAAGTTCAAGTTTTCCTTATTTGCTAATCACGGTGTGATTGAGCTAAATGCACTATTATGTTATGTTATTAACATTGGGATAAGATTGGTTTGATTTTTATCCTGGTGTATTGATTCTCTAATCTCCTCCCACCTTATGTTGACATGGGGCACTGACCAAATCTACGGGTTTAGCAAGTAGTGATTGAACGGTAATGGATGTTTTTGTGGTGTAATAACAACCCCCCACAGACCCCCCTTGCGGCTTGGTCTGTTGTTTTATTAACCACTATAAAAACATACTTACCGTTCAATCACTACGACCCGGTCTCAGCCACCCCGCGTGGTAAGATTTGAGAATCAGACTTTAAATATTTTGCACTTAAATTTAGAAAAGTGAATCTGTTTCCTATTCGGTCTCTAATGCGCATGCGCGAATGCGCTTAGCGACAAGCGTCACTATGAGGTGAGTATAGACTGGTGCCAGTCTATACCTGATGGTAGGCTGGAGATGGGACTCAACCAGTAGCCTGGTTGAGGGTCCATAGGAATAGGATTAGGCATGGGGAGGTGTGTATGCAGGCATAAAAATCTTATTCTGAGCAGCAAAATTCAGATAATTGATTTAGCAAGTAGTGATTGAACGGTAAGTATGTTTTTATAGTGGTTAATAAAACAACAGACCAACCCGCAAGGGGGGGGGGGGTCTGTGGGGGGTTCTACTGGTGTAATCTTCTCCAAACTTGGATGGGATCGTGCCCGTGTGGTCCCCAACACATACATGTATGCTAATTTTGTGGCCAAAGATGTAAAGCGCAACAGCACCAGCTTTCGGCAACATTGTTTTCAAAATAGACATTTTTGAAGCACTTCAATAACTGTAATGAAGTGATCTTTTCCAAACTTGGGTTGATGCATGTATGTGGGGTGTGAAGACGTATGCCAATTTTACAGTAAAAAACAAAAGCGCAACAGCTTTCAGCAACATTGTTTCCAAAATAGACACTTATAACCTTACGGTGGCCTGACTGAAATATATATCAATGACGCAGGTATTGGAAAAATTTGTTCTTATTTTGTGTGTATCCTGGGTAGCTTCATTCAATAAAATAGTGTATAATACTTAGACCCTTTAAATTTCAATATCACAATTTCATGACAGGTATACACTAGGGCTGGGCGGTATACTGGTTTCACGCCATCTCATGTTTTTTTATGGCGACGGTTTAGAAACCATTATGAAAAAAATGAAAAACCGCCTGTAAGATCGCCATTGCGCGAAATCTGGTGACCGCTAAACTAGTTTATTGTTCTTGACTTGAGTTTTATCATCTAGTGGGTAACCATTTGCTAATAGTACCCATTAAATACAGTCATCTGTAACTATTAGCTGTGGGGAAGCAAGGGCGTTAGTGAAATCCCAACAAATCGGCCGAGGACGACACTCTGCAAATATGATTTAATTTACCAGCAGTGAATTTTACATGACGTGAGCTCTGCGAGTTCAAGGTAAGATTGAATAATTTGAAAATCTAAATTTCTTCTTTGCAACAAGTAATCCTTTTGACAATTTGAGTTTGTACTATGTTTAATTAGGATTCTAAACGTGACACGATGGAAGAAATTCAAGAAACGCGCTGCAAAATCTACGACCCTATACAATGAACTCCCAATCCAAACATGTCATTATTTCCCTTAGATTTCGACAAACATAAAATGGTCCAGCACGGAATAAGACATACAAGACAAATTGCTTGATGCCCGAGAAATGAAAACGATTAGGTCGCTTCTTACGTTGGCGGACCAGTTAAAATAAACTTCTTAGCCTCTCAAATATAAGCAGACGTAATGTGATTGGTTGTTAACGAATTCTTCCGCCGGGATATTCACTACAATTGGTTTTATGAATGAAATTTTCCTGTAAATCGTAGTATTTCCTATCACTTGAATTTTTTGGTTGATTGAGTTAGAATCACATCGTTTTGTTTTACCATTGGGCCATCTTCGTATATCTTCCAGACTACGGAGTGTTGATTTAAGTAGATTTAAGTTAGATTCGCGCAAATCATTGCGCTTATGTTGTCAAATTATCATAATCTCTTTATTATGACATACGCTCTCAAAAAATAGTCAAACAGACGACTTTTTGTGAGAATTCTTGAGGTGTTATTTCCAGGAAATGACTACCCTTTAGATACGTCCTGAGTAACTTTCATCTGCGTAAATGACAGTTTATTGAGGAGTATTACTGAATACTGAGTGCTCGATTCCAAACACGTGACTTACTAGATTAGATCATACTGTAGGTGGTTATGCAAACTCTAGCCGTATAAGCACTACTCTTGTTAGGGGCTTAAACTCGCTCTCATATCCGTGTTCCTAATTTCATGCGTTAGATTTTACTACGCTTTCGAAAATAGTGACTTAATAACAGTGTTGAAAATCAACATTTTAGTAGTTAGGGGTGTTAATTTCATGACATCACATGAACCAGACTTTATTTATTTTATTTATTTTAACTACTATTTTGAGATAGATAGCGTCGAAGTGAACAATCGTACATAGTTACCGCTCTAATTTCGTGGCAATTTAGGTCAGTTGTCAAATCTCAAAATACATGTACTGTAGCTAATAAAAACAAGATATTTTCATATTTCTTAATTATTTTCCATCATTCAAGCCCCTTAAAACAGGTATTTCGGTTAAACCGGTTTAATTAGTGATGCCATCACCGATTTTCTTTTAGGCCAAACCGCCCAGCCTAGTATACACGAAAGCTGTTGAATGTTTTGAAACTAATTTGACTAGTACCTGTTGGTAGGCAGGAACAGCTCTCGGTCAAATTACTTTCAAAATACTCAACATCGTCATCCCTACATCATACAGAATTTGTCGTTTCTGGTCTGTATGGGTTAACAAAGAATGGGCAGGATATTAGATAAGTTCAATTGATTTTGTTATTCAATTTTTTTTATGATGTGTTTTATTAGGAACCAGTCAGCGAGAAGCCAGTTCCAGTGTATGATGGCAATTTGATTAACCCTTTAAATAATCATCAAACATGTTCAGGAAAATTTCTCCATTTTCTCATACAAAATGTCCATTTGCAGAACAAGAGAAAACTTTTTAATTTACCGCTGGAATTACTGACTCGGTTATCGAGCCAGTCATTCCTGTGGTAAATTTTTCAAAAAGTCTTGGTCTGCAAATGGACCTTTCTGAAGACCACTGCAGAAGCAGTTTTTGGCTCTCCAGGGTGTTAACTGGCTGCCTGCTGAATTTCTGCAGATTACATTTTGCATGGGATTTAACTCTGGATATGCTGAGTATTTTGAAAACAATTTGACTGAAAGTTAAGCCACCAACAACTCTCGGGAAAATTGATTTCAAAATATTTAGCCGGTCCAGAATTATTGTCCATTGAGATTCTTGTCTGGTGGCTTGTACAGTCAGACAGTAATTATTGTCCATTGAGATTCTTGTCTGTTGGCTTGTAGCGGTCAGACAGTTAAGCGGTTTTAAACTCTGTGCACTCATGAAGGTCATGATGCAATTGAGTTTAATAATAAATTTAATATATAGCGATATTTGAAACTGGCAAAATGAATTTCCTATAAATACAGAAAAGAATTTAATCCTCGATGGCTAGATAATATCTTTCAACAATATTGTTTTGAAAAATATAAGATTTGCAATCAAATTTCTTTTCAGGTTATAGACGCTTCTGACATGTCAGATAATATAAGCACGCACTGTTTGTTGGTAGATTTTATAATGTTATATTATTCTAGGTTGTATGCTTTGTGGTTTTCAATTCTGGGCCTAATCTTTGATATTTTGCTTAGCTGGTGAAATACAATTGTTATGATAGCGGAGCGTGTCTATAATAGACATTGTATATGGGCTATCAATGGGATTACGAAAGACAGATTACAGTGATTTAATTAATGTAATGCCTTTGCTACCTTTATCAACCAAGTCACACAAAAATTGCTTCCGCAGTTGTCTTGAGAAATATCCATTTACAGACTAAATGAAGACTATTTTTCCCCAAATTTTCTGCTGGAATGACTGGCTTGATAACCGAATGAGAACCTGATTGGTTGCCAGGTTGCCATCTTTGATGGCCTAGTTTTCACAAAACATCATCCCCAGATCTACTGAAGGGATCTGGAAAAAACTTCTTAAATATAATTAGAACCTAAGGCGATTCATGTTTGTACAAAGGAAGTTGATAAAATTTGAAAAATATGACCACTGTCGACCAATTAAAATTGAGTTTTTGAGTGACTTGTGTTTTTGTTAGGTGATGGATTTTGAGTGTGTGGTAAATACAAATGTGATACTTTCAAATCTGATTGATCGAGCAGCTTATCAAGCATTTGCTCTCAGTCTATTGCCATCGTCTACCTTAATAGGTCTATTTTTAGTCCACTTTACAGATGGAGTTCTGTTGTTAAATTCTATCATTGAGGACACAAAACCATTTTGATTTCTGGCAAATGGAGGAATCCAGTTTTAGCTATGCCCCGCCAATCTCTAGTAAAGGAAGGGAAATAACAAACGATGTTTATTGGTAATTTCATACAATATTAATATACTACCTCCAGAAAAAAATGGAAATGAATCGGGATTATTTGAGAAAAAGCATTTGCTAAACCTAGGAGCACTGGTTAACGGTAGCGAGTTAATCGCTATACATCGGCACCTATAGAGAATACTATTCATACCGCTTACGAAACTATATATTCAAGTTTGCTTTTCTTCTATTCAAGTACGCGGTATACCTGCACACACAGTTGACACACGGCAGAGAGCGAAGCACCAGCTACCTCACTAACTGGTTCCAAGTTAATTTACTATTGATCCTTTTGAAAACATTATATTTGAAAGTCACTGTTTCTGGTGGAAGCAACATGTTTCGCTCAAGATGATTTCAAAATACACTTATGGTTTCCAAGATCGCAACATGATGCCTACTGAATATTTTGAATTTGTGTAACTGAATGTAGATCCTGTCTCTAGAAGCGTCTTTCAACCAAATTGTTTTAAAATTAGAGTATTTTACCCGCAGGAAGTAGTGGCTAATCAGTTTAACGCAAATATAACAGATTATATGACAGGCTGTAGCGGGTATTATTTATTATCTTGGCATACACCAGGGGAAGAAAGATGACACCTTCACGCCGGTGTCCTCTGTAAGTACCAACTTTGTTAGGAAACTAAGTCATCAAGGATTGCGGGGTGACATCCGCATACAGAGGCAACTCTGATTATGTCTGCCCTTCTTCAAACAGGAAACTGTGCTCGACATCCTCGGACGACGCAATCTTCCCAGGACCTTACCTTAGCTACGTGAAATGTACATGGTCTGAGTGCAACATCAAAGAGGCAAACCTTAGATGCAGACTGTGAACACTATAACCGATATTGCATGCATTCAAGAGACTAAAGTAGCTAGACACTCAGAGCATCAACTACAGACAGGCCATAAGCTAGTGCTCATAGAGCAAAAACAGGCCACATAACGGGGCTTAGGCTTCGTAATCGGGCCAAGGGTCTTGGATCATGTCATTAGTCTTGGATACGTCAGGGATCGTGTTGCATTCATCGACCTGGCTATACCTACGCAAAAACACACCACCACTAAGTGTCGAATTGTCAACGCATATGGCCCAACTACCGAAAAAGCCAAAGAGAATCCAGCAATATTAGATTCCATCTATGCAGAACTGAGCTCCGCCATTACAATCCCAGCTAGGTGGCAACTGTTTGCATGTGGAGATTTCAACTCCAAGCTGGGTAAACTCGGAATTGCGGACAAAAGTTCAGGACTTGACTTATGCATGGGATCCTATGGAGAGGGCAGACGCAACAGCAATGGAGATGCACTGGTGGCATTCCTTAGTTCCAATGGCCTATTTGTCACAAATACTGCTTTCAAACACCCATGCCATCACCGGACAACATGGACTGGACACATTACTGATCGCAAAGCCCCAAAAGGTTGTAAGGATACAGCAGCTGTCTTCAACCAAATAGACTTCATACTATGCAAGGCAGAAACAAAACCCTTACTCTGGAACGCTCGTTCATATGGAGGCACAGACCTCAATTATGACCATAAGCTAGTCATCACACGCCTTCTGATGAACGATCTCTACCTAATATATAAACACCATACCAGGCAAGAGGGTAGTTTCACCTACAACCTATCCAAGCTCATCAGCGATACTGACACTCAAATGTCAAACAAAAAAGCCCTCAGGGAGCGGATAGCTAACATCGATGTCAGCTCCGACCCAAATGAAGCCCTAACCAAAATACTGAAATCTATTGACTCATCCGCTACCAGCACCATAGGTGTTCTTAAAAACAACCAAACTAGGTATACTGACGAGTGACGCCCCTCTAGTAGTAAAACTGTCAGCAGAGCAGAAAGCGTTGTGGCTGCACATCTATCAAAGTGCCCAAAGTGAAGACTGCACCAAACTACGCCGGGAGCGCAATATTATTCTGCACCACATTAGCGAACGCTTAAAAGATCTTGCTATTCAGCAGGCAGACTCCCTAGCAGATGAAATCACTACTACAGATGACTGTCACAAAATGTTTCGGGCAGCCCGAGCCCTGAGAGTTACTGACTACACACCACCACTCACTGTGAAGGACACTTTATCGGGACTGACCAGGCAAAAACCGAGATGATCCGAGAATGGTTCAAGGAACAGTTCACTGACAACGATGATGAGCCCTTGCACCCGTTCTCGGGATCTGGACCTGATGGCATGAGCAATGAACTATATATATATATATCACGCACCTAATCAGGTCAGCTTTTATGCACCACCTTCCCATCGACGCTGTAGGCCAAGGCAGCCTTACCGCACTACCCAAGCCCAAGAAGCCACCTGGGCCCCCAGCCAATCTGCGGCCCATTGTGCTCCTCAACAGCATACGGAAAATCCTATCCAATGTTACTCTATGCCGTGTCTGAGACAAGATCGATTACTTCACTGGATCATGTCAAAGTGGCTTCAAACGTGGACGCAGCTGTGCAGACATTGTATGGGCTCAACGCATGCTTGTGTCGGTAGTCATGTCCAAACACTGGGACTTCCACAAAATGGGCATTGACACGTCACGAGCCTTCGACACAATTAAACACTCATAGATCCTAGATGTACTACGCCAGGCCAGTTGCAATGAAGATGAGCTGCGACTAGTGAGACTACTGGATGCAGACACCAAGCTGAGAGTACGAGTCAAGTCAGTGAAGTCTGTAGAGTTTGAGACATCAATCGGCTCCCCACAGGGAGATGGTCTATCTCCGGTGCTTTTCACCTGCTACCTTGCTGCTGTATTGAAATCTGTGCGGGAAAGTTCCACAAGACCAAACCCCCCCCCCCCCCCCCCCCCCAGTGTCAATACTGGGCATGCCGCTAGAGATGGAATATGCCGACGATGTGGACTTCATAGAAAAGGAAAAGAAACGTCTCCCAATAGCTGCAAGCAGACTAAAAATTGAGAATCTCTTTATGAATGAATCGAAAACAGAGTTCACCCACATATACCTATCTACAAAGCATGAAACTAAAGAAAATGACGATCCACTTCGTGGCGGCGATCCATGGAGAAAAAGTAAAATTCTGGACTCACTGCTTTGCAGTACTGCTAACATTTCTGCATGCGGTGTCATGGGGAACATAGCTTTCCAGTCCTTCTGGAAGCTATGGATTCGTAGATCAAGGATGCCCTTGATAGAGGCTACGTTTATACAATGCAACCTGCGTATCCCTGATGCTGTATAACTGTAACAGCTGGACAGCTCCAAAGGCAGCTCTAGGCAAACTCGATGCCTGCCACCGCAAACACCTACGCACCATCACTGGACACCGATTGCCAGACAGCATAATTTCCAACGATGCACTATACAAGATGTGTAATACGTCGCTGCTGTCTGTAAATGTCACCCAGCAAAGATGGTCCATGTTTTGCCATGTGCTAAGGATGCCAGAAAGAGACACCAGCACAGAGAGCCTTGGAATTCGCCCTACTCGGAGCAAGCAAATACAAAGCCACGAGAGGATGTCATTGCATAAATGTTCTAAGCGTGCTACGAGGTGACCTCAAGAAAGCAGGACTCGGTACACTCAAGTCAAGAATGGACCTGAGGAAGCTAAGGATTTCGGCTGAGGACAAGACATAGTGGGCAAAAGCGAAGAAGGACTGATTGCAGCTGTAGGATGTTTCTACTACTACAGCCGCAGAATACAGTAATCATACATAAACCAGAGCACAGCACCAGCTGCGTGACTAATTGGTTCCTGTCTCTAGAAACGTCTTTCAATTAAATTGTTTTAAAATTAGACAGTATTTTACCTGCAGGAAGTAATGGCTAATAAGTTTTAACGCAAATGTAACTGAGGTTATATGACAGGCTGTAACGGGTATTATTTATTGCGCAGCTCAAGCTGCATGACTAATTGGTTCCTGCCAGAGTGACATAAATGATATTTATTAGCTTTTTTCAAATTATTCCAATTTAATTCTGTTTTATACTGGACGCTATAGATTGATTATTATCTAAATCTATCATTCAAGAGCATTTGTTAGTTCTCTGGTCCTTTCCTTTAAATAGCAAAGATATACAAATTGTACAACGTGTTGGACTATTAAGTATTTAAGACGGACTAAATAGAGTAATTTATGCTGTAATTGATTATGATGTCATCCTACATGGCACATAGTTGATTATGCCGTCATATGATGGATGGATAAACGGCAAAGATCCATTGCCTTCGGTATTACATTTTCCTTTCAAAATGTTCACATTTGATTTTCAGAAATAGGGATATTTTCAGCAAAAGTTTTCTTTTACCCTCGACCTGTAAGGGTAAGAGTTTTGCGATTGGATCTGTGTGTGTGTGTGTGTGTGTGTGTGTGTGTGCGTGCGTGCGTGCGTGCATGTGTACGTGCGTGTCTGTGCCTCAGAAACTACTGATTCGATTTGCCTTAAATTTTAACACAAGTGAAGGAATGTGGAGTGCAAGAGGATTTTGACGTTGACCGTGATCCACATAAGATAACCAGGATCTGCATCAGAGCAAATGCTAGATCTGTCGATATTTCAGAAACGACTGCTCTAATTTTAAAATATGGCGTGATGTAACCATACACTGGCATTCTACAATGTAACAAAATGCGCCTGATCTAGGAAAATAAAAAAACCTGAAAAATCCGAAAACCTTTTGCACCGTGACAAAAACCTGAGGGCGAGTGTCTGCAATTTCTGATTTCTCTTGTATTTTAACACTTTCACTGACAAATCCCTGAAAAAAATGTGTTCTTTACGATATATAACTTATTCTGTTTACTATTTTGAAATTTGACTGTTACTGATGCCTAAGGATACAATGGCTTCCAGTAAAATTTATTTCAAAATATTCAACGGTTTTTGTATGTGATTGCCTTGAAAGTGAGATATGGGGAATGGTTTAAAAGTTAAAATACTTGTGTTGTAGGTGAGCGATACAGGCCCCTTAGATGTTTTGTTATGATTTCTTTCAGAACCAGCCAAAGCTCATTTCAGTCGAGGTTTTAATGTAGACCGGTGGCTGATAAATCTGATATGCAAAATGTCATCTCTGTTTTTAGATGCTCTAGATGCGTTTCTCATCATATTTAAGCTGTATTGATTTTTAGTCGGAACCAGTTTGATGTACACCGCTTAACACTTTAGTAGTAAAATTTGGTTTAAAAAACGAGACAAATATTTGGTTATTGAATATCCATTTGCAAACCAAGACAAGTATTTTTTAAAGTAGAATTATGGTGTCGATTATTGAGCCAGTCTTTCTTGCTTTGCAAATTGACATCACTCAAGACCACTGCAGAGGCCTGTTTTGGCTGACCTAACCAGTAAATGGCTAACGTTTAAACTTGTGAACTACAACAAACCGTTATATTGCATCATTGTCTGATTCTATATCTTGCCAGACGATGGAGCGATCCGATCTGTTAATCAAGTATGTGACATTATAATCAAATAATTCACATTGTTAATTGATGTCACAATCAAAATGACGTACAGCTCTGTCACGAAAATTTACAATTAAACCCTTAGCACTCTGATGTCAAAATTGTAAACTTTTTAATAAAATGAAAAGTTGAACTGTTCTGACACAGTAAAGAGCCCCCAATAAATTAGTTTCAAAATATTCAACAACTTGTATTAAGTTAGGGCCCTGGTGCAGAAGCCGTATAGTAATCACTGTGTACGTCTATCCATCTGTCCATCCATCTGTTTGTCTAGGCATCCGTGTATCTGTCTGTCTGTCCGCAATATCTTGTAAAAAACATATCATGCAGAACTGCTTTGATATTTTATTGAAACTTTGGTATACCTCGCTTAAGATATGCAGATGTTCCTTTTGTAGGAGTCACCATTATGGGTCCAAGAATTTGGTTGAGAATGGACTTTTTAATGCAAAAACTCTCGTAAACAGCACCACTTCAGATATTTTATTAAACCTTGTTATATGCCTCTGTCTCACTTAAGATATGCAGATTTGCCTTTTGGAGGCTTCACCTTTATAGGTCCAAGATTTTGTGGTGAAAATCGGCTTTTTAATGACAGAGCTCATGATTTTTTGTCAATGTTCTCAGAAACATCATATCATATATAATTGCTTACGGTATGTTTATGTTGCTAGGTATATACATCCCTTATGGTGCACAAATATGCCTTTTGAAAGTGTTGTCTTAGGACAAAACACTTCTGAAATGGAGCTATGCTTTCTCGTGAAGTTGTTTCCAGTCATGTATTAGTGAAGGTTGATCTAGTGAATGCGAGGCCCTCTGCGACAAACATTGTTTTCTAGTTACCTTAAAGCGATGCTAATCTCATCTCAAATGTTGTATTGCACCGATAGAATATGGTTTATAGATTCCATATCATTCATATCCTGTCACATTCCCTGATCTGTATCGCAATTATCCCATTTTGTAATATCGAGTAAATGTTGAACAGTGATCGACACCATTTTGTCTCCTCAAGCTATTGCGTGTGATGTCACGTAAGCTCCAATGCATCACATTCTTTATTATGTAATGCTCATCCCATTGAATATTTTGAAACTAATTTGACTGGAAGTTGTTGCTGCCATAGGCAGCAACAACTTCCAATCAAATTGGTTTCAAAATATTCAACAGCTTACCTGTAGGATTGCTTTTATACCACGTTGCCAAACTATAGCTGGAGCCTCTATGACTGAACTAAAACACCGAGGCAGACACACTGGGTTTTTTCTGATTGGTTGAAAGGTAAATCATGACAGCCATCATAGGATGTAGAAATGTACCAACATTTAACTACTAAATCCTGAATATCTTTCCTTACCGGCGTGATAAAAGGCTTAAAATTACCTGGATAGTTTATGACCGGCGTGTGAGATCACCTGAATAGCTATCAACAGATGGGATTAGTTATCCTTTAATATTTAGATACTGGGAATTCAGGTTTCTAAGTTTTAAATCGATTTCAACCCACAAAAAGTGGCTAGAAATGGGCATGGCATAGCTGGATCTTTCTGTTGCATAGCTTTATATAGCCTGCTCGAATAATAATATATACTGTCAAACTATGTAATGTTAAATGTTAGTGCTTGTCTTAAGGCTACCTTTACAAGATACTCAAGGTTGCTGTTAGTTGGTAGTCTGAGTCAGGATTATTCTATTTAATTTAAAATGATTTAATTTGCTATTTGTAAAATTATGCATTGCAATGGACTTAGATTTAGAGATTTAATACTATCTATGAATAATTTTATCAAATGTATCCAATAATAAATTCACATTCAATGTGCGTGCATATGCATACTGATTGCGGCTGCGTGCATGTGTGTGTGTGTGTGTGTGTGTGTGTCTGTGTCTGTGTGTGTGTGTGTGTGTGTGTGTGTGTGTGTGCATGCGTGCGTGCGTGTGTTCGTGCGTGTGCGTTCGTGCGTGCACGCCCGTACGTGTGTGTAACTTATTGGAAGCAATCTTGGACACATACCTACCTATATCAAGGGAATGGAGCGCAATGATATTGAGGTCATACGGTCAAAAGGTTGCCGTCGATGTGATCTTGGTAAAAAAAACTGATTTTGTTGCGCCCTATGCAAAGCATAGAGATCCAAATGGCATCCTGGCATGCAGATAAATGTTAAAGTTTTTCAATGGACATTTAATTCATCAACGGCTTATCTGATCTTAATAAACCTTACAGATTTGTTTTATACCATCATCGCATCCAGTCTACATTATAATGAAAATAATTTTCACATTTTTTCCATATTTTTATAGGGTTTGGACTTGGCTTATTTTGCAACAAGAATTGGGTAAATGTTAATGTTTTTAAAAGGACATCAAGGCTTACTCGATCACAATAAAACTGTACAGATTTGTTCTATGCCATCATTGCATCCCGACTCATAATTAACATGATTATCAAATTGTTTCCATATTTTTAATGTATGTATGTCTGTATGTATGTCGGATTTATATAGCGCCAATTCCAAACTGAATTGCTCAAAAGCGCTTTACAAAATTTAGAATGCTCTTTGGAAAAGATATGTTTTTAGTAGTGATTTAAATGAGTCAATTTTAGAGCAGTTTCTAATTTCAGGTGGAAGAGAATTCCAGAATCGCGGACCGGCTCGAGAAAATGCACGATCACCAGTAGTTAAGTTCGATTTTGGTATGGAGCATAGTAATTGTGTGCCAGACCCAAGAGACCTTGGTGCTGCTCTTTGCTGGATTAAGGATTTTAAGTAAGGTGGGGCCAGATCATTTAGGCACTTGAACACCAACAAAGCCACCTTGTACCATATACGTTGTCTTATAGGCAACCAGTGCAGCTCCAATAGGACAGGTGTGATATGATCGAATCTTTTGGTGTGTGTAATCAGTCTAGCTGCTGTATTCTGCGCTCTCTGTAAACGATCTAATTGGCTAGATGGTATGCCTATTAACAGAGAGTTACAGTAGTCCAGGCGTGACGTGATGGTAGCATGTACGAGAGTTTTGACCGCATTTTCATCCAGGAAGCTGCAAATTTTGCTAATGTTCCGAATGTTCATGAATATGGAACGGCAGACAGTGGTAACATGAGCTTCCATCGATAGGGAATTGTCAAATGTTACGCCTATGTTATGGGCACTTGCACTGAAAGATACGTCAGCCTCCCCAATGTGCAAACTGGTGATGTCAACCTTATGTCTTAGGTGCGGTGAGGTTATTAACAGAATTTCAGTTTTCTTATCATTCAACTGCAATAAGTTGCTTAACATCCATAGTTTAATGTCACGAACACAGTCTTCAACACGCTCACGAGCATTCACCTGGTCATTTGCATAGAATGCGAGATATAGCTGTGTATCGTCAGCGTAGAAATGGTAACTTATGCCATGAGACTGCAATAGCACTCCAAGGGGTGCTGTATAGATTGTAAAAAGGATCGGTCCCAGGACCGACCCCTGTGGCACACCTGATGTTAATTCATGTTCCTCTGATTTGATATTATTCACAATGATCATTTGATCTTAGTTTATTATGGACCAAGAAGTAGAAGAACGTTAAAATTGTCCAATGTTCTTTTAATTGAATACGGTCCTATCCAATCCCAACAAAACTTTAGAGAATTGTTCTATGCAAACAGTTTCACCATCATCCTATCAGTGTGTAACACTAATGCCTTGTTTATATATTGAGCATTGCAAAACTATGAGAACAATAAACTCGCAAACAATGGCAGCTGCAAATACCAAACTAATATGGTGGTCTTCGAAGAAGACTACGGTCACTGGTTTTCTAACGATTTCCTTCTAGTCGTATAGCTTTGGGATAACTTTAAGCCACACATAGCATACATGATAACATTGCCTAATAACATAGGGATAGTACATGAAATCAACATTATATAATCAGTGAGTATTTCAGGTTGGACTCGATACTAAATCAATATCTCCCTATCAAGACGACTTTGTCATATGTGAAAGTTATTGAATATTTTGAAACTAATGTTTAACCCTTTAATGATCACGCCGGACAAAATCAGCCTCTGTAGTGTTCTTAAGGAATGCCCATTTACAGGGCAAGAGAAGACTATTTTTGAAAATTTACCGCTGGAATGGCTGGCTCGATAACCAAGCCAGTCATTCCAGTGGTAAACTTTCAAAAATAGTCTTCTCTGGGCCTACAAATGGACATTCAATAAGCAAATATTTGAATTTTCTTGACCAAATTTGACCATTAAAGGGTTAATTATTTTCAATTTTTATGCACCGGCATAAGCGGGTCGTATTATCTGATGGTGCTCACCATCCATCCATCCGTCCGTCTTGTCATCCGTCCGTCTTGCCGTCCATCCATGCACCCATCTGTCTGATTTCTTGTCCGGAGCAGGTCTCGAAGAGATTTGAACCTACATCACAATTTTTTTTCAGCAGATTCGTTAGGGATAGACGAAGTGTCATGATTTCATTTCGGCAAAATCCGCCCATATTCTTCAGAGTTATCTGCGTTGAAAAGCTAAAATTTGTCAAAATTTTCTTGTCCGAGGCAAATCTCCAAGAGTTGAACCTACACTCACAATTCTTTTTTCAGCAGATGTGTTAGAATCGATAGACGAAGTGTCATGATTTCATTTCGACAAAATCTGCCCATATTCTCAAGAGTTATCTTCCTTGAAAAGCTAAAATTTGTCAAAGTTTTCTTGTCAGGTCCAGATCTCGAAGAGTTTTGAACCTAGGCGTCAATTTTTTGTTCAGCAGATGTTTTATGGATAGACAAAGTGTCATCAAAGACAAACTGTTCACATATAGCATTCCTCAAACAAGTATGCCTGTGGGCATAAATTGAGTTTCACTAAAACTTTACATCTTGAATGGCAGACTCGATAACGTGAGTCCGCCATTCCAGTGATAAATTCTCAGAAGATTTCTCCTGACCTGCCCTGCAAATGTAAATTGCCCAACAAGACCACTAAAGAGGCCCGTTTTGACCGGCTTACTCATTAACCCTTTAAAGGATAACTAATCCCATCTCTTGATAGCTATTCAGGTGATCTAACACGCCGGTCATAAACTATCCAGGTAATTTTAAGCTTTTATCACGCCGCTAAGGAAAGATATTCAGGATTTAGTAGTTAAATATTGGTACATTTCTAGACCCTATGATGGGTGTCATGATTTACTTTTCAACCAATCAGAAAAACCCTAGTGTGTCTGCCTCGGTATAGACGCTCAGTCATAGAGGCGCCAGCTATAGTTTGGCAATGTGGTATAAAAGCAATCCTACAGGTAAGCTGTTGAATATTTTGAAACCAATTTGAATGGAAGTTGTTGCTGCCATAGGCAGCAACAACTTCCAGTCAAATTAGTTTCAAAGTATTCAATGGTATGAGCATTACATAATAAAGAATGTGATGTATTGGAGCTTACGTGACATCACACACAATAGCTTGATGAAACAAAATGGTGTCGATCACTGTTCAATATTTACTCGCTATTACAAAACAGATAATTGCGATACAGATCAGGGAATGTGACAGGATATGAATGATATGGAATCTATAAACCATATTCTATCGGTGCAATACAACGTTTAAGATGAGATTAGCATCGCTATAACACTTCAATTTCTTCAAGAAAATTTCAATTTTCTCATTAGAAAATATCAATTTGCAGACCAAGAGAAGTCTTTTGAAAATTTACTGTTGGAATGAAAAATTGGCTCGGTTATCGAGCCAGTCATTACAGTCATAAATTTTCAAATGTATCATTCTTGTCTACATATGGACATTTCTCAGGACCAGTGCTGAAGCCGTTTTTGGCTGATACATGTATGAGAGTTAAATGTTAAAGTAGTTGTAAGGGAAAGAGCCTGTTGACTATAATATTGGAATACATACATTTGTACTCCTGTATATGTTCTCACAGGTTTAGCTAGTCCATTATACATTGTTATGAAGTAACCACATCACAACATGAATTCTCTTGACAATATCTTCACAGATTTGACGGTGAGCAACCGTGTACTGGAAGTCGGTGAACCTTTAACGGTGAATTGTACGCTCAAGCCTTCAGCTGTGCTAAATGTCTCGGTTACAGATCTGCAGATCTCGTTTCGTGGTCGGGTAGACCTGGGTGAGCGTGTCATCCTGAATGAGAGGACGGTGCAACTGGTTATCTCATCGGTATCCATTAACAATTCAGGATCGTATAACTGCAAAGTGAACGGCACCTGGACGGCATCAAGATATGTCACAGTCGGTTGTAAGTAAAATATTGAAACTGTGATAGAGTGTGTGCGGAATAGTCTTCAGTGCTTGACCAAATAAACCAATTGCCCTTTCTTTTTTATCCATCCATCTTTTGACGTCATAATCAACTATGTGACGTGTAGGATGACATCATACTCAGTACATCATGAATAACTCGATTTAGTCTGTCTTAGACGCTTAATAGTACGACACGTTGTACGAATTGTTTGTCTACTATTTAATAAACATTCTGTTGAATATTTTGAAACTAATTTGACTTGGTGGCAGTCAAATTAGTTTCAAACTATTCAACAGCTTACCTATATAGTTTTCTGGAAATTAATAGTTAGAGTTCAGAGATCAATCGATCCCAGCACGAGCGAGGTGTAGGTGGAGCTTAACTAGGGAGGGCCAGGGCATAGCTAAAATTGGAAAGGACCATTATTGGTTACAATACAGCTCTTAAATAAGCTAACATGTTTCAAAAGCAAAAACGGAAACATGTTAGTTAGTACAATCTTGAACAGCAAAGGCTTCTAATCAGTTTAGGTCCAAAATATTCAAAGTAGTTTTTATTTAGTTTTCTAAAACATTTTTCTGAGGGGTACTGTAACTAATGAAACTAAATTATCAAATTTATCCATTTAGTAATGGTCAAGCTGGCCAATGTGGTCTTGAGGAATGTTCTTTTGCAGGCCAAGCAGTGTTTCACATGGCATCCATGTTTTGGTACTGCACGCCCTGAAATCTGGGGGTCCCAACCTGAAATCTGGGTCCCAAACTGAAAATCTGAATTTGAAGGTAGCGTGTAATAACTCGCATAAACATTTACTCTTAAACTAATTTAGGCTGACTTTAAATACACACTGTCTTCACCTATACCTCGCGACTGAGTGAATAACTTGTGCTATGCTGTGTGCAGCCCCACTTGAGCAGACAGGAAGAGAGGTCAAAGGTCTTACATATGCAATATGCTAACAGCATGAACTCATAACTATGAAATATGCTAGATTTTGTGGGTATTTTTATGAAAGACCTATACATTGTAAAATTAATTAATTAATATTTAAAAAACATACAAGATTTTCAGGTGTCCAATGGAACCCACTTTCTACTTCGAATAATACTTACCAGATGTACTATTATGATAATGCCTATTATCTAGTCTAGCTCAAAATAAACAATTAAAACTCTGCACTCTCCTGGTCCTGCCCATACTGTGTCCGGGAATTACCATAGCCGCAGGTACGGAGTCAATTCCCAATCACAGTCAGATTCGCTTATTTTGCAGACTTGAGAAGCTGCATGTTTTCTAGTGTCTAAATTTTGCTCAAATTTCCGAATTTACGTTTGTTATCGTCTATTCGTTGCTGACATCATGGAGGGAAAAGGAAAGTCATCACCGGGGCAGGTTGTATCAATCTAGAATTTATACATTCGTGCCGTAATGACTGATTGAAAATTATTCTAAAATGGTAGCCATTTTTGGAGTCGCTCCGGTACTCGCTAACTATTTAATCTTATCCGGGTACTCGGTTAATTTCTCTTGCGACTCGGTTCCTTCCAAGATGGATGCACCCTTAGCCAAGATGGTGGCACCCATGATTAATGTTTAGTTTTGGCTTGGCGTGTCTATGCACTCTGTTTTATGCCGATCTTTAGCTCTCGCTTCATTGTCGAGGGTGTTTGTAACGATCAGCATTTATTTCTTGGCTGTATTAACATTAGTTAATTTCCAAGTTGTGTCTATTAATTTTCACTCAAAAAAGTTTCAAATATTTCCTGCCTAAAGGCTTGATTATCATTGATTTAAGAGAAAGTTAATGTTTCTAAGTAATTCTACTTTACAATCAAATCAATTGTGCATATTGCTCGTCATCGTATGTCATGTGCAGTGTTTTAATTCTTCTCTGTGTTCGCAGAAGACCAAGAACCAGGATACTTTGTGTCAGAAATGCAACAGGTTCATGAAGCGCAAGTTCAATGGTCATCACTGTGTCGCTTGCGCGAAGTGCAAAGTGGGAAGTCCTTGTGACGTGTGCACCAAGTGGTCGTCGGAGTTGGTGGCAGAGTTCAATCGTGATCGACGTGCGCGCTTGGAGAGGATCGCGAGGTACAAGGCGACCAAGCTGGATCAGGCGTCAGTAAGAGGACTGGAAGATCGTCTGAACGAGCGAATGGATTCAGCATTGGGCGTATGGGCGGCCCAGTCAAGGCAATGTTTGAGTCCTTGCAGTCCATAATCCCGACGATGCAGGCTAGTTCTGCGGAGGGACAAGCACCTGTCCTTTCTCCGACCTTGGCTCAAGAGCCGGCGGTGGAAGAGGAAGATCTTCTGCTAATGGAAGATTTCGGCATGCCGGATATTTCATTAACGGCTCAACCAAGTACATCCCATGGATCTCCCTCGGGATTTGTTCGGGATTTGCCAAGCGGGTGGAGATGTCGACGTTCTGTCGGGCATTTTGCACCCGGATTTCGCTCAACCCGCGTTGTCGTTGAAGGCGTGTTTTGCGGTTCCTAGCGGCATCCCGGCGGCGTTAGGTGCGGCTCCTCTCGGAGTTCCGTCATGTACCGTGGGGAAAGCGGCTGTAGTCCCGGCTCCCGTGCTGGAGCCGATGGACTGCGGTGAATCCGTGTCCGGCGATTAGTTGGACACCGGTGCCGCTAGTAGTCAGGCTATGGACGCGCTTCATGTTGGAAGAAGTGTGGGCCATAGCTCTCAGCATGGATCGTCGGTGGCCTACTCATCCAAGGGTGAGAAGGAAGATGAGAACGGTAGTCCATTGATGGACGAGTCCTCATTTTGCACCGAAGCTGAATGGGTGCAGGTCCTTGGCTGGATGTCCGACCGTCTCGGGTTGGCATCGCATCAGGGATCTCAGCGCGATCCGGCGATGGAACGGATGTCAGAGCGAGCGGCTAGCGCTCTGTCAAGTGGCTCTTCGGCCGACACTCCCTTTGGACACGCAGACTTCCGACATGTTGGAGGTTGCAGCGTATCGTCTGGTTCAGCCAGACTGCATTGCCCAAGGCCCCGAAGGGGATAAGGAGTAGGGTCCGTTTTCCAGAGCAGGCCTACCATCAGGATGCCCGGGTTCCACGGCTTTCCATCAGGGAGTGAGAGGCGCTGAATAAGCCATTGGCTGGCACATCGAAGGGGTGTTCTCATCCCTTAGTTTCCCAGGCCAATAAGGATCCATTTAATGAGTTAACGCTCATTGAGGATGCGGCAAGGGCAGCCATGGCTGCGCTCTCGCACGGATGTACCGTCCTGCAGGGTATGCTGACCTGCATAGCGGAAGGTTGAGAAGTGCCAGAGGCTGCTCCCGGAGTTGTCCGGGACACCATGCGTTTGTCCCAGGATTGCCTGGCTAGGGTGATCACCAGATCATTGGCGGAGCGAAGGAGAATGGTTCTCGACTGTGTAGTACCAGGACCTGAGATGAGGGCTGCGTTATCTTTCATTGGTCCAGGCTTGTTCGGCGGCTCGGCATGGCAAGCCTTATCCCAGGTCGCGTCAATGGTCGCTGAGCAGGAAGTAGTCGGCAAGTCGTGGAAGTCGACTAGGAGGACACAGCCGCAGCAGTCCTACAAACAGCATCGGCATGAGCAACAGAGGCAGCGCCAGAGATCACCCTTCCGTCCTTCTGGCCGTGATGCCCATCGGGCATCCGGATTGCAGGGACCTAGCTGTTCGTCCTCATACAAGTCCTCTAATAAGAGGCCGTATGAGGAGGACAGGAAGGGTGGCGGTTCGGGTCGCGGCGGTTATCATAAAGGTCCCCGGCCGTCATATTCCAAGAAACCGTGGGGCGGCCGTGGAGGTCGGTCCTGACAGGTTTCCGGTGGAATCAGTTCCGGTGACGTCAGGAACGAAGGGAGTTGAGAATCTTCACCCAAGCGATTTAGAGTCTTATCGTGCAATATCGACTGCCAGCTGTGTGCAGATTCCTACCGTCGGAGGCAGACTTCAACTGTTCTCAAGCCAATGGGAACGGGTTGTGAGAAATTGTTTAGTCTGTCAGTGGTTAAGAAATGGCTATGAACCGGACTGGCTCATCCGTCAATTGTTAGTTCCATTAGCATCGACTCCAGTGTGGACTCCCGTTCCAAGGGAATCCGATCATCTAGATGCCATTTGCTCAGAAATCGAAGCTCTTCAGCGGAAGAACGCGATTCATCTAGTCCGCAATCAGTCCTCCCTAGGCTTCTATTCGATGATGTTCCTCGTTCCGAAACGTACCGGAGGTTGGAGACCAATTCTCAATCTCAAACCGTTGAACAAATTTATTCTTTCTCCAAAGTTTCAGATGGAGACTGTAGCAGCGGTGATGACAGGGTTGCGAAAAGGCATGTGGGCAGTGTCGATAGATCTGAAGGATGCATATTTTCATATTCCAATGTCAATTCCTTTTCAGAAACACCTTCGTTTTGCATTCCAAGACAATGTTTGGGAATTCAATGCGCTTCCATTTGGCCTGACCACAGCACAGAGGGTCTTCACCAAAGTGGTTCTCGTCATGACTTCTTATCTTCGCAGGAGAAAGATAGCTGTTCATACTTACATAGACGACTGGCTGCTGAAGGCGGGGAAGCCAGTCACTCTGCGCAACAATATCAGGTAGTCCTAGCCTTACTAAAGGATCTAGGATGGATTGTGAATCTAGAGAAATCAGAACTGACTCCATCCCAGGAGTTTGTTTATCTGGGAACATTTTTCAACCTCAGAGATGGCGTAGCTTTTCCGGCGGAGTAGCTTTTCCGGCGAAGAGCAGAGTCAAGAGTTTGATTGCAGTACTGGAGTCAGTTTCTAGGAGCTTTTCTGACGGCGCGCCAATTTCTCAGGATACTGGGTTTACTAGTGTCTGGAGAAAGTGGTTCCTTATGCGGCACTCAGGCGCAGGCCGATTCAGATGTATCTAATGCCATTCTGGTCTCAGAAAACGGATCCGTTATCTCTGAGAATTCCAGTAAAAGAACCATTGATATTCCACCTTCAGTGTTGGTTATCAGAACAGAATCTCCTGCAAGGTGTTCCACTACAACCTCCTCAACCACAGATGTTCATCTTCACAGATGCATCAACGACAGGTTGGGGAGCGGTATTGGATGATCAGTCAGTGTCAGGAGAATGGGATCGGACCAATGCACAGAAACATATCAATGTTCTTGAATTATTAGCAGTGACATTAGCACTTCGAAAAATTTGAGAGCTTAATCCGAGACAAGATTGTCCTAGTAAGGACAGACAACTCAACAGTGGTGTCTTATTTGAACCACCAAGGCGGGACGAGATCACCAGAGTTGTGTATGATGATTTGGAACCTTCTGCTGTGGTGCCAAGAGAGGAATGTTATTCTTCGGGCAGCACACATTCCAGGAAGACTGAACATCCTAGCAGATGCTCTCAGTCGAAGGACAGTTTGTCGTCCGGCGGAATGGCAGCTCAACCAATCGGTAGCTGAGGTTCTATTCAATCATTGGGGCAAGCCAAATGTGGACCTGTTTGCGTTGAAACAGAACGCAAAAATGGTCACATACGTGTCACCGATCCTGGACCCGCTAGCTCTAGCAGTAGACGCACTGGCGATAAGTTGGAAGGGAATGTACGCGTATGTGTATCCTCCAACGATTCTCATCCCAAAAGTTCTGGCAAAGATAAGAGAGGGTATGTGGCAAGTACTACTGATCACCCCTTATTGGCCAGGCCGATCATGGTTTACGGATCTGCTGGACCTTCTGGTCTGCAATCCAATCCCTCTTCCAGACAGAAGAGATCTAATCTCTCAGAACAGGGGTCTGTATTTCCACGACAGACAAGAAATGTTCAAATTGACTGCATGGATGTTATCAAGCAGCATGCAATTAAGGGTGGCTTTTCTGAGCAAGCAGCGAAGTTTGTTGCTTCAGCCAGAAGAGGGTCAACCACTAAAACATATAATTATAGAATCAACAAATTTGCAGAGTTGTGTAAGGGAAGAGATATCAATCCCTTTTCTGCATCTGTTCAACACGTAGCAGATTTTATCTGTCATTTATATGAAGTTGACAAACTTGTACCTTCAACCCTTGCAGCATATAAGTCTGCATTAGCTTCAGTCATTCCCAGTCTGGCCATTGAAGGAGTGGAGGATGACACTTTAAATGAAGTTATTAAAGGAATGAGCAATCTGCGACCTAGACAGCCAATTCCTATCCCAGCATGGAATCTATCTGTTGTTCTACAGGTTTTAGGGCATGCTCCCTTTGAACTGATTAGATTAGATATTAAAATGTTAACTATTAAATCAGTTTTCTTGGTTGCAGCAGCGTCGGTGAGAAGGAGAAGCGAAATACATGCGCGTTCTGCCGAACAAGACCGTTTTGTCATCACGGGTGAAGGTTTAAGACTACTTCCACGTCTTTGTTTCCTGGCAAAGAATCAGTCATTTAAATATCCAAGACAGCCGATCAATTTGCCAAGTTTAATTAGACATGACCCAAACTCTTCTGCTTGGTGTCCTGTCAGATGTCTGAAAACGTATAAGAAACATACTGAGGAGTGGAGAGATGACACAAAATCTCTGTGGTTATGTCTCAAAGCTCCTCATTTGCACGCCTCGAAAGATACTATTTCTCGTTGGATAGTCGATGCTATTCAGATGTCGCACAAAATCGCTACAGGAAAGCAGATTGATCGTGCGAATGCCCATCCGGTCTGAGCACTAGCAGCATCATAGGCCCTTTATAAGGGTGTCTCATTAGAGGAGGTGATGTCTGTAGCACAATGGCATGCCGAGTCGTCATTCACTGATTTCTACCTTCGCGACATCTCCAGCGCACTTCATCCGGTAGCCGTCGCCAATTTATCGAATCTGAACTAAGCCACATCCGACCACTATTTCGCACACATCACAAGTTCTTCCACTTGCACTGAACAATGGCCATGCACATGACCCGAGAACGACCGGGGATTGGGCCGAGCTCCTGTGATGAACTAGAAAGACCAAGCACTCAAAATGGTGAGTGTTTACATTAATTAAGTGACTAGTTTTAAGTTTACTTATAGTCGAAATACCAGACTATCTAAGTAAATAGTCTGGACAAGAACATCTTATTCTTTTGCAGACATTAGACTCATTCCAATTTGAAAATCTAATCGATATACTGATAGTTTTTTTCAAAATTTAGAAGTTGTAGTAGCTTCTTTGCACTCTACTGGACTGTCCTAGCTGAGACTTGGGGCTGACACGGGTCTGGCGGGTGTTGCTCCCCATTTTGACAGCCCTTTGGAATTTGTGCAGACAAATGAGGGGGGGGGGTGAGCGTGGTCAAGACCGTGGAAGTTTAGCACTCTATGAGTCAGATAGCAGAACCCAAGCGTATGCCAGGGTTCTGGTCTCTTCACAACCTTCTCTGTTGGATGGTAGGTGAGTGCTGGTTCGAGCCTCACCTCCTCCCACCGGTATTTCTTGGCTGTCAAAATCCGGAGTTTATCATAATAGTACATCTGGTAAGTATTATTCGAAGTAGAATCAAAAAAGCATCCGCTTTTGTTTCTACGAGAATTCTTAATACCTACCAGATGTACTATGGCCCTGCCTCAGCCGCCCCGCTGAGGTGAGGCTGAGCTGCTTTCGCTGTTTGTCAAGGCAAATATAAGACGAATCTGACTATGATTGGGAATTGACTCGGTACCTGCGGCTATGGTAATTCCCGGACACCATATGGGCAGGACCAGGAGAGTGCAGAGTTTTAATTGTTTATTTTGAGCTAGACTAGATAATAGGCATTATTAGCTCCCCTGACCAGAATGGCCAAGTGAGCTTATGCCATGGCATCCGTCCGTCCGTCCGTCAACTTTTCTTTAAACAACTTCTTCTCAAGAACCACTGGGCCAATTTCAATTATAGTTGGCAGGAAGTATCCTTAGGGCATAGGGATCCAAGTTTGTTCAAACAAAGTCGATCAGCCTATTTGGCCGGTGGCCATCTTGGATTTTGGCTGATTTTAGGAAATGGCTTTAAAAATCTCCGAAACCGCTTAGTGGATCGATTCAAAACTCGCGAAATATCATATAGGGCAAGAGCTGAACCAAATTTGTTCGAAGGAACTTGATTGGCCAAAAGGTTCGGCGCCCATCTTGGATGACCTAGTTTTCGTGAAAACGACTTATTTTGCAGAACCGCTAAACGGATCGGGCTGAAATTTGGGGATATGATTATGGACTAAGGGCCATTAAAGTTTGTTCATGGAAAGTTGATAGGTAAAAAACATGGCTGCCGTGGACCAATCAAATTTTAGCGTGTTTGGCTACCGTATTAAATTTTTTTATTTGATGTATTTTGAAGCCGAAATTGGTTTTCTTAACTCCGCTTACTTGTCAGTCACCTGTCGTATAGTGATGAACCCATCCGCCTTCTGTATGTCTGTCCATCCATCTGTCTGTCCGTCACCATCAATGGCGGCTCATTTTGTTATTTCTTGATGGATTGACACCAAACTTGGTCACAATGGTAATGTCATCATCTAATATCTGTGTTGTGAAAATAAAACTGATAGGATGTCAAATGCCAGAGTTATCACTCCTTAAATATTTGCAGTCTCACTTTCATAGGTTAAATACAGGTTTGTTCCCAATGTCCATTGATTTATCACCATGTCAGATTTTATTGCCAAACTAGATAATAAATTCCAATTAACGGATTAACCTTTCCAATACTGCCGAAATATTTAAGATATGTATTATGTGCTCTGACATCTATGCTCTTAAAAATATTTTGAAATGTATTTGATTGAAAGTTGTTGCTGCCTTAGGCAGCAATGAAAGTTGTTGCTGCCAACGCAATGACTTTCAGTCAAATTATGTTTTATATCAACTCCAGCTCACCCTATCCCTGCTGCTAACTTGGTGATTCAGCCAGATGCGCATGTGTTAAATGGATTGTGTGGTGGTGGGGAATAACCTGCTATAAAGACCACCTACCTGCCTTTAGAGACCATTTTCTTCAATTGTATTTAAACCTCTGGTGACCGTCTGACTGAGTTTTTGCAGACGACATATTCCAAAGGTTATATCTCTAAACCTGATAAATATTTTGAAAACAATTGGACTGAAAGTTGTTGGTGGCTAAGCCGCCAACAACTTTCAGTTGAATTGTTTTCAAAATATTCAACAAGGCAAGAGCTTTTGAAAAATTAAATTATTGGCTGCACTGGCTTGCAGCAGTGAGACAGTTAAGAAGCCATCTGTAGTTAGCGCTGATATCATCTATTTTCACTTAAACATTGTTCAAAATCACTAATGCAAAAAAAACAGTCCAGAGATTGTTGTCAATATCTCGAAAACTAAACCATTTGACTGAAAGTCATTGGAAGTGACACCGATGGATGTAAAACTTAAGTAAGATTAGTTGAAATGCCAGGTGAACGATACGGGCCCAGTGGGCCTCTTGTCATAATAGTACATCTGGTAAGTATTAAGAAATCTCTTAGAAACAAAAGCGGATGCTTTTTTGAGCCACTGGCATCTTAAGTTGCATTGGGCAGGGGTGGGGTGGGGGGGGCCGGGGTATATAACCACAAAACAACCCTTATGAGAATCCAAACGGCTAAGAGAAAAATATAATCTTTGTAAATTTATCACAGGTAACCACCTAGCCAGTCATTCCAGTGCTGCATTAAAAAAATAAATCGTCCTTTGGTTTGCAAATGCATACTAAGCGCAAACATAAATTTTCTAGAAAGATCTTGACCATTAAAGGGTTAACAATGTTTCTGTCTTGTTTGCTCTATTTGAACTCTGAATATTATGGAACATGTTTTAATTTCTCATGTTTTAACCCTTTAAACATCGTATCAGCCAAAAATGGCTTCTTCTGTGGTATTGAGAAATATTCATTTGCAGACCAAGAGAAGACTATTTTTGCAAATTTACCACTGGAGTGACTGGTTCCATAACCACGCCAGTCATTCCAGTGGTAAATTTTCAAAAATATTCTCTTGGTCTGCAAATTGACATTTTCTTTCAATACATTCAAGGGTTAACAGGTTAAATCTGGTGCTTTTCAAAATGGTAATGTCAGACTATTCTTTTGTTAGCAATTTGTGCATCACAACAATAGATAGTTGTTCTATTTTTAGCAGTGGAATAAATTAATGACGTTTTTTCACTCTGGTGACCTAATTACTCGACTGTTTTGGCATATAGCGTGTCTGAAATTGTAACAGTCTACAGAATATAGTTTTCGTGATTATTAATTAGATTAATATGTAGAACGTCATGCTGTGTTCTTTTCATTTTCAGTACCGATAATTACTTTTTCACACATTTTAAACATTGACATTCTGTCAGTTGTCATAGTAACACGATTTCATGAAATAATTGTTAGTCACAACAATGCACAGCTACCATATTTTAAGCAGCAGACACATCTGATAACCTAATTTATTTACTCAACTGATTTGGTACAGTAGTGGACCATAAAAGTAACCCATATCTGATTCATACTTATCATACGTAATCTTAACCATTTAACACTCATATCAACCAAAAACGGCTTCTGCATTGGTCTTGAGAAATGTTCATTTGCAGACCAAGAGAAGACTATTTTTGCAAATTTACCACTGAAATGACGCTCGATAACCGAGCCAGTCATTCTAGTGGTAAATTTCCAAAAATTGTCTTCTCTTGGTTTGCAAATGGACATTTTCTATGAGAAAATTGAAATTATTTAAACAAATTCGAGGGTTAAAGGGTTAAAGAGGACATCTTCAGCTCATATAGAAAAATATATTTTTCTCTGTTCGTGGATGGTGGGGTGTGCAAGGTGGGTCTCTCCATCTCATGAACTAGCAGCTTCAGCCAAGATGTTCAGAACTGTAATTTTATGCGCCAGAATTTTTTTTTATATCCGCTCTTGTGTACCCGTTTTAAAATTAATATTTAATTTCTGCTATTATTTTGTGCATTTTTAGACGCACCTAATGTGAGTGATGTCACAGTTCACTGTATGTGCAACAACTACGAGAACCTAACGTGTTGGTGGCAACCGCGCCTGTTTGGACGACTTAAGACTACATGGACATTGATTTATAAGCTCGGGTGAGTTGCCTTAATGCAGTCAAGCTCAGAAATAAGTTAACACATACTGTTGAATATTTTGAACATAATAGAGGGATCCAGTTTTAGCTATGCTCCGCCCATCTCTAGCTAATCTTCACCCACACTGCCCGTGTGTGGATCACTAGCTAAGCTCTACCCACGCTTTGCCTGTGTGTGGATCAATTGATCCCTGCACTCTGAATCACTTTCTCTTCCAGAAAACTACACAGGTAAGCTGTTGAATATTTTCAAACTAATTTGACTGGGTGCTGTTGCTGCCTATCAATTTAATTTCAAAATATTCAACAGTATCGGCAGCAACAGCACCCAGTCAAATTAGTTTCAAAATTGTCAACAGACTGTTTATTATATAATAAAGACATACAATTCATACAACTTGACAGACTATTAAGCATCTAATAGGCAGCAACCGCACCAAATCAAATTAGTTTCAAAATATGCAACAGCTTACCTGTATAGTTTTCTGGAAATCGAGATTCAGAGAGTTATGTGATCTATAGATTCCAACACGGGTGAAGCGTGGGTGGAGCTTAGCTAGAGATGGGTGGGGTATAGCTAAAACTGGGTTCCTCCACTGATGTGTAACTCAAGAACTGTCATCTAGTATTTAGAGCTGAAAGAAGTTTTTCAGGAGAACCTGATTAGTTAATTTGTCTGGCAGAATTCTTTGATGACCTGTTTTTCTTAAGAACTTATCAAATGGTCAGCCCACAATTTTGTAAGTATGATTAGGGTCTGCCTAATGGCCAATAAACTTTGTTTCACGGGAAGTTGATACGGAAAAAAGCATGACTGCCATAAACTAATCAAAATTGAGTATTTGCTGACCATATTGGATTTTTTATTCAATGGGTTTTGATGGCATAAATTGTTTTATATATGTTTATTGGTATGGCGATGTCATATTTTACACTTCTGCTTCGGTCAGGTAAACGGATGGGTGGCCTTAGATTATTTTCCTGCTTAAACTATAGAAAAAATTGCCAGATTTCAAATGGCTTCTCAAGAACCACTGGGCCAATTTCAACCAAATCAAGATATCCAAAATAGTTCAAAGGAACCTAATTGATCGATTTGGTCAGTGACCGTCATTGACTTTGTGCTCATTTTTAACATTAACATCGTCTTCTCTGAAACCTTTTGGCCGATTGTTGTGAACCTCAACAAACTTCACCTTATTCAAAGCCCAATTCAAGTTTGTTCATGAAAAACTAATTGATCGATTTGTCTATCGGCCATCTTGGATCACCTAATATTGGCAAAAATTACTTCCCTGGAACATGGACTTCTAGATAGTAACTATACAGGTAAGCTATTGAATATCTTGGAACTAATTTGACAGCGCTGTTGCTGCCTATGACAGCAACAGTGTCCAGTCAAATTAGTTTCAAAATGTTAAATAGTAGAGACATACAATTCGTACTACGTGTCAGATTATTAAGGGTTAAAGACGGGCCAAATAGAATCATTTGTGACATAATGATTATCATGTCATCCTACACGCCACTTAGCTGTTTATGACGTCATATGACGTCCGATGATAGATGGATACTCTAGAAAGGTGAATTGCTGCCAAAGGCCGCGATGTCTTCCAATACAATTATGTTCAAAGTATTCAACAGAACATTTCAAACGTTGTGTTCAAAATTGCAGTAACATGTTTCTGGGGTATTTTTTTTAACATACTAAGTTATTTCTGAGCCATACTGTATATTTTGTGTTGCAGTCACTACGCTATAGACAGCCACTCATGTCCGGCGCCACACAACAACAGTGAATGCCACTGGACTGGCAGGGATTTCACCAAATACTTCCCATACATTGTCTATCTAAATGTATCGAATGCTCTTGGTTCAGATCGTACTCGTGAATTTGAATATGAGCCCCTCAAATTTGGTGAGTACTGTTACAGCTATAGCTCGTTATAGTGGGATCTGTTTCTGGCTATTTCCTGCCATGTCTAGCTAATCTCCTCCCACTTTTTACGCATGTTAGAATCAATTTGAAACCTCAATGGTCCTTTCCACTTTTAGCTATGCCCCGCCCATCTCAAACTAAGCTCCCCCCACACCTCACTCGTGTTTGGATCGATCGATCTCTGAATTCTCCGACTCATTTTCCAGTAAACTATACAGGTAAGCTGTTGAATATTTTGAAACTAATTTGACTGGGTGCAGTTGCTGTCTATGTCACCCAGTCAAATTAGTTTCAAAATATTCAACATCATGTTTCTTAAATAGCAAAAACATATAATTCGTACAATGTGTCAGACTATTAAGCATTAAAGACGATCCTAATCGAATCATTGATGATGTCATGATTATGACGTCGGCATACACGTCGCATAGTTAATTATGACGTATTGAGTGATGAAATGGATTCATGAATTCCCAGGATCTAAATTTCATAGTAACTATACACTGTCAGGTAATCTGTTGAGTATCTTGAAAACAAGACATCAGCGTTACACTGATGGGATATTGCCAGAAATTTTGGTATTGTGTATTTCAAATGCGAATCTAGATTTGAATCGAGATCACAAAGTCCTTAACGTCAGAAGTCTAAATGTGATTTTGCTGCTCCCTACTGGTTAAGGTAATTGTATGGCTTTGCTTAGTTCCAATATTTGGCCAATTCTGAAATGGAGGCAAAATGAGCTAAGCAGATGATGTTTAAAGTCTGCATTTTATACAAGTCAAATGTTACAGAATTTATTTCTTGACCAGTTTTGATCATTTAATAATTTGTTAACTCTTAGCACTCTGATGTCAATATTGCGCCTTTTATTGTGTCAATAAGCAAGAAACTGGTGTACATTTTTTAACAATTTTGGTGAATGATGTTGCTGTCATAGACAGCAACATCTTTCACCAAATTTGTTGAAAAATGAACACACGATCATCCTTTAATGTAATTTGAAAATTTAAAATTTTGACATCAGAGTGCTAAGGGTTAATCTTATTACAATTATTTTCAGTGCGTCCTAATCACGTGAATAACCTATTAGTGGACACTGTGACTAGTCGATCCGCAGTAGTAACCTGGACACTGCCATCAAAGATGCGGGGCCTAGCATATATGGGCTTTGTCTACAATGTGTCATGGCACTCCTCGAGGGATGCTCACAGTGACTCGACGGTAAATAGTGAAATATATTTATTTATAGCCACCCCGCAATAGCGGAATCCATTTCTAGTTAAGCTCCGCCCACTTTTTACGCACATTTGAATCGATTTTAATACTTTGAACTATGAATTCCCAGAATCTCACTGGAACTTTCCAAGTTCATCCATCCATCATATGATGTCATAATCAACTAATGTGATGTGTAGGATGACGTCATAATCATGATGTCAAGAATGATTCGATATAGTCAGTTTTTAACGTTTAATAGTCTGCCACATTTTATAAATTGTATGTCTTTACCATTTGAATATTTTGAAACTAATTTGACTGGGCACCCAGTCAAATTAGTCTCAAAATATTTAACAGCTATGGTTTTCTGGAAATTGATAGACAGGGAATTCAGGGATCAATCGATCCCAACATGATCGAGGTGTGGGTGGAGCTTAGCTAGAGATGGGCAAGGCATAGCTAAAACGGGAAAGGTCCATTTCAAGTAGGGCTGGGAACGTGTACACGTTCATGTGACGTGTACATGGTAACAAAATTCGTAAACGTGTACACGGAAAATTTAATATATAAAATATGCATTCTTATGTTAAATATGTAAGATAGCCAAGGAAAATGTATATACTTTTTTAAATCTGAATTTACCACCAAGATCTCTATCGGTCAATGCTGTCTGAGTTCCTAATTCACACTTTAAGGGTCATATACACCTGTGCAAAAGTTAAGCACCAGCAAAAACAAATAGAACGTAGAAACATGATGGTACAACTAGGCTGCCATACTTTTTGTCCCCGCGTTAGCTGACATAATTCCAAGTACGAAATGCACATGCATGCATGACTTCACGCCGCTTGATGTCCGTGCGTGGCGGGAAACAGCACACATGTTCAGTTATGTAAAAGTCCAGTTTGAGGTGTAGAACATTACATACAGATTTAGGCGACAAGATTAGGAATTTTGTGTTCATGACCGTGGTTTATTTGTACAGAGAGAATTAGCTCTTGATTGTGAACCGCTATGGCAAGACGAAGGTTAAGTGATCGTGTGAAATGGCAAATCATAGGCATGCATACCACTGGTATGTCATGCAGAGAGATTGGCAGACAGCTGATCATTAACCATACTGTAATCAGTCGTTTGATTGCAAAACATGGGCAAACTAACGAGGTGAAGGACAGGCCTAGATCTGGAAGACCGAAGAAGACTACTGCCCATGATGATCGAGCCCTAGTACGCCTTGTTAGGAGATCTCCATTCACCAACAGCAGAGTGCTCAGCCAGCAATGGGAAACGCGCAATAGAGTGTCAATGTCTACCGTCAAAAGGAGACTGTATGCTGCTGGCATGAAAGCTAGGAGACCTGTCAGACGTCCTCTCCTCACTGCACACCACAAAGAGGAGCGTCTGAGGTGGTGCAACGAAAGAAGACACTGGAACATGAGATCCTGGAGACGGGTACACTGGTCCGATGAAAGTCGGTTCCTGCTTCATGCCACAGATGGTCGAACTCGTGTATGGAGGTCCAGACGCACGGCGTACGACCAACGTAACATCATGGAAGAAGTTCCATTTGGTGGAGGTTCCGTTATGATATGGGGGTGCATCTCATTTGATTGTAAGCTGGATCTGTTGACTGTACCTGGAACACTAAATGGACAAAGATATCAAGATTCCATACTGGATAGAGTTGTGGTCCCTCATTTTGTAAATCATGCACCTGGAACCCACCCTATATTCATGGATGACAACGCCCGACCACATCGTGCTAGAGCTGTGCATGAATACCTCCGCCAGAATGCCATCGAAACCCTACCATGGCCAGCAAGGAGCCCTGACATGAACCCTATTGAGCATATCTGGGATATTCTGGGAAACATGGTGAGAAGGAGGGATCCTCCTGTGCAGAACCTACAGGAATTAACAGACGCACTCCATCTTGAATGGCAACGAATACCACAATGGCGTATCAGTCGGTTGGTGACCAGCATGAGACGTCGTGTCCAGGCCGTCATCCAGGCACAAGGTGGATATACCCGGTATTAATAATGACAGTCTCAAACTCGTGCACAGATGTTAAACTTCGTTTTCAGACACCATTAATGACAATCTAGCCACGTGTGTCAACTGTAGGGCAATAGTTGTCAGTTGTGTCAACGTAACCATATTCAGGCCTCGTTTTCAAGTTCAAACAAAAACATAGTGTTTCCCCACCATCATAATCAGCATTCCTCTAGTTGCATTATTACCTCTTGCACTAAGATGGATGGGTACATAAATGTTTATGCTATTGCTTTCTTCATAGCACATGAATATACCCTCGCATGTGCGTAAAAATAGGGTGGTGCTTAACTTTTGCACAGGTGTATATTTGGAGAAATCCCTTTTATGTACAATTTTACAAGTGTTTAAGGCATTGTTGTATAGTAATTAATAACAAACCAGCTGTATGTGTCTAACATTCACCAAATAGCTAATATTAAGGTGCGAAGTAGGCGTATGATCGAATACACGAAAATATGTGATGACTTACCTCCCTTGATTTTGAGCTCTTCATCGTCAATAATGATGTAATAGTGGAACAAGCTATTATACTGTAACGTTGAATACATGCAGCTTCGTTCAACTTCAGCAGGAAATAAGCACAGTTTGGTTGCATTTTCCCGATCAGGCAAAGATAAAAATAGCTTTTTTAGGTCTTATGCCAATAAAAATAATAGAAAGTTATATGTTGATTGATTTTAACCCTAAATAAACAACTGGACGCTTGAGTCTAATGCGCGCTCTTACTTAACATACATAATATAGCCTACATAGCGGAATGACATTTTTTTGTTGCTGAATTAAATACACGTGCATACGTAAAACAGACACATGTAGGTCAGCTAGATCTTTCTTATCTGTCTAAAACAAAATTTCTATGAGATCTCAAGGCATTTTCTTTAATTCTGACATTTTTGCTGCGGCTACGTAGGCTACATGGTTTAGTCCTAGAGTGTGGGTGTGTAGTTAGACTCACGCAAAAACGGCAACAGCTACGAAAAACCAATGCTGCCGCGATTTTTCTCGGTTTTATGTTTCCAGGCATGTTTGAGAACACGATTGCTTCAATAGCAATTTTGGCTCAATAGAAATGTGTGTGAAGAAAATTAGCCTGTAAATGACAAGATAATTTAATGTACAGACGGAACAGAACATACTTTATTGCTTTTTTATGCCATTATGACTAATCAGAACAGTAGTTCACAGAACTTTATGAAAAGAACATATTAAAAAAAACCAACAACAACAAACAAACAAACAATATAGCAAAATACAGACCTAATCTCAAACAATTCATAAACCCTATAAGAGATCATATACCATGTCTCAATGCTGTGGAAATAAAGACGTAAATATTTTCATGCTAGAAGGGTCAAGATTAAGTCGGAACACCTTGCCCTGTAGGTGGGGCTTAGAATACACCTTCCATATCCTCTGCGTGTCGTAAGAGGCGACTAAAGGAGGTAAGGGTGAGGTAACCCTGACAGAAACCTCGAGTGCTGAAGACGGAGGTTCCAGGCCGCACAGCGCACTCTAATAAACCATGGATCCACGCACTTAACGCTTATGATCATGTCGATAGTCACTTACAGGACTGGCGGTATGATCAGCGAACGAAAAGAAGTCGGAACACCGAAAATAAAATATACGTGTATCTATATCTATATACAAATGTACAGATGCATGGGATGAGGTCAGCGTGTATATGGTCATTTAAGATGTTTGCTTAGAAGCTACCCGAGGCGATGTAATATTTCTGAATTTTCGCAATTAATTAACCAAAAGAATTTATCATCTTTTGTTAGATGTTTAAAGTGCTTGTTTCGTACAAGTGTGTGAGTTTTTAAAGCTTAGGGGGAATAGAGATACATCTGGAAAATCATAACAGATTCTGCTGAATTATAGGCGCAGTTTGGATACAAAATAGACATGTTGTTTATCAAATGGAATGCAGGAAATGACTTCACATAGCATCAGAATTTTCAGCCCACCCATATAAATATGCCGTGTATTAGCAAATTGATAACAGCTATATGATTTGGAAGGTCTGGATATATTATAATGTCTTAAAATACACTCCATATATGACCTTTAACACTAAAGTCTGCCAAAAATGGCTCCTGTAGTGGCTCTGAAAAATGTCAATTTGCAGCCAAGTGGAGACAGGTTATTTTAAAATATTTTACCACAGAATGACTGGCTTGATAACCGTGTCAGTCATTGCAATGGTAAGTTTTCAGAAACAATTATGTCTTCGTCTGCTAATGGATATTCTTTATGACACAATTGAAATTTTCTTAAACAAATTTTAGGGTCACCGGGGTTAACGAATTATAAGCTTGTAATATCAACTTTAGAACATGGGTATTCCTTTGACTAACCAACACCTGGCTTTCACAGAACACATAGGTGTGAATACCTGTTCAAGGCTGATCTTATCAACAAAGATTATCACTTTGAATGCTGGGGAATGTGGCACTTACCCAAGCTGGCAGTGGACTGATCACAGCCAGCCTTTGGTCAACTCATTAATGACCAAGATGGCCAAACAACCTCTATAGTGGTCTTGAGGAATTTGACATTGTTGAATGTCTATTTGGATGACCAGAGAAGACGTATTTATAAATTTATCACTGCAATGACTGGCTTTACTGAGCGAGCCACTCATTCCAGTTTTAAATTTTGAACTAATTGCCTTGCCTTTGTCCACAAATGGACATTCAGTTATGACAGATTTAGATTTCCTTAGGCAATCTTGACCATCAAAGGGTGAATCACTGTTGCTTGCTGTTGATCTGTCCAGGACAACAGCCAAATACAATTCTTTTGCAAAAGTCGATAAACAAGTTGCTTTAACCCTACAATGACCAAAAAAAGGATAAAAAAATTAAAATATTTACTTAGTGAATGTCAATTTGCAAGCCAAGAGACTATTTTTTGAAAATTTACCACTGGAACCAGTGGTAAATTTTCAAAAATAGTCTTCTCTTGGCCTGCAAATGAACATTTCTCAATACCCCTGCAGAGGCCGGTCTTGACCGGTTTTGTCCTGAAAGGGTTAACCCTCTTCTTGTGTCAACTTAACCCTATAAATGTCAGGCTGGCCAAAGTGGCCCCCGTAGTGGACTCATGAATTTCCATTTGCAGGAAAAGTGACAACAGATTTGTAAATGGACCACTGGGATGACCCTGAGCCAGTCATTTCAGTGGTAATGTTTAAAAAATAGTTTTCTCTTGGTGTGCAAATGGACCCTGATCAAGAAAACATTTGGATTTTCCTTTTAGTGAAAACTGATTTGCATCAGAAAGCTCTTTTTTTAAATTCCAGTGATAAATTTACAAAAATAATCTTCTCTTGGCCCCCAAAGAGACACAAATTTGAATATTTACCCATCTTGAACATTATAATAGTTTAAACAAAATGAGTAGGACTTTGAACCCTTTGAGGCACAGTGGGCACAAGAGGGAAGTACCAGTCGAACTTCAGATAGTTAACTAGCTAGTCAACTATAGTCAACCGAGCACCCGAGCTCAGTTCAGATTGTTTAGTGCGATATTTGCGTAAATTTCAAAATGGCGGACACTGATCACTTGCCACGAAGAAATGCATATAAAGTGTAAATATTTCACTAAATAACTTAGGTTCGATGAAATTATTCTTTCCCATTGGATGTCAATGTTCCCAAGCCCCTATTCCTTCCCACGTTATGCCATATGGACGCTTTTTGACGTCTTAGCGAACAAAAATAACCTATTTTCATAGGTCATCAAAACAGATGACAGAAAGGGTTAATGGAGACTAGTACCCCGAAATTTTCTGCAATAGGGAACCGGGTACCAGCGAACTATAGTCGACTACGATCAAGTTCGACTGGGCATAGCAACTGCGCATGATCAGTAAACCAGCAAACCTGACTATAGTTAACGAGTCAAACTTGACCTATGTTATTTTCCAACCCCACCATATTTCACCCCTCTACACTTAATAATAGGCTGATTAGATATCATATTATTACTACATTTTTGCGTCGTCCATTATAACTAACATGTACACGTGTACTGGTAGTGTGCTCAAAATGCACACCCTATATTTCAAAGTAACTTTATATGTAATCTGTTAAATATTTTGAAACTAATTTGACTTAGAACTGTAGCTGCATATAACAGCAACAGCTTCTAGTTAAATTAATTTCAAAATATTCAACAGAATATTTAGGAAATTGTGAACTCATCAAAGACATACAATTCATACACTTTGGTGTCAAACCTTTCGATTTTTGTGACGGAGCTACTTCATTTTGATTATGATGTCAGCAAACATGTGATGTATTTGTTTAAGATGTCAGATACTCGAGTGACTGATTGGATTCCTCTATTAGAGTATAGGTCTGTGGTGGATACCAAATATTGGTTTGAAATGGAGAATGGCCACCAACATCATGTAGTGATGGGCTGTGGTATTTGTCGATCTTCTTGTTCATTCTATTATGGATATATTTTTCCAGGACAAACAGACACGCAGTAAAGATGCAAAAGTTAGATTTCATCTTTCATCGCTTAAGCCACACACCGAATATCATCTGAATGTATCAGTAAAAACTGCAAAGTTTGGATTCTGGAGCCCTCAGCAGAGTACAGTATTCACAACACTGGAGGATGGTAAGTGCCAAATAATCACTTCTTTGCTACCATTTGTCACAATATAGCATAGCTCAGAAATATCTTAAAGGATAACTAATCTCATCTCATGATATCTATACAGATGATCTAATAGGCCCCTCAAACTATTCATGGAATTTTAAGCTTTTTATCATCCCATCAACGAAAGATATTCAGACTTTAGTAGCTAATGTTGGTACATTTATAATGGCTGTCATGAATCACTTCAACCAATCAGAAAAAAACCTAGCGTGTCTTCCTCAGTATATGTGCTCAGTCATAAAGGTGCCATCTATAGCTGGACAATGTGGTAGAAAAGCAACCATACAGGTAAGCTGTTGAATATTTTGAAACTAATTTGACTGAAACTTGTTGCAGCCTTAGTTGTTGCTGCCTTAGGCAGCAACAACTTCCAGTCAAATTAGTTTCAAAATATTCAACAATATGATTTTTACATAATAAAGAAAGTAATGCATTGGCACATACATGACATCACACACTATGGCTAGTGGACACAAAATGGTGGAGATCATTGTTCAAGATTTACGCGATATTACAAATCAGATAATTGTGATACAGATAAGAGAATGTGACAGGATATGAATGATATGGAATCTATAAAACACAATCTATCATTACAATACAACTTTTGAGATGAGATCAGCATCCCTTTAACATGTTTCCAAACAAATTACATTTTTTTTAAATAAAATATTTTAAACATAATGGAGGATTGCAGTTTATCCATCCATCAAATGATGTCATAATCAACTACGTGATGTGTAGGATGACATCATAATCAATTACGTCATGGTAGACAAGTTTGTCGCGAATGCATAATTGGTGACCGACTAAGCATTGGTGTACGAATTGTATGGCTTTACTGTTTAATAAACATTCTTTTGAATATTTTGCAACTAATTTGACTGGGAGCTGTTGCTGCCATGTGGTTATGGCTAGCTTTCAGTTTAATCAGAGTTTGACTTCTCTATAAGAAATACCTTCATATAGTTGTGTCATAATTGTTATGCAAATAGCACATTACAATACACTTCTTGTACTTTCCTTTGAATGCGCCACTAATATAACTACACAGATGCTCGACCTGTCATTAACCCTTAGCACACTGATGTGTCAATATTCTATCTTTTATTGCGTCAATAGAAGAGAAACTGGTGTACATTTTTCAACAATTTTGGTGGACGATGTTGCTGTCTACGACAGCACCATCTCCCACCAAATTTGTAGAAAAATGAACACCAGTTCATCTTTTAATTTAATTTGAAAATTAAAAATTTTAACATCAGAGTGCTAAGTGGTAATGATGTTTTCGTCAACAAATCTGCATCATGGTTGTTGTTTTGTGATTTCATTCAGTGCCAGCTGAGAGCCCGAGTTTAAGCAACGGGTCATTTGTTCATACCTCATCTTATGGGCATTCCAGAACCATTATCCTTTACATCAAGGTCAGTACATCTATATTTAGCCTCCAGACAAGATTCAGTATGAGGCCAATCAAACAAGGCTCGTATTAAGTCCATATATGCCTATCTCCGGATTTATAATTACACATTTTAAATGACTCAAAGCTAATTTATTAACTCACTTGGTATATTTCGCTCAGATCACCTGAGCTTAATCAATCGCACTGATCTCTGGTGGATCTTGTTTATTCCGAGACTGGGCGAGAAATTATTTTTCATTGATAGAAGTCGGTTCATACAAGGAAATGACGTAATTTTTATGATATTTCCTCGAAAAGTTATTGTAAAATAAACTAGATTTCTTATTATTTGACATTTATAAGCCATTTGACTCACACTTAGTTTGTTCTTTTCACAAAATGCTGAAATTTGGATGCCACTCCTATTAAATTCATTTGCTGTTTTAAAACTGCTAAGAATTTAAAATTGCTCAACCTTGAAAATTGGCATGCGACTTGCTAAATAGAGGATCTGAAATGAAGTCCCATTTCATATCACTTTTATCAACCTCATCGAAAATTATCACATTGCACGAGCTTTAGCGAGGTATTATTGGCTAAGAGTTCCGACCAATGCACTACAAAAAATAGTAGTATATATACGTTACAAAATTTATATCAACAACAACATATCCTGTCAATGTTTACATTATCACCATTGCCTACGCTAGGAAACATTTGCGGTCATAGGGCATGTGGGATTATCTAACCAGTGAAAATATTTCTTACATGTAGGCGTGCGCAATTTTTCGATTTAATCGTGAAGTTCGATTTATTTTTAAAATCGCGATTTTTACGATGTAATTGAAGAAAGATCGGAAAATCGTCAAAAATTCCATGTTTTTAAAAAATCTGAAGTGTGTACTTTTCCGTCGCATTATATCAGTACATGAGTACAATTATAATCGATTCACGCCTGTGTTCATTGTGTGTATATCCCACCGTGCCATGCACATGTCAAATAATTACTAATCACAACACAAAGCGCTACAATAAACAAGCTAACAATAGCGAGGTAACGCCTTTCTTTGTCATTCAGAAAATCAGCTAGTTAATCCTTCGAATCACCATATAATTTTCTTTCTTTCGCTGCAGACCCTGAGTCTGTTGTGAAATGTCAAGTATATACAGTTTCAGAGTGTTAGGCAATCAGTGAACATAATTCTGTTTAATTCTAGAGATAGCAATTTCAGACGGTCTAATAATTTTTCCTTTTTGATTCAGTGTCAGGTCAAATTAAAGAAAATAAAGCAACAGCATTCCAGATTGTTTGATTTTGAACTGTTGATTACTCTTAACTGTAAATCGTACATTCTGAAAGCAACTATAAACCGCACTATAGGACGAGTTTACGCCGTTGCAATAGTACCTACTCAAAGCTGCCATCCTATGTATGTGAATTGCGCAGTATCTCCCGTGGTACTAATATTAGCGTCTGCGTTACTCCGGTAACGACCTAAACTCGTCCTACAAAGGGAGGCTATAAGCGGAAGCATCATGTAATTTATATTTTTTTCTCGGCGACATTTTTATCTCAAATTTTGATGAATTAAATAATGTTTATTAAACTATACGCAATATTTAGGCGGTCCCAATTAATAATTTCACTCCTGCAATGATGGATATAAGGTATACATTAAGCATAGACGTAGGATGGTAAGAACTCGTCGCATGAACATGTGTTCTAATTTCGTGATATTTTTGTATCATTTATTTCAACTTTTTCTAGAAACAAGTCACGTTAACCCGTTTTATACTTTTGGGAATTTGGATCTACGATTTAATCGAAAATCGCGATTTTTTTTATAAAATCGATCGCGATGTTTCAAATCAAAAGTCACGCAAGCCTACTTACATGTTATCTAACCAATGGATATCGTTCGTTGAATATTACACGGTGCTCATATTGAGAAATATTAAAAGGGATGAAAGGCATGTTGAGATGATAGACATTTTTACTATCCCTTAGTGTTGGTTAATTCACCTTTCCAGAGTATCCACCGATGATCTGATGTCATAATTAGCTAAGCGGCGTGTAGGATGATGTCATAATCATTATGTCATAAATGATTCTATTAAGCCCGTCTTTAACTCTTAATAGTCTTGACACTTTGTACGAATTGTATTTCTCTACTATTTAATAAACATGCGGTTGAATATTTTGAAACTAATTTGACTGGGCACTGTTGCTGCCATAGGCAGCAACAGCACCCAGTCAAATTAGTTTCAAAATATTCAACAGGTTACCTGTATAGTTTTCTGGAAATTGATAGTCAAGGAGTTCAGAGATCGATCGATCTCAACATGAGCGAGGTGTGGGTGGGTCGTAGATAGAGATGGGCTGGGCATAGCTAAAAATGGAAAGGTCCATTCCCCATGGACAATGCTTTAATTATCATTGTTTATTTCACAGGATATACCTGAATCTCTTCGTAATGGAAAAATAATAAAAGTAACCCTGCAAATAACACCTATTATAACAAATGTGTCAATCAACGCATCACACATCAATGATCGCATACAACTTAATGAAGTGCCTGAACTCACGAATGAATCACAGAACTATATATTTTTGCATGAGTTGTCCAATGATGTGGGATATAAAATCACGCTGACGGCTTATACACAAATTGGTGCAGCTAACAGGTCATCTACGGTTATCATTCTACCTTCTAAAGACAGTAAGTATATCACTAACTAAAATTTACCATCCCATAAAATGTGTTACGCTTTTCTTTATGCAATTGTTGACTTATACGTCAGCTATTTTGTATGAAACACTTCTTTTATCCTTTTAACACAGTCATACTAAGTGAGAGATTCCTGATTTATTGAATTTTCTGTTGACTATTTCGAAACTAATTTAACTGGAACCTGTTGCTGTCTAGCTTCCAGTCAAATTAGTTTCAAAATATCTAAACAGTTTTCTTGAAATATTGTCTTGAAATTGAGAATTTTACATTCATTTTTACTGCCTCTGGGGAAGAAACCTATCAAGATTGACAATGATACGAACTCCAAGATGGCTGCCAACCACCGGTGGCCATCTTGAAAATTGGTTTCTAAATGATAACTCTGTTACCGTTTATAAGATCCCTTTGATACTTCTTAGGGTGGTTGGACTAGGTGTGGAGAAGAAACCTATCAAAATTGATGATGATTCAAACTCCAAGATGGCCGCCAGCCATCGGCTGCCATCTTGAAAGTTCGTTTCTGGATTTCATTTATTGGATCACTTCCTACGGTCGTTGGAATATATCTGGTGAAGAAACTTATCAAAATCCGAAATCTAATATGGCCGCCAGTCAGCGGCAGCCATCCTGAAAATTGGTTTCCGGACAATACCTCCTTGACCGTTTAACGGATCGCTTTGACACTTCATAAGGATGACTGGTCTGATGGGGCTGAGGAAGAAAGAAATATTTTCTGATAGCTTTCATTCATTGGTTTGTCATCATGGCAGGGTATTATGCGCCATTTGCGGAGCTCATGTTTTTAAAGATATTAAAACCAATTGCTCTTTTTGAGATATATGATAACGATTTGTGACATTAGAATTGCATCGACCTAAGCAACAAGTGAGTCAAGTTTTGGGTTCTTATTTTATTGTTATAGCCATGATCTGTAGCATATCTTTCCTTTAGTTTCAGCTAGTAAGCCTTTAGTGGTAACAATTGGTAAAAAAAATCTAAATATTTGCTTATCCAATGTTCATTTGCAGGGCAAGAGAGGGCTTTAAACTCTGCCAAAATTATACTGTGGGTGGATGGGTCAGCAATCTGCATTACTGTTTATCAAATAACTTAGAAACTTCTTAGGTTGATTGGACTAGGTCTGGAGAAAAGATATATAGAAATCAATCATGAGTCAAAATCCAGGATGCCCGCCAATCACCGGTCACCATCTTGAAAATTAGTTTCTATCTGCTACCGTTTATTAGCTCGCTTTGAAACTTTGTAGGTTGATTGGACTCAGTCTGGTGGAAAAAACCTTTCAAAATCCAGCATGGCTGCCAGCCACCGGCAGTCATCTTAAAAATTGATTTCCAGTTGAAAATGCCACTACAATTTATCTGTAATAAGTTGATTTTACTAGTTCTGAGGAAGAAACTTCAAAATCTCCACTGATCCAAAAACTAATGTGGTTACCATGCACAGGTAGACATCTTGAAAATGGGCCTCCTGATGATAACTCCACCATTCGAGTAGGTCTGTCAAAGAAACCTATTGAAATTAATGCTGATCAGAAATCCTACATGGCCGCCAACCATAAGTGATGATCTGTGATATTGAGTTAATTAATTATGAGCACGGAATTAATTTGATCTCTTGTTATTACGTGATTAAATCGAAAATCATGATTATCTTTGAAATCATGAATTTATGATTAAAAATGAAATACTTTAATAATCATGAATACTTTAATAATCATGAATACTTCCACTTCATAAATATTTCATAACCTACCTTTTAATTATTATTTAATGCGATCAGTTATGCTCAGCAAATGAATATCGATTTGCAGGTCAAGAGAAGACTTTTTTTTTTAATTAATCACTGGAATGCCTGGCTTGATGCTCAAACCAGATATTACAGTGATACATTTTCAAAAAACAAGTCTTCTCTTGCCCTGCAAATGAACATTTCTTAACATAATTACAGGTTTCGTCAATGATATGCCTTTGTTGTTATGTCGGGTTAATTTGTAACCAGATTAATCGAATAATCACGGTTATTCTTAAATAATTGATCGTGATCACTCAATGCAATTATCGCACAAGCCTACTCTCTTACTGACAGTATTTTCTTTGATTCATTATAACGGCATGGTATTATGAACTGTTTACAGAGCTCTTGTTTAAATTTACCACGGGAATGGCTGGTTCTATTTTTGAGTGTACATACATGTACTGAGGTATGAAGCCAATTCACCTTTCCAGAGTATCCATCCATCACCTGACCTCGTATGACATCATATTCAGCTCAGTGCATGTATGATGACGTCACAATCATTACGTCACAAAGGGTTCCATATAGACCTTCATCAAATCTCAGAGACCGACACGTTGCATAAATTGTGTCTGTAATTCTTTGCTATTTAATAAACATGCTTAGGCAGCAACAGCACCCGGTCAAATTAGTCTCAAAATATTCAACAGCTTACCTCTGTAGTTCTTTGGAAATTGATAGTCAGGGTGTTCAGAGATCGATCGATCCCAACACAAGTGAGGTGTGGGTTGAGCTTAGCTAGAGATGGGCGGGGCATAGCTAAAACTGGAAAGGTCCATTATTTCTGATTAACTAATGACAGCTTCCACATGTGGAGTCGTATATCAACATTGTTATCTATTAGATATTGAATATCTCGCTATGGCATTGTGCTAGATATCGGAGTATACCACTCATTGGTTATACGAGTGTGGAATATTCTACTAAAAGCAGCAATTTGTTCCAACCCAATTGACCTTTCCAGTTTTAGCTATTCCCCGTCCATCTCTAGCTAAGCACACACACGCACGCACGCACGCACGCACGCACGCACGCATGCACGCACGCACGCACACACACACACACACACACACACACCTCGCTCATGTGTTGGGATCGATCCCTAAACTCCCTGACTATCAATTTCCAGAAAACTACAGGTAAGCTGTTGAATATTCTGAAACTAATTTAACTGGGTGCTCATTCAAATTAGTTTCAAAATATTCAACAGCATCTTAAATAGTTCAGACATACAGTTCGTACAACAATGCTTAGCCCATCACCTATTATCCGTTCATCACGTACTTACCTACATCATTCATGACGTCATCCTACACGTCATGTAGCTGATTATGATGTCATATGATGGCTGGATAAACTGGAAAGGTCCATTATGTACAAAATATTTAACAAAACACTTCTTACATTGTGTTCAAAATTGTACTAGCTTACGTTTCTGTTTTTGTTTTGGAAACTTATTAAGTTATTTATGAACCGTACCGTATCTCCTGAATGGCTGGTACAAGATGTGTTATAAGCATTTTAACCATTTTGTGGGCAAGCCGGCCAAAACTACTCTCTGTAGTGGTCTTGAGGAATGTCATTTAAAGGCTAATAGAACAATTGAAGGACTGGCTCAATAACCAAGTCACTCATTCCATTGGTAAATTTTCAAATAAAGTCACTGTCAAAGCAAAAATCCAAATTTTCTTGACCAATCTTGGCCAATTACCATAGTCGTCCATATCCATAATTTATACATATCCATTTTCAGGCAAGGAGAAGGCTACTTTGAAAATGTACAATTGGAATGACTGGCTCGCTTACCGAGCCAGTCATTCCAATTGTAAATATTAAAAAATAGTCTTCGTTTGGCCTGTAAATGACATTCACTGAGCAAGGATTTGGATTTTTCTGACCAATCGTGATCTTAAAACTACCAAAATTAAAATCTGAAGAAGCATGTACTTTTCGTTGACAGTTCCTCCAAGTCCAGATCGAGTTCTTGCCGAGGTTATTAACGAGACACACGTTAATGTATCATGGCAATATGATGGCTCTATCCATGCCCCTGATGGATTTATCGTGCATTATTGTCAGGGCAAAACAACTCAACCTGATGAAGTGGTTGTCCTGTGCAAGGTAACCAATTAAGCTTGATTGTATGCAGATGTCCTAATATATGGGCATGCATGCACACTCACATACATGCACGCACATGTACGCTCGCTCGCTCGCTCACTCACACAAGTAAGTACGAAAACGCACATGCATGCAGACACGTACGCATGCATATATTTTTTCGATGATCATAGATAGACCATGGGTAAAAATAAGAAATTTGTTCTACATGCACTCGGTGTATCTAACATTGGGATTTTGTCCGCACAGCCAAAAAATCTACATGCACCTAAATTGACATTATAACCTACCAGACAGAAATTCATGCACACCCTGTGCAGCCAGGATCACAAATGCACATACATCAGCCATTTTTTACCTGCTCTGTATATGTAAAAATGCTTTATTTCTACCCCTGATCAGATTATACTCGCTCGTGTCAAGTTTCGACTCTTAACCATAGTTAGCTATAGCTAACTAGAATACCAGTCGAACTTCAAATTGTTAATTAGTTAGTCAACTATAGTCAACCGAGCACCCGAGCTCGGTTCAGATGGTTAGTGCAAAATTTGCATAAATTTTAAAATGGCAGACACCGATTGCTTGCCATGAATAAATGCATATAAAAGTGTAAATATTTCATGAAATAACTTAGGTTGTTATTACACCACAAAAACATCCATTACTGTTCAATCACTACTTGCTAAATCAATTTATCTGCATTTAGCTACCAGAATAAGATTTTTATGCTTGCTTACTTTCCTCCCCATGCCTACCCCCATTATTATATACCCTCAACCAAGCTACTGGTTGAGATCCCCTCCTGATATAGACTGGCACAAGTCTGTACTCACTCCCTGGTGACGCCTGTCACTATGCATGCCCGCGCATGCGCATTGGAGCCCAAATAGGAAATAGATCAACTGCTAAATATTACCAGTTAAAGTTTTTTATAGTCTTGCGCTGTGTACAGCTTTACTGTGGTAGATGTTCTTCAATCAGGATGCCTAATATGAAGTCTATCCTCCCTAAGTTATGTTTATGCCGTATTTTGTGGTTGTTTATTTGTTTTATACTCTGTTAAAATTCTTACCAGTTTTCGTGAGGCATTACGTTTTCGAGGGTAACATGTAATATACCTAGTCATCTTCATCATTTAATTCCCTCCTTATTATCCAGGAGCCTTTTAGCTAATATCCGTTAGTGCATAAGTAGGAAATTGTGTTTATCCCTTAGTAAGTTTGTTACTTGTCTTTAGGGATTTTGGAGATTTTTGTTTTATATCAGACTCACTTTTTTTAAGCTGTGTGCTTCATTTTAGTTTTCTTTTTCGTTTTTAGGAGTCTGTTAAGGCAGTCGATAAAGTCAAATGTACGTTCACCAAGTGCGATCGTTTCCACTCTGCAGAGTTTGGCAGTCATGTCTGTATCAAGTGCACTACGTGTACCCCCACAACGATGTGTGAGTTATGTAACGGGTGGTCTTTGTCTGTTTCTAAGGCCTTTTTCAAAGATTTTTTGGCCAAGCCTGTGCTGCCCTCTAATCGCACCCCTCCCCCGTTGCTTCTAAGACAAAAGCTGTGTCCTTTGCTAACTCTCCTGTCTCTAAATCTCCAGCAATGGAGGGGGGGCCCTCTTCATCGAATTCTGATGCTGCGCTAGCCCTGTTTGCAAGGTTTGAATCGTTTGCGACTGTTTTGACGAAGTCATTAGATGAACGTATTTCATCGGCCATCCGCGCGGCAAAGGAAAATTCTTCAGAGTCAGACGACCCAAACATCATCCCTCACATCTAGACAGGAGATTCGCTCTCCTAAACAGAAAACTAGAGACTCGAAGAAGAGGCTCTCGAAGGTGATCTCGAGCAGGTCACCGGGGCAAACCCACGCAAGTCTTGAGGGGGACGGGCATTACCCTCAAGCAGTGGTGACGGAGGCTGACACCACCGTTCACAACAACTATGCCAGCGTCAAGTTTTCAGTTATTCCTGTAGTTAGCAATGTTCATAGATAGCCGGTGATTAGTCATTCTCAGACAGGAAGTTTGTTAACTTCCAGGTTAACTAGCACTTCTGGATCGTGCATAGATTCGGGTTTCGAGGATCCGGGTCTGCTTCCGGTTTCCGCTTCCACTTTGACTTCCAGATTTTCAGGGTCCTCTGGATCCTGTCCTTGTGTCTACTTCTGGTTTTTATTCTACCATTCATACTGGACATCAGAGTCCTATGGACCCTAGTAAAATTTTGACTTCCGGTAGACAATCTTTCTCTTCCGTTTCGGCTTCCGGTCTTTACCGTTCCGCTTCCAGTTTGAAGGGTTCACTTCTGGGTCATATAGACCCGGATACGCTTCCGGTTTCCGTTTCCAGTTTGGTTGATACTTCCGGTATAGTCAATAGTCAGGGTCTGTTTGGCCCGGCTAGAATTTTATCTCGGCGTAAAATTTCGCCTCCGTTTTCCGGTTCTCCATCTAAGTTTAGAGTTGGCATTTCCGGTCAAGAGATTCCTGGTCTATCAGATTCTTCTTCTGGTCTTTTAAATTCTTCGGACCCGATTTTGGTAGATAGGAGTCAGGTGGCTGTCAATAGGAACATAGTTAATTCTGGCTTCTCTCCTTCTTGTCTTGGTGAGTTTTCTGACTCTTGTCTAGGGACCATTTAGTTCATGACTTTGGTCCTTCCTCTTCAGTTGTTAATATTGATTCTTCACCCGGTTCGTTCGCTCCCTCCTTTCATGATGCGGTTTTGGGTTCGTCAGGAGAGACCTCATTCTCGGTCCTCTCAGGTTCAGGGTTTCTCAGCTAAGTCTCTTTCCTCCTCTGCTCCTTCTCTTTCGGCTAAGGATTTCTCCTTCCTCCTCTCTTTTTCAGTCATCCTCTATTCCTCATCCTCCAGCCTTTTCCCGTGTTCAATCTCTTCCTCCTTTTTCTTCTTCTTCCTCCTCTTCCTTTGATCATCTTGATCCGATTGTTTCCGTCATTCTCTCCCCTGAGCTTGAGCTTCAAATCGTCGATTCAGGTCTTGATTTTTCTTTGTTTTCGGTAGCTAGGGATTCCTCCCTTGATTGCTCTTTCGTATCCGCTCGCTTGTCTATTCTCTCGAGGTTTTCTGCTAGTGGCCTGAATCATTTTTCAATTTCCTCAGGTCAGGATGTTGTCTCTGATCACTTTCCTTCTGATCCTTCTGCCTTTTCTGATCCCTTACAGGCTTCTTCTCTTCAAGCTTCCAGTAGGCCTTGCTCTCCTCTTTCCACTAGAACGGTTGAGTCTATGGCCTCTGGTGTCTCTTCTCATCTTTCGGCTCATCTTCCTTCTTCCTCTCCTAATCCTTCATCTATTTCCGCAATCCCCAAGTCGGTCAGGGCTAGTGATTTGAAGAGATTTTGTCCTACTAGGGCCTCTTCGGATGACTGGTCCTTAGCCCACAGGTGGATTGCCTGTACCCTTTCTCTTCCTCTTAAGGACGAGTTTTCGATAGATCCTCCTTCTTTTGGGTCAGCTCTTTCTTCTTCAAATTCCTCTTCCTTTTCCCCTCAGGTTCTTCCAATTGACAATTTAGTCATTCATATATTGGATTTCTATGTGAATGGTGTCAATAGTAAGGAATTTTCTCTTACCTCTAAGTATGATGCTCCCGTTCAGATTCCGAAAGATGATTTCTTGCGAGTAGCCACGACTCAATCCCTTTCCGGTCCTTCATGGGAGGTTCTTTCTTCTCATGTTAAAAATTCCTCTAAGGTAGAGGCTTCCGCTGATCTTGTTAAGTGGGAATCTGTGTGCAGATCCCAGCTTAAGTCATCCAATTTTCTTGCATTGCTCTCAGAAGCCGTTCTCAAAGCTCAAGAGAGAGGTGAACAGATCCTGGTGGAGATTCTTCATTCTCGGGCAGATATTTCTAGAGGCGCCCTTAACTCCGCCTGCCGATCTCTAGGTTTTATTACCACTAAGAGAAGATATAGACTTTCTGATGCGAATATTTCCGATCAGCTTAAGAGCAGTCTTGTCTCAGCTCCTCCTTTTGGTCAGGATATTTTTGGCCAGTCCTCTGTTAATCTCATTAGATCTGAGTCTGAACGTTTGAGGGCCTCTAGAGAGCTTCAGGTTCAGATTTCTATTTCTAAACCTTCTGTGAAGAGATTTTTCCTCGATTAAAAGTCCCAATTCCTCACCTAGGAGGAAGAGTCTCAGGCCTGATGAATTTGGGGCCTATCCTTCTAGGATTTTTACTAATTCAAACAGATTGTCCTGTAGCTCTCAAGATCGATCCGCGGAGGAGGATCGCTTTGATTCTATTTCTTCCCACCGCTCTAGGTCACAAGTTAGGCAACCCCCTGCGCTTATTTTTATAGACCTGGTTCAAGGTCTAGAGGTGGGTCTTCCTACAGAGGTTATCAATCTAAGAGAGTTTGATGGTGTGGCCTTCTCCCGAGTAGGCCAAGCCTTTTCTCCAATTTTAATGTCTTCTCTTCCTCTTCTTGTGCCTTTAGATCCATCGGTCCAGTGCCTTCAACCCAGTTTGCCAGTTGGAGGGCGCCTGTCTCTGTTCTGGGAGATGTGGCAGTCCCTCGTCCAGGACTCCTGGCTAGTAGATCAAATTCGCTGGGGTTATGCGCCCTCTTGGATCCATCCTCCTCCTCCTCTTTCTCTTATCCCCAAGTGGACTCCAGTTCCTTCAAATCTGGAGAAGTTGGCGGCTTTGGAGGAGGAGTTGGATTCCATGATCGTAAAGAAGGCCATAGAAGAGGTGCCTTTTTGGAGTGTAGACCCGGGCTACTACTCAACTATTTTCTTAGTTCCAAAAAAGACCGGAGGTTGGCGTCCAATCATCAATCTAAAGAAATTGAATCTTCTTATCCTAACCCCAAAGTTCAAAATGGAGACCATCTCCCAGATCATTGCCAGTCTAGATCCAGACATGTGGACTTCCTCCATAGATCTAAAGGACGCCTACTTCCATGTCCTTATCCATCTGTCTTTTCGAAAATTCATGAGGTTCGCTTACAAGGGTCGGGTATGACAGTTCCGAGCCATGCCCTTCTGCCTGACCACGGCCCCCTTTTTCTTCACTCATCTGGTTTCAGCCGTGGCAGGAATCCTGCACCGTCGTTCTATCCATATTCACGTGTATATAGACAATTGGTTAATAAAAGCAAATTCTTCCTCAATTCTTTCAAGTGTCACCTCAGAGGTCTGCAGTCTTACATGCAGACTAGGTTGGATTCTAAATCTAGAGAAATCAAGCCTAGTTCCGTCTCAAGTCTTCACGCATCTAGGTGTTGCTTTCGATCTGGCTCAGGGCTTAGTCTTTCCATCAGATCGAAGAGTAGAGGATATTTTAGTAGCGATGGACATTCTGTCACCTGTTCCCTCAGTCAGCACAAGATTCTTCTTGAGAATAATAATTGCATGCAGACTAGGTTGGATTCTAAATCTAGAGAAATCAAGCCTAGTTCCCTCTCAAGTCTTCACGCATCTAGGTGTTGCTTTCGATCTGGCTCAGGACTTAGTCTTTCCATCAGATCTAAGAGTAGAGGCTATTTTAGTAGCGATGGACATTGTGTCAACTGTTCCCTCAGTCAGCGCAAGATTCTTCTTGAGAATAATAGGCTTGATGGTCAGCATAGAAAATGTTATTCCTTGTGCGGCGCTAATGAGAAGATCTTTTCAAATGTATCTAATGTCTCTTTGGAAGCAGTCAATCCACTCCATTTATCTCCAGATTCCTATAAGAGATCACTTAATCCCTCATCTAGAATTTTGGAAGGACCGTTCTTTGCTTCTGAGGGGTGTCCCTCTGATCAAGTCTCCCCCTCAGGTGATTATTTTTACAGACGCTTCTCAGGAGGGTTGGGAAGCGGTCTGGGACTCTCTGTCGGTTTCAGGCCTTTGGTCTCTGGAGGAGTCGACAGCTCACATCAATATTCTGGATCTATGGGCTGACAGAAAGGCTCTCCTGGCTTGGTCGGATCTTTTAGTAGGGTCAAAAATCTCAAATCCGATCGGACAATTCGACGGTAGTCTCCTACACGGGGAAACGAGATCCTCTCTCCTTTGTATGGAGGTTTGGAACCTCCTTTTGTGGTGCCGCAAGAATCAGATTTTTTTCTAGTGTCCTCTCATGTCCCAGGCAGTCTGAATTTTCTTGCAGACCAGCTGTCACGTCCCAGCAAATTCACCCACAGAGTGGCAGTTAAAGAGGTCGGTTGCCAGAGCGATTTTCAAGCTCATGGATTGTCCCCACATAGATCTGTTTGCGACTTGTCTAAATGCCCAGATTTCCTCTTTCATGTCTCATTTTCCCGAAAGTCAGGTGCTGGCAGTGGACGCCCTGTCTCAGTCCTGGACAGGAATGTTCGCTTATGTGTTCCATCCAATGATCCTGATTCCTTTGTTTTTGAAGAATGTCAGGGACCAGTTTTGCAAAGTTCTTCTGATAGGTCCCTTTTGGTCCAAACGGATTTGGTTTGTGGATCTTCTAGATCTGGTAGATTTCCCATGTCTTCTTCCAGTCTTCCCAGATCTTCTTTCTCAAATAAGTCGAAGGTGTCTTCATCTAAATTCAGAAGTCTTCAGCCTGTGTGTTTGGAAGATTTCAAGCATCAAGTCCCTGAGGTCAAAGTTTCTTCTAGATCTCAGGAAATTATTGATTCTGCCAGGAGGGAGTCGACCCGACGAGTTTACAAGGGTCGACTTAAAATTATTGGAGAATGGTGTGCAGTTCATGATCTCGTGCCCGATTCTGTTTCTATTCCCCAGGGGTTAAAATTTTTTATCTTATCTCTTTGATTCTTTACAGTTATCTGCTAACACTGTTAGGGGTTATAGATTTTCTTTAGCATCTTCTCTTCCTTGTCTATTAAATGCTGATATTAAGGACACAAAGATTCTTAATGGTTTTATCAGAGGATTGGGTAATATTCGTCCACCAGTAGCTATGCCTTTGCCTTCCTGGAATCTGGCTCTGGTTCTTCAGGTATTAGCAGGTCACCATTTTGAGCCTTTGGCTTCTATTAATCTTAAACTTTTAACTCTTACGGCTGTTTTTCTTGTTGCTGCTGCCTCTGCCAGAAGACGCTCAGAAATTCATGCTCTTTCATCCGAAAAGGACAGATTTATCGTATCTGGGGACGTTTTAATCTTATATCCCAGAAGGGATTTTTATCGAAGTCTCAGTCTAACCGTTTCCCTGCTAAACCGATTATTTTAAAATCTTTATCATCATTTTTGCCTTCTGACAAATACTGGTGTCCTGTTAGGGCATTGAAGGTTTATAAACAACGAACCGATTTTAAAAGATCTGATCCGTCTCACTTATGGGTTCCATATGCGGAGGAGGTAGCCAAACTAGTCTCTAAGGCTACGATTGCTAAATGGATTTGTGAGACCATCAAAATTTGTTACGATATTGCTTCTCCGGAGCAAATTAATTTTTCTCACATTAAAGCTCATGATGTCAGAGGAATGGCTACCTCCTTCGCTTTTTTCGCTGGTTCTTCTCTTGACGAAGTCATGCAGGTCGCAGGTTGGAAATCCGAGTCCACTTTTACCTCTTTATTTAAAGGATCAGAGTGCAGCAGCTTCCTTTTTTAGAAATATTACAATTTTAACTAAAAAAGCCGAAGACCATTTACCAAACACATCCTGTCATTTTCGTTAAGACTGTGCGTCTGCGTGAAATGGTGAGAGTCTTTCTTTGGTTTTTATTTATTTCTTTAAGTTTAAAGTTTTCCTTGTTTCTTAATCACGGTGTGATTAATTTGGATGCACTATTATGTTATGTTATTAACATATGGATATATTTTATTTAATTTTTATCCTTGTTTATAGATTCTCAAATCCGCACCCACCATTGATTTAATTGTGGCACTGACCAAATCTCCGGGTTTAGCAAGTAGTGATTGAACGGTGATGGATGTTTTTGTGGTGTAATAACAAACCCCACACAGACCCCCCCCCCCTTGCGGTTGGTCTGTTGTTTTATTAACCACTATAAAGCATACTTACCATTCAATCACCATGACCCGGCCTCAGCCACCCCTTGTGGGAATGATTTGAGAATAGTTTTGTAATATTGGGCACTTAAATTTAGAAAAGTGAATCTATTTCCTACGTGGGCGTGCATAGTAACAGGCGTCACCAGGGAGTGAGTACAGACTGGTACCAGTCTATATCAGGAGGGGATCTCAACCAGTAGCCTGGTTGAGGGTATATAATAATGGGGGTAGGCATGGGGAGAAAAGTAAGCAATCATAAAAATCTTATTCTGGTAGCTAAATGCAGATAAACTGATTTAGCAATTACTGATTGAATGGTAAGTATGCTTTATAGTGGTTAATAAAACAACAGACCAACCCGTAAGCGTTGTCTGTGGGGGGTTTGATGAAATTATGCTTTCCCATTGTACGTCAATGTTCCCGAGCCCCTATTCATTCCCATTTTATGTCAATTGGACGTTTTTTGACGTCTTAGCAGACAAAAATAACCCATTTTCGTATGTCATCAAAACAGACGACAGAAAGGGTTAATGGAGACTGGTACCTGGCTCCAAATTTTTGACAATAGTAGTTCAATGGGGAATGTCAAGCCGAACGCTGAATAGTTAACTATAGTTCGTTCAACTTGGTACCCGGAACGAACTGTAGTTAACTATTCGGCATTCGGCTTAAAAATAGCAACGGCGCATGTTCAGTAAACCATGAAACTGACTATAGTTAGTGAGTCGAACCTGACTTAGAGTAACTCGGGGTAAATATATTAATGGTAACAAGAGCATAATATTTACTTCAGCTCCTACTCAAATTATTTTTTAAATATTCAACAGCGTATTCCTGTAGTTACCTTGCACTTGAGACACTGGAATTTCAGGGGGTTTACTCTTTAACTCTTTAACACTCAAATATGTTCAAGAAAACTTAAATTTTCTCATAGAAACTGTCCATTTGCAGACTAAGAGAAGACTATTTTTTTTAATTTACCACTGGAATGACTGGCTCGGTTATTGAGCCAGTCATTCCAGTGGTAAATTATCAAAAATAGTCTTCTCTTGGTCTGCAAATGGATATTTCTCAAGACCACTGCAGAAGTCGTTTTTGGCTGATATTAGTGTTAAAGGGTTAACAGTCAACTGTCCTACGATTACTTCCGCATTCGTCTTAAGAAATGTCTATTTGTAAAAAAAAGAGAAGACTATTTTTGAAAATTTATCACTTGAATGACTGGTTCGATAACCGAGCCAGTCATTCAAGTGGTAAATTTTCATAAATTTTCTTCGTAGTCTGCAAATGGACATTTTCTATGAGAAAATTAAATTATTCTTGAACGATTTTGAGTGTTAAAAGTTTAATGTGTTAATGTGTTAATTTGTAATCAGCCCATCTGTGTGGTGACTCATCAAGAGTAATTTTATGACCTGGAAATGTTTGATCATTAGCCCTGTCAAATGAAGTGATGTTTCTGCCAACCCAGCTGCAGGATACCGATGTACCATAATTATATCCTTGAACATTTATAGTGCTTGTAATCTGATATCTTCGAATAATGGAAGAATCTAATCCGTCACTCAACTAGCTGACATCATAATTATGTATGTCGCATAGTAGCTGATGTCGCAATCATAATGATTTAGCTCCGTCGTGAAAATAAAGAAATCTGTCAATAAAGTGTATGAATTGTGTCTTTGGTGAATTTACAATTTAATAAAGATTCTGTTGAATATTTTGAAAGTAATTTGACTGGGAACTGTTCTTGCAGTACTGCTGACATCGCTGCATGCTGTGACATGGGGAACATAGCTTTCCAGTCCTGGAAGCTATGGATTTTTGGATCAAAAAAGCGTATCGCTTGATAAAAAGACTGTTTACTGCATATCCTTGGTGTTGTATAAAGTCTGTAACAGCCGGGCAGCTCAAACGATAGCACCAACAGCAGCTCTAGACAAACTTGATGGCTGCTACCACAAACACACTCGCACCATCACTGGACACGGATGTTCAGACCGCATAATTTCCAGCGATACACTATACAAGATGTGTAATGCATCACTGCTGTCCATAAAAGTGGCTTCATAAAGATGATCCATGTTCAGCCATGTGCTAAGCATGCCAGAAGAAACACCAGCGCCGAGAGCCTTGGAAACCATCCTACTGGGAGCCAGCAAATATAAAGCCAGGAGAGGACATCAGTTCATAAAGCTGTTAAGTGTGCTGCGAGATGACCTCAAGAAATCAGGACTCGGTACACCCAGATCAAGAACGGACCTGAGGAAGCTAAGGATTTCAGCCGAGGACAAGACAGCTATCTAGTTATGTCCCGCCCATTTCTAGCTATGCCCCACCAATTTTTAGCCATTCCCCGCCCATTTCTAACTATGCCGTACCCATTTCTGTCTAAGGTCCATCCACTTTTTGATGTGTGTTAGAATCGATTTGAAACATTGAATCATGAATTCCCAGAATCCCAATTTCACGGTAACTATTTAGATACATGTGTAAGCTGTTAAATATTTTGAATCTAATTTGACTGAGAGCTGTTGCTGCCTAGTGAAGCAACAGCTCCAAGTCTAATTAATTTCAAATTATTTAACAGAATGTTTATTATATACTAAATTCACCAAAGACATGCAATTTGGACATTTTCGTTACAGATTTTTCCAGTTTCATGACAGGCACACATCATAATGATTATGATGTCAGAACTTTAACAAGTGACATAGTTTAATTATAACGTCAAGTACTTGAGTGACAGAGCAAATCGCTCCATTATGATCACATTTAACAATGGTCATTCAGGCTGCACTGGTGGATGCTTCAGTAGAAACATTTCCTCTCTGTTTGTCTGCGTGTGTGTTTGTGTGTGCTTTCATGTTTTTTCTTTCTTTCTATCTGATATTGTTCTGTTTATCTATTGAGCAGACTGATTACCAGTGGGTGTCTGTTGCTGCACATTACAGGCAGCTAACAGTCCGTCTAGTCAGTATCCGCGAATGGAAACCGTATCGCTTCGGTGTCTCCATGGTAATGAACAAAGGCTTACGGGGCAGCCGTAGCAGTGCAATTAAGTGGGCAAGTTGTCTGTATGAACCAAATGGAGGTAATTGAGCCTGTGTCCTGTTACAGTGATTAGTGGTGTGTAATTTATCGTTCCACGTTTTCATCAGTCACAAGAGGTCTGATTTCTAAAAAAACCTGAAACCTGTTGTTTACTTTGAAAACACATTGACTATGTCAAAGGCACCAATAACTTTCAGTCAAATTGTGTGGCAAATAATCAGCAAGATATTGATTTGTTTATTTGTTAAATATGATCTACAGCATTTGTATGCAGTTGGGTTTATAGCTTGCATCCTGATTACTCCGGGACGATGTTGCTTCTACTTTTATAATGTAATATACAGTCGTTGTCTTATTAATTTATTACGTATGTTGCCAGCGATAACGTCACTCTGGTCTCGTTAATGTAAAGTAGTTAGAAAAGAATTAAATATAGGACATGTATGAAGGCGAATGATGTCAATTTAGCGGAGATTTATGGTAAACAAGAAACAATCAATACAGATCATAAATAAGTTAACCTGGTTCCCAAACAAAAACAGAAATATGGTCATTCACCTTTCCAGAGTATCCATCTATCATCTGACATCATATGATGTCATAATCAGCTAAGCGGCTTGTAGGATGACGTCATAATCATTACGTCATAAATGCTTCTATAGGGCCCATCTTTAACTCTTAATACTCGTTGTACAAATTGTATGTCTACTATTTAATAAACATGCTGTTGAATATTTTGAAACCAATTTTACTGGGCGCTGTTGCTGCCTTAGGCAGCAACAACGCTCAGCCAAATTAATTCCAAAATATTCAATTACTTACCTGTATAGTTTTCTGGAAATTGATAGTCAGGGAGTTCAGAGATCGTTCTATCCCAACACGAGTGAGGTGTGGATTAAGCTTAGCTACAGATGGGCGGAGCATAGCTAAAAATGGAAAGGTTGATTGGTAGAATTTTGAACACGATGTAAGAAATGTTTGATTTTTTTATTTGGAACCCATTACTGCCTTAGGCAGAAAATAAAGTTCAAAATATTCAAAGTACGTTTTATTTTGAGCTTCACTGTAAAATCTATCATGTGACCATCTTATATACTGGCCCCAAAATGTGCTTATTAACCCTTTGAACCCTAAAGGTTGGAGTTCAGCCCTCAGTGGGAAAATACACGTACATAAAAGGCTGGAAATCTAGTCCTGCATGTACGAATGGTTATAGGCTGACGTCATAAAAAAAACAATTAAGTATACATACATGGAGGCTCTCTCATTGAGGCCGGAATAATGGCCTTTTGTGTATACAGCCTATAAGTATAATGTTAAAAATTTTAATCTTGGAAATGCTTTAAGTATAAGCTCAGGATGGGTGTGGCGATGATCACAAAAATATTTTTTTGGGTTCAAATGGTTAACACCCCACCCCCACCCCCCTGAACACATACAGACAAGAACAAAAAGATCTTTATAATGTAAGAAATATTCTGTTGAATGTTTTTTAAATAATTTGACCGTGAGCTGCTGATGCAATAGCAGCAACAGTTTCCAATCAATTTAGATTCAAGATAGTCAACAGCTTTCCTATTTATTAGTCCCCTACCGGTAAAAGCGGAGGAACTATATGTTTGCACTCCATCTGTCCATCTGTCGCAGTTGGTTTTCCGCACCTTTTTTCGCAATCCTTCAAGGTTTTCAACTGAGAATTGCTCCATTTCTTTGTTATGAGAAGTTACAGACCACGTTAGAGCGTCAGGTGTATGCATACATTTTTGATGGAGTTATGCCCCTATCGACTTAAGAAATACGCGGCGTCATTCAGCATAGGGGTCCAGGCATAAAAATGTTCTAGAGGTGTCAATAGTGGGTGTGACCTCCGCGCGCATTGATGACTGCCGTACACCAGCGGCAAGTCTTCCCATTGCTTCATGGCACTGATTTTCGGATAACCCTGGGCAGCGGTCCATGTTAGCAGGTATAAACTTTATTAACGTTTTCAGTTCACATTGGTGACCTGTTTTGGAATGTGGTGTCATTTCACCTACGCGACGCGCAAATTTTGATCAGTGCATGCAAAATGCATTTTCACATGCAGTAGGCGCACCGGCGTGAAAAACAAGAGATGGTTTTGATTTCACTACAGAGAGCGAGGCATTGTGTTGAAGAAAATTACCTGCAAATTTGATTACAATAGGGCGCATAGTTTTAATACAGCAAGCAAAAATTTGAAATTGCTAAACATTTTTAGCTCAGTATATTTTGAAAAATTTACAACTGGAATGACTGGCTCAATAACATATAATTATATATAAAGAAAATAACCATATAAATAAATCTTCATGCAAGTTTATCAAGTAGGGGGGGGGGGAGCAATCCCCCCCCCCCCCCCCCTTGTTGTGGCATCACTGTCTAAAGGTAATTTCCAAATCGGCGAAGCAATACATGTAGCTAGAAAATAATCACCATGGGGGGGGGGGGGGTGTAGCAGAATTCCTTAAGTCACCCATCCTAATAGCTGCTGCTTTGTCCAGATTCTTTTCAAACCCTGTATTATTGTTTAGGTAGAATGCTGTATGTCTCTTTGTCAGTCAGTGGGTGGGTGGGTCAGTAAAAGCTACTGATCCGATTTGGCTTTATCATGAAAGAGAATTTTCAGAGTTTGGCCGAGGTTCTACAATCTTTGCTCTTTAAGTTAATATAGTTCTACCTTTCAGCATTCTAATTTGCTTAGGTATTTTTAGTTCCAGGAAAAGTTCAAAAGATACAGACTAGTTCTACATCCAGTACTGTGCAGGTAACCTGGGGCCATATATCCTGCGTTTTAGCTCAGAGCCGGATTCAGCAGTACACAGTCAGCTATGGGCTAGCTATGCATCTCATGTCAGAGAGGGAGACCTGTCCTACAGGTGGAGTATCGTTTAGTCCTTTAACACAGCTGGCGAAAAAACGGCTGCGGCACTTGTTTTTCATGTCCATTTGCAGACCAAGAGAAAATTATTTTTGAAAATGTACCATGAAAATGACTGGCCCGGTAACTGATTACCGAGCCAGTCATTCCAGTGTTCCAGTGGTAAATTTTCAAAATGAGTCCTCTTGGCCTGCAAATGGACATTCATTGAGCGAAATCTTTTTTTTCTTGACCATTGACAGGTTAAATGAACATTCTAATATGCATTTACTCAAGGGTGAGCACTTATACAAGAAATAGTCTCACTACCAGTAGTTATCTACCTTGGGCTCAAGTCTGTGTTGTGTTGGTTTCTCCAGCTTTAGCTTACCTGGCCTGAAGGTACGAGTGAGTTCATTTCATAGCCATTGTCATTTTGTTGACCGTAAACTTTCAACAACTTCTTTTCAAGAACCACTGGACCAATTTCAATCAAACATAGAGATCCAAACTTAGTCAAATAAAACTGATTGCTCTATTGAGACAGTATTTGACCACAATGGACTTTCCCATTTTGAGAAACATGTTTAAAGAACTTCTGAAATTGACTGATAGACGGCAAACTCGAAAAACCTAATCAAGCGCAATGGTCTGAACCAAATCCTTTCAAGAGAGCCTGATTTAGCGATCTAGATTGATCTGGTGGCCTTCCTAGACTTTTGAGCAGTTGAAGGCACCATGGTCAGTGTGGCCAGGGTAGTTCAATGGGAAGCCCTGAACTGGCACCATTTTCATATAAATATTAGGCCTTCTTGGTTCTAATTGAAAATTGTCTTAAATTTCTTGGTTCATATAAGATACCCTCTGGAGGAACACTATTTCAGGCAGATACAGCTAAGCTTACAGTAGGTGGGTGTCTCCTTTGAGAAAGCTCTAGTACAAGTCTTCATCTACATGGATGGGCCTCTAGAGGTATGATGGCCGACGTGAGCCAGTATTCGATGTCATCATCAAATATTTCACATGTCGGCTGATATCACAATCTAATGATATAGCTCTATCATGAATATCGAAAGGTCTGTCACGAAAGTTGATAAACTGTATGTCTTCGATGAATTTGCAATTAAATAAACATTCTGTTGAATAGTTTAAAATTAATTTTGACTGTGATCTTTGCATATACAGTACAGCTCAGAAATAACATATGTTTCCGAAGCAAGATAAACCATATTGTATAACATTTTTTGTCGAGCCCATAGCGAAGCGGAGGATCGACATAGCGATCCAAATGACGGTCCGGCGTGACAAAAATTAGATAAATGTTAAGTTTTTCAATGTACATTTGAATCACCAAGGGCTTATCCAATGTTAATAAAACCTCACAGATTTAATCTATACCGTCATTGCATCTAGTCTCCATCATAATTGAAATGATTTTCAAAATTTTTACATATTTTTCGGGGTTTGGACTTATTTTGCAACAAGAATTATGTACGTGTTAGCTTTTCAGTGGACATTTAATTCATCAAGGGCTTATCCGATGTCAATAAAACTTGACAGATTTGTGCTGCACTATCATTCTATCCAGTCGCCATCATAATGATTGTGATTTTCAAATATTTTCTATACTTTTCCGGCATTTGGCCATAGCTTAGACTATTTTTATGTGGTTTACAAGTTTTTCAGTTGACATTTAATCAATGATGGACTTAATCAATCCCATTACCACATTGCAGTTTTGTTTTATACAATCATTACATTTGGGTACTTTCACACTACGGGTTCTGTAAAAATTCTCACGTGGATTAAAAAATGTTTCTACGGTGTGTTAACTTTTTAACGGTCATATCAGCAAAAAACGGCTTCTGTAGTGGTGTCGAAAAATGCCCATTTACAGACCAAGAGAAGACTATTTTTGAAAATGTACCACTGGAATTACTGGCTCGATAACCGAGCCAGTCATTCCAGTGGTAAATTTTCAGAAATCGTCTTCTTTTGGTCTGTAAATGGACATTTTCTATGAGAAAATTGAAATTTTCTTAACCCTCTGGGCCCTACCAAGAATTTACAAAAAAGTGCTAGAAACCCTACAGCCAAAAGCTAGAAACTTGCTTAGAAACCTAGCCTGTTAGCGGTAGTGGAGTGATAGCAGCGTAGTGCTACCATGCCAACTATATTAACTATTTTTGGCAAAGTCACAGATTACTATATATAAAACTACATATCATTAGAAAGGGCAATAAAATACCTTTAAGTACATATAAAATTTGTATGAATAAAATATATTTTAGTTAGTCAACGTGCCTCTCAAAATGGCCACACCTTATAGGATAAATACATTGGTCTATTTTTGCAAAGTTTATCGAATTTTTTTTTAATTTTACAAATGCCATTGATAAAATTAATCACAATGGTATTAAAACTAACAGATACCAAAGTTTCGTGAAGGTTTTCATCCGATAAGATGTGAAAATGACAATTATATTATGTCATGGTACCGTAAGATTTCGAGAAATTCCGGTCATGATTTGGGGGGGAAGCCTCATTCAATGTTGAATAATTCCTTTATACATAATCGAACACATACCAGGGTTTCTCAGCGTTGACAGCGAATAAATGGCAAATTTTATGCTATGTAGCATTACTGGGTGCACTCAGCCGTTTAAAAAGCGAACGCGAATGTTTTACACTAAGATTCTATAGCATCGGACATTTTTTCGTAGCGGCGTCCCATATAGGAATCGTTTATCGTGAAAGATCGCCAGAGAACGACAGGAATTTGTAGAATTGTACCCGTATATAATATACGAGTACCACGCTCATTACCCGTTATTGGCAACACCGTATCGCGTACTATAAGATTGATGCGTCTGATTGGTCGGGAATACATGAATATTAATTTTTCCGGCAAGATGGCGACACGATCAGCTGTTTTGCAAAATAGTTGTGTGTTCAAATATGTCAATCTATGCATATTTCTTGTACGCCACAAACTAAAAAGTAGACAGATCACTAGATTAACGATATTGCCAATCGGGAAGTGGGATGCCGATATATTTGACAACTTTCGCATCTCAACTCGGCCTAATTAATGCTAGTAATTTGAAGAGTAAGTTATCTCGGAAATTGTAAACAAAGAGTTGAAAGACACGCATCCATGATTGAGATTATCGGATTGTTTATCTATAACCTTATTGTGATTTCGCAACCAGAGGTAAACGAAATTGATTTATATATTTTTGGTTCAGCTGCTCTCTTAACACAATCTATAACTTTCTCGGTTAAATTAGTCATTGAGTAACTGAAAACTTACAAGTAACAGCACATTTACTAATAATCATTGATGACTGGAACTTACAAATAATTCCTTAGAAAACAAATATTTCACTATTGCCCTGGTTACAAACATTCTATCACCATTTACTGTGTGGCCAGTATCCTCTGATCAAAGATATAGAGAACCGGGGCCCTGAAATAAACTTGTGTGCCCAAAATCAAAAACAATTGTCACATTTGAACCTGAAATTCCAGAACTCCACATTTACAGTCATTATAAATGTAAGATGTTGAATATTTGGAATCCAATGTGAAGCTGGTGCTGCCTTAGCCAGTTTAATTAGTTTCAAAATATTCAACAGAACTTTGAAACATTTCGTAGCAAGTTTATTATTCGCTCTTGTCGATTGAAAAGGTTAATCCAGTAACTAGTAGTCATACTCCCTCCTTGGACGATATATGCCCACCATTTATTATATCTTCTTCTTTTCGATCGCTGGTATCACACTTGGAGAGCCGTTCTCAAGATGAAATCTGTGGTTTTCTGCAGTTCTTCCACAGGCCCATACAGCTTTTCAAGAATAGAGGTTGACAAAGGCCAGATCTCTTCTCTCAGCAGCTGATACGTACTGCAACATTGAAGTATGTGCTCTGTGGTCTGTTCTGCTTCTCCACAAGGACAAGCGGGCGATGTCGTAAGGTGGAACCGCCTGTACATGTGTTGGTTTAGTCTGTTGTGTCCAGTTCTGAGACGAAAAATGGTCACTTGCTCTGGCCTCGAGAGATGATGGTAGGCATCTTCTGATTGAGGTGTTCTATAGAGGGACTTAATGATAGTCTTCATCTCTGTATGGGTAACCATGTTTTCTGTCTGATTCTCTTCTGCACCCACCTTTGCCATCTTGTCTGCTTCCTCATTTCCTTGGACTCCACAGTGTGAGGGGATCCACTGCAGTGCTATCCGAAAGCATTTGATGGTTTGTAGTGCTTCTTCAAGTTGTGGCAGCTTACCTTTGGTGATAGCCTCAAGGACGGAGCGGGCATCAGATAAAAAGACAATCTGTGCAATAGGGTCTGCTGTTCTGCTGATGGTATTAGCTGCATGAATCAGTGCTTCGACTTCAGCTCTGTAGTTTGTGCAGTGTTTGCCTGTCGGTATTGCAGCTGACTCATGTTGTCCGTTTGGATACTGTATGTGCAGTCCGGCACCTCCGCTCCTAATTGCATCTTTGGCTGATCCATCTGTGTAGATCCTTATCCATGTCTCCTGAGGGTACATTTCTTCCAGCATGGCTAGGGTCAGGGCCTTCTTGCTCACATCACTGTGTTCATTTTTGGTTGTGAGATGAGGTACTGTGGTGCGAATAGCTATGCTCTCTAGTTTGTTTTCCCAGGGTGGAGGATCAAGGGTGTGGTTTGGATCTTCTATTTGTGCTGGCAACATCTCTTGGTGTTTCCTTTGAAGTGCTTTTGTCTCTTTCACAAAACTTGATCTTTTAAGTCTTCCTGATGACAGCTGTGCTTGCCTGATCTTCATCGGGTGGTTATTGAACGATTTGAACTTTGCAGCTTGGATCAGTGCTTTGCATTCCCTTCCTTTGCTAAGTGGGGGAATGCCTGCTATCTGCTCCATTTTTTCTATTGGTGTTGATCTCATTCCACCAGTGATGATGCGCAGTGCCTGGTTTTGTACTCTGTCGAGGTTCTGTTGATGAGATTTAGCTGTTGTCATCCATGAGCTGGATCCATACTCAAGGTGTGGTCGTACGGCACCTAGGTAGATAGTCTTGAGGATCCTTTCATTGGCACCCCACTTTGTTCCTGCCAGCTTCCTCATGATGTTTAGCTTTCTTCTGGCCTTTGCCTCTGCATTCTGGATGTGCTCCTTCCATGTTAATCTTCTGTCATATGTGACTCCCAGGTATGTCTGCTGGTCCTCGTATTCGAGTGGAGTACCGCCCAGTGTCAGATTGCCAACCTTGGTTTTGGTGGACAGTGTGAATAGCATGGCTGATGATTTTTCTTTGTTGATGGTAATACACCAGCGATTGGCCCAAGCTGTAATTCTGTCCAAGGCGAGCTGCATTCTGTACGTGGCAGTCGTTGTGTACTCCTCGGTGCACCAGATTACGAGGTCATCTGCATAGAGGGCTGCTTGGATCCCATTGGGCAGCTCTGCTACAATGTCATTGATGAAGAGTATGAACAGAGTAGGTGATAATACTCCGCCTTGTGGCACCCCTTGTCTCAGCAATACATTCTGTCCAGATTGTCCATCCACCAGCACCCTAGCTCTGCGATTGTGTAGGTATGACTTGGTCCATCGGAACATGTTGCCACCGATGCCTGTGCGCCGGAGCTTCACGAGGAGGCCATCCTTCCACACCTTGTCAAATGCTTTCTGCAGATCGATAAAAGCAGCTAGCATCACCTTCTTGGCTTGAAAAGTGTCCTCTATGACCTGTGCAAGATGTGTTGTTTGATCTTCTGTGCTCCTGTATCTTCTGAATCCGGCCTGCTCTGAAACTATAATGTTCTCTGACTCCAGGTACCACTGCAACCGCTGGTTGATGATGCGCTCCATGGTCTTGCATATGCAGCTTGTAAGACTGATAGGACGGTAGCTCAGCACTTTCGTCTTGTTCTTTCTTTTTTTCAGAATAGGAGTCATTCTGGCTTCCTTCCAGCACTGAGGAACCTCTCCATTGGTCCAACTGAGATTAAAGATGTCTAGCAACTTGCGAAGAGATGCATTACCAAGGTGTTGGATCATTTCATTCGTAATGCCATCTGGCCCGGGAGATTTCTTCTTTTTCAGTTGGCGGATAGCCTTCTTCAGTTCTGTTAAACTAATGTCAACTTTCATTGCATCGTGAGTGTTGGTGTCTGTTCTTTCCTTTTGCTCTTTTCTAACCTCCCTTTGACGTATTCGTGGTATAGAAATGTTGCTTTCTTTTGCATATGCCTTCGCAAAGGCATCTGCTGCCATCTTTCCTGTCAGTGTTTGTCCATCTTCTTCAAGAGTAATCTTCTCTCCCCTGACACCCTCATCATTGAGTGCTTTAGTCAGTCTCCATAGTTTTGTGGTGTCTCTCTCTAAATTAAACCCTGCCGTCTTTTCCCTCCAGCTTCTTCTTTTGGCCTCCAGCTTGGTCTTTAGATACCTGGCTTTAGTTTGTTGTAGCGTGAAGTGGTTTTCATGACAGGGATTACCCTCTGCATCTTCTCTGGCCTTGTCTAGTTTATCATGTGCTGCTTGCAGTTCTGTTGTCCAGTAGGGGCGGTAGTTTTTCCTGAACCCTCGAGGAATCGCTTCATTGGCAGCCTTGAGGATACTTGAATTAAATTCCTTGACCACATTGTTGATGTTTCTCCCTTCTACTGCTATATTATGGGTAAGCTCATTGGAACGAATGCCGAACAGACTCCAATTTGCCTTTTTGTAGTTCCACCTTGGATGTTGAGGTGAACTGGTCGAAATACTTCCAGAAAGAGAGAGGAGGACTGGGCGGTGGTCGCTTCCTCCTAACTGCGATCCGACCACTCTACTGAGGTTTCTGTGAATGTCTTCTGTACAAAATGCCAAGTCCGGCGTTGTTGTCGAGTGCCATCGGCGCGAGTAGAAGGTAGGCTGATCTGTGGGATCGTTGACAAGTAAAAGGTGCTTTTCATCTTGCCATGCTTCAATGTCTTCTCCTCGTTTATCAAGTGTTCTGTATCCCCAGCTCTGGGACTGGCTATTAAAGTCTCCCGCAATGAGGAAGTGGCAGTCCGGGACCTGGATTGTGTCAAGTGAGAGATTCTTGTCATTAGGGCAGTAATAATTGACAATTTCAATCACAGAGTTGCTGGTTGTTACCTTGATCTTGATATATTCTGCCTCTTCCATAAAGGTTTTGATCTGGCTGGCGTTCACGCTGTTTCGGACCAAGGTCATCACCCCACCTTTCTTTCTTCCTCTTCGATCACACCGGAAAATCTGGTAACCTCTGATCTTAAATGGTTTTCCTTCCTGCAGGTGTGTCTCTTGAATGCAGCAGATATCAATGTTGTTTTCGTACAGGAACTGTTCGAGCTCTGATTTCTTGTTGGTAACCCCTTCTGCATTCCAGTGCATGATGTTGATACTGGGGTTCTCTTTGGGTTTGGTCTTCTCTTTCCGTTGGCCAGTAGCTCTCCATCCTCGTCCCCTGGCTCCACAAGACGAGTTGATGGGACCTCCAGTAGCTGAGGGTGGGCTCCTTCGAGGCATGGAGCCCGGCGCTGCACCTGCCTGGCGGATCCTCACAGGGCGAGCACCATTTCGATTGATTCGATCTCCAAGTGTAATTTCATTAGCGTTGTGCATAATGCTCTGGTTAGCCCCTCCAAATGTCTGGATTGACACCCAGTGGGTTACACCCCTGCGCCACGTTGAGGCCGAGCATATAGTCTTAAACAGGGGCCATTTATTATATTATTCATTTCATTTATGCGCTAAAATCTGAGGGTGGTGTATGACCATAACACCCGTTGTCGGGTCATAATGTTTACCAGTATATCCCTTAGTCTGAGTCTGCTCTGACTCAACCTGCCCCTGTGACAGATATTTGGACAGACTGTCAGTCTGTGACAGTCTGTCCAAATATCTGTCACTGGGAAGGGTTGAGTCAGAGCAGACTCGGACTATACAGTATATCCCTATGACCTTGCGCCGTACATGTATATTGTTAACCATTTAACATTTGAGTCAGACCAAAACTGCTGCAGTTGTCGAGGAAAATGTAAATTTTCCGACCAAAGTAAGATTATTTTTGAAAATGTATCACTGGAATGACTTGCTCTTGGTCTGCATATGGGCATTGTCTATGAGAAAATTTAAATTTTCATGAAAAAATTGGATTGTTAAAGTCTTAATATAACACTTCTAGCATTTGGATATTTCTAATTTATCCTTCCTATTTTTTGCAGGTGACTGATCGGCGATGGCTTCTAAACTCTAAACGGACTCGGTTTTTCCTGCTACGCCTAATGGATTTACTAACATGGATTTTATAAAAATAAAAATTTGATGACCTGTGTTACTCTATAATCTAATTTTTGTATGGAAACAGTATATTTGAACTAAAACATGATGATGTACGTTCGAAACATGATCGGCTACTACACACATCAATGGCTGACAGCTATGCCGGCGGCTGTTCTGGATCGACTGCTGACTGTTATCAACCGTATTCCTGAGGGCTCAGCTAATGTGCATCTCACATAAGCTCTATGTATCATTTGAGATTGGGTGGGATTTGAATCAAATATCAATAAATTAAATTTAATCTCTTAATTATACCCACACGTTTTGAAAAAACTGCAGGGATATTACAATCGCCTCCATCTGTGTGTCTGTCCATCCATCTCCTCAGAAAGCTTTTGGTAGAATTCAATCAAAATTATTGTGTAAATTACCGATATGCTTGTGGATTGGGAGACACCATTTACACTAGGCTCCATTCCCAGAGGGGTGTGGGTGGGGAGGGGTATAGGGTTGATGGAAGACTGTCAAAGTTAAAGGAATATAACCAAATCTGGTGATTTACCATATCATGGCCCTATGGGTGTAGAATGTGAGACAACCTAATACATTAGGCTGTGACACTGCTCGGGTCGGAAGAGGCTGATGGGGGAGGGGCAAAATGTCAACTGAATTTGTGAGTAGCGGCGACAGCAGAGTCAAATCTACACAATGTAACGTGCACAAGATAAAGGTAAGAGATGAATTGCCCATATCTCATTTTAATGGGGAAAAATTAAAATTTATAAAGGAAAGCTGGTGAATATTTTAGAATTAGTTTGCCTTTGCTGACCTGGTGAGTTGGGCAGCAACAGTTTCCCGTCAAATCAAAGTACTTGAAATTGGTTTCAAAATATTCACCAAGTTAGCTGTATCTATGGTTACCATGAAATTTGGAATTCAGGATTCAAAGTATATAAACTGATCCCAACACGTGAAAATCATCGATGGAGCTTATGTAGAGATGGGCGGGGCAAAGCTAAAAAATTATCCATTAGAAAATCTAAATTTCTGCTCTCCTTCCCTTTGTCAATTCCAGTTTTTACTATGTTTAACCCTTTCGTGACAAGTCCTGAAAACAATGTGGCATGGCAAATGATGGTTGTAGCCTAATTTCTCAATCCGAAAGAAAATTACATTTTAGTATGATGACTGAATTAATTATACCTACCAACCTTGTCTCTTTGAGTCCATTCATTATCCCCATACCTACCTTGTCTCCTCGAGTCCATTCATTATCTCCACGTTTTGAAAAGGAAATTTATTGTAAGCAGAGATTGGAGTCTTCCAGATTTATCTAGATTTCTGGATTTTTCATAGACCACTCTCGCACACCAGTTGACACCCTCTCCATGAATTGAAATTAAGCCAAATGAGCCACTATGTTCAGATAGGACTAGTGATTACTAGATTCTACTTTAGCCCTTCAAATTTTCTATACAGACCAAGGGAAGACTATTTTTGAAATTTTACAACTGGAATGACTGGCTCAATTACCGAGCATTCTAGTGGTAAATTTTCAAAAAGTCTTACTCTGTTAATCAACATTTCTTAAGATCACAGCAGAGGCATTCATTGGCCACCATGACCATTAAAGGGTTGACAAATGAAATTGTTGCCATTGGGCTGGTCATTGTATTAACCCTGGTCAATTTCTACTAGCCTCTGGCTCATGTTAATTTTAACTCTTGCTCTCACAGATCACTTCCTCTGATGACATCCAGATTTTTCAAATCAATCTACTCGTCTCTGTGTAATGAAACTAATTAAAACAAATTTGGTATGTGATTATGGAGTGCAGAGGAGACTCCCCCAGGGATGGGATGGGTAGAGGTCAAAGTGGTGAGCATGGGGATTTGCTATAATGCGTCATCGACCAAGCAATCTAGTTATCACTCACTTACCATCATTGTCGAAGACTTGATGCTTGATAAATAACATTATGAACAGGAGTAATCAGAGATTGTAAACCACCGCCGAGACCACCCTACCGTTTTTGTCATATCCAAATTTGTTAAATCTTTATGTATGATCACACAAAGTCTGGAAACTCTTGTATAGGTTATGTTGGTTTGTTGTGTTAAAATTTTTAACGAATCGGATCAGAAGTTTTTTAGATGCAATACTGGATGCATGCACACACATAATACCCTTTCCCCTTAGGGCAAGGGTAATAATCCAGGAATGAATAGCAATAAAGATCAAAAGTACCTGCAATCTAAAGAAACAATCTGTTGTGTATATTTTGACAAATTCAATTGGAATCTATTGTTGTCCAAAACAACACCAGTTTCCAATCAAATTGGACTCGATATATTCAACAAATCTACTATACATAGTCCAGTCTGATTACCTAAGATGAGATTCTCTCTCTCCCTCTCACTTCGAGTAAACTTTATTTGATATTTACACTGATAGCTTACAAATAATACAGTATTCAACCCTTTAATACGCAAGCTTTACCACTGGAACATGTTGTCACCTAATGCAGCAACATCTTCCAGTCCAATCGATCTCAAAATATTCAACAATTTAATCACCAGTCCTACTAAGTAATATGACACTCTTACATAGAAGAAACTGTATTTGAAATACATGTAGTTTACAATGGCAGCTTATACAATAAGTGAATCGAAATAAAATGGTACAGTAGATTTACATCAAGCGCATCAGATTTAACCCTTACCACTCTTATGTCAATATTCTATCTTTTAATGTGCCAATAGCCTGGAAAACTGGTACTGTTCTACTTCTACTAATAGAAACTGGTGTACATTTTTTAACAACTTTGGTTTGGTAGATGATGTTGCTATCTATGACAGCAACATCTTCCACCAAATCTGTTGAGACAAGAACACCAGTTCTTTTAATTTAATTTGAAAATTTAAAATTTTGACAGAATGGTAGAGGTTAATAAAATAGTGCAGAAGATAGAATTACAGAATCATCATTTTCATGAAATCTCAACCAGATAACTGTCCTATTCGCCATATGATCCTGAAGAAAAAAAGAGGAGAAACATTTACAAGATGAAAGAACAATAGAAAACGGAAATAAAACTGGAACAGTCAACAAAGGTGATTTCAAAGAGCTAATATGTCTCATGACTGCCATTACTTTCATAATGCATGTTACGGGCCCGTATTGACCCAGTAGCAGCCCCGTAACATGCGGTATCATGATAGATGATTGAGGAACAGAAATTAGACCGTAGATGCAGGCCAATATCTCCCTAGAAGCTAAATGACGGGTGTGATATAATGGTATTAATGGGCAAGCTATGTAAGGATGCACACTTTAAATTTTGTAGGCGTCAGTGTAGCTGTTCAGCTGTATGTAATATTTTACCGACGCAATTATAAATTAGGTGACATTCTCACTAAGCGATTCCGGCCATCAAGGAATCGAGTACTCGGTTAAATAAAGGAATCGACACGCTATCGTTGACGATTTTATGCTAGGAATTTTATTCACAGAAAACTATTTATATTTTCCCGTAGAAATTTGTAAACAAACTGAATTAACCAATCAACAGTGGATTTATAAAATTCAGTCATCTGCCGTAATGTAACGCTACGTTTGATTGGATAAAACGCCCGTAATGCTTGCGTATTTAGCGATCGAAAACTGGTGCTCTTAAAACCGTCCAGACGGCGCGTAGTTCTCTAGGCAAGTTTATTGAAAACCGTCCAGACGGCTCGTAGGTTTATTTGTACGCTTTTTGCGCGCCGTCTAGACGGCTCGTAGGTTCCTTAGGGTTAAACAAATTTTATGGTTAAAGGGTTAAATTGATTTACTTCTGTCAATAATGATTATTGACTATTCCATTTCACACAAAATGAACAGTGACGCCTTAAACATTTTTCTGTAAATGCCAGTTGTATCTGCATATCTCACTATTTTTAGTCTATTGACCATCCAAGCATGATGTATTGTAAAATAAGCTATTACTGATATGAAAATTGGTATTTAGGATTAAATTGCTTAATATTATAATAACTTAAACAAATCATTTAGTTTTGTAGCTTAACATGTCTAATTCCTGGAAATTTTACCATTTTCATGTTAAAATCTGGTTAAATTTTCTTTATTATCCCACATCAGTTGCTGTATTTTGATTAATTCAGTAAAGGCATATTACTACCACTGTTTTCAAACTACCTTTGTTACTCCTTAATATATATTCCTGACTTCGTATTGATAGGATGCATACGAAATGAATTAAATATAGTTAGTTGTAGCAAACAACATGGTTCTGTACTGGAGATGACATTTTTACCACGATGTAATCAACTGTAAAATAGCTAGTAAAAGCTTATAACCAGGCTTTTACAATCAGTATACAACTATGTATGATATATGATTACTGTATTCTGCGGCTGTAGTAGTAGAAACATACTACAGCTGCAGTCAGTCCTTCGCTTTTGCCCACTGTGTCTTGTCCTCAGCCAAAATCCTTAGCTTCCTCAGGTCCATTCTTAACTTGAGTGTACCTAATCCTGCTTTCTTGAGGTCACCTCGTAGCACGCTTAGCAGATTTATGCAATGACGTCCTCTCCTGGCTCTGTATTTGCTGGCTCCGAGTAGGGTGAATTCCAAGGCTCTCTGTGCTGGTGTGTATTCTGGCGTCCTTCCTTAGCACATGGCCAAACATGGGCAATCTTTGCTGGGTGACTTTTACAGACAGCGGCGACGTATTACACATCTTGTATAGTGCATCGTTGGAATTTATGCTGTCTGGCCATCAGTGTCCAGTGATGGTGCATAGGTGTTTGCGGTGGCAGGTGTCGAGTTTGTCTAGAGCTGCCTTTGGAGCTGCCCAGCTGTTACAGTTATACATCATCAATGATATGCAGGTTGCATTGTATAAATGTAGTCTTTTTATCAAGGGCATCTTTGATCTACGAATCCATAGCTTCCAGAAGGACAGGAAAGCTATGTTCCCCATGACGCAGCGTGCAGAAATGTCCGCAGTACTGCAAAGCAGTGAGCCCAGGATTTTACTTTTCCTCCATGGTTCGCCGCCACGGAGTGCATCGTCATTTTCTAGTTTCATGCTTTGTCGATAGGTATATGTGGGTGAACTCTGTTTTGGATTCTTAAAGAAATTCTAAATTTTTAGTTTGCTTGCAGCTATTGGGAGAATTTCGTCACGGGTTTCTTTTCCTCGTCTATAAAGACCACATCGTTGGCATATTCCATCTCTAGCGGCATGCCCAGTATTGACACCAGGGAGTTTGGTCTTGTGGAATTTTCCCGCACAGATTTCAATGCAGCAGCAAGCTAACAAGTGAAGAGCACAGGGAATAGACCATCTCCCTGTGGGGAGCCGATTGAAGTCTCAAACTCTACAGACTTCAATGACTTGACTTGTACTCTCAGCTTGGTGTCTGCAAGCGGAAGTCTCACTAGGATCCTTGAGCACTTAATTGTGTCAAAGGCTCGTGACATGTCAATGCCCATTTTGTGGAAATCCCAGTGTTTGGCCATGACTACTGGCACAAGCATATGGGTAACTGAGATATCAAATTTAGTTGAGTTCTGTCTAACGATTTCAGAGGAGTTGCGTTACAACTGTTTTGACCTCCCCCCCCCCCCCCCCCCCCCTTGTGGCGGAGCCAAATCTAAATATCATCTTGCAAAGCGGAATGATATGGGTAACCCACATACAAAATATGATTTAACTCCACACAATGGTTTGGGAGGAGATAGCATGACGGATGGACGGACAGACGGATGGAGGCGAGTACAATATCCCCGACGTTTTTTTAAAATGTGGGGATAATTATATAAAGTTTTTATGTATGATTTGTCTCCTCTTCATGAATTAGGCTAATGTTAGAGTATTAAATAGACATCTAATTTGTCAAGGGGGTTATACTATTTTAAGAAATCATGCCACACATGATTTGTGATATGTGGAAAACCTAAAGGGCTCGACACGCGGGACGCACTCCATCTAGTTCCTTAATTTGATTGGAAGCCATTGCTGCCTGTTTTTTCCTAAGGCAGCAAATGGTGTCCAATCAAATTAATGTAAAAATATTCACCAGAATCTTCCTAGCTTTTGATTTTATTTTTAACACTAACGATTAAGCTAATTCACTCATTAAAATTCAATAAATAAAGAATTTTAAAATCTGTTTTATAGAAAACAAAATCCATTTCCATGACGCTTTGTTAGAAGGCGCTATTGTTTCCGGTCTTGTTCCTTATACGGCTTACATCATGTGTGTAAGGGCAGAAACCAAGGCAGGAGTAGGACCATGGAGTGATCCAGTTTTTATCACAACATCACAGACAGGTAAAACATATAATACAGCTAAAAAATAACTTAGAATATACTTTTGAATATTTTGAACATAATTGGATTTTGAAGATTTTGCTGCGTAATCTTCCAATCCAATGGACCTTTCCAAGTTTATCCATCAATCATCTGACATCATATGATGTCATAATTAACTAACTAAGTGACATGTATGCTGACATCATAATCATAACGTCATGAGTGATTTGAAATAGTCCGTCTTTAACACTTAATAGGCCAACACGTACGAATTGTTTGTCTTTATTATTTAATAAACATTCTGTCAAATATATAATCGAAATATGTCACTTGTTTAACAGCTGACGTCACAATCAAATGGCTTGGCTTGGCCATGGAAGTTTCAAATGTCTAACAGTAAGGCCCCTTTCTCATTGCTTAATTCGGTGTACCTATGTTGAGTAATGTATATCATATAGATCCAGAGGGATTAGGTTGTCAAAAGAACTGACAAATTTAGCCCAGAATGGACAGTTTATTGTATGTGAACATGGTCTAAGTGTCTGAATAATATGTCTTCTGAATTTACAATTTAACAATCATTCTGTTGAATATTTTAAAACTTATTTGACTGGAAACTGTTGCCATCTAGGCAGCAACAACAAGTCAAATTAGTTTCAAAATATTCAACAGTGTACCTGTATAGTTACCTTAAATTTGGGATACTGGGAATTCAGGCTTCAAAGATATAAAACCAAATCAAACACGCATACAAAGTGGGCATGGCCTAGCTAGACATGGGAGTGGATAGCTAGAAATGGATCCCCCTTTTCTGCAATATTTCAGAAAACAAAGGTTTTGTGGGTGTAGCCTGCAGAAATTCAGCTGGCAGACAGTTAACTTATCTGTAGTTGTCCTTTTTTAGCTCACCTGGCCAGAATGGCCAAGTGAGCTTATGGCATGGCGACCGTCCGGCCGTCAACTTTTGCTTAAAAACACTACTCCTTATTAACCGCTGGGCAGATTTCAACCTAATGTGGTTGGAAGGACCCTATGGGGGTAGGCTTCAGAACTGATATACACAATTTTGATTGGTCATTTTTTTCGGCGCTCATCTTGAATTTTCTGAAAAATGGTGAGGAATCGTTTAAACCGCTACTCATTAACTGCTTGAGCAATTTCAACCAGATCTGGCTGGAAGGATACTAGGCTGGTAGCTTTCAGAACTTGTATACAAAATTTTTATTGGTCCATTTTTCTGGTGGCCATCTTGAATTTTCTGAAAATTTCGGGAAATCAGTTAAAAGGCTACTCATAAACCGCTTGAACAAGTCCTAGCAAACTCGGCTGGAAGGCCCCTAAAGTGCTATGCTTCAGAACTTGTATGTAGAATTTTGATTGGTCAATTTATTTGGTGGCCATCTTGAATTTTCTGAAAAATGGCTGAAAATTGTCTACTCATTAACTACTTGGGCGATTTCAACCAGACTGGCTGGAATGAGCCTATGGGGGGTAGGCTTTAGAAGTTGCTTGGACAATTTCAACCAGGCTCAGCTGGGAGGATAGTGTGCTGGTATCTTTCAGAACTTGTATACAGAATTTTGATTGGTCAATTTTTCCGCCGGAATTTAAATTTTCTGAAAATGTCTGGAAATCACTTAAAAGCCTACTTCTCGATAACCACTAGGCTGATTTCAATCAAACTTGGATGAAAGAACCCTAGCCTCGTATTCTTCAGAACTTATATACAGAATTTTGATTGTTCCATTTTCCCAGCAGCATCTTGAATTTCCAAAAAATGGCAGGAAATCGTTTAAAACGCTACTCGTCATCAACTGCTTGAGCAATTTCAACCAGACTTGGCTGGAAGGATACTAGGCTGGTAGGTTTCAAAACTTGTATACAGAATTTTGATTGGTCATTTTTTTCCAGCAGCCATCTTGGATTTTCTGAAAATTTCTGGAAATCACTTAAAAGTCTACTACTCAATAACCACTGGGCCAATTTCAATCAAACATGGATGAAATAACCCTAGCCTAGTATGCTTCAGAAATTGTATACAAAATTTTGATTGCTCAATTTTTCTGGCAACCATCTTGAATTTTCTGGGAAATGGCGGGAAATCGTTTAAACCGCTACTCAATAACTGCTTGAGCAATTTCAACCAGATCTGGCTTGAAGGATACTAGGCTGGTAGCTTTCAGAACTTGTATACAGAATTTTTATTGGTCCATTTTTCTGTCGGCCATCTTGAATTTTCTAAAAAGATTTCGGGAAATCGGTTAAAAGGCTACTCATAATCCGCTTGAACAAGTCCTAGCAAACTCGGCTGGAAGGCCCCTAAAGTGCTATGCTTCAGAACTTGTATGTAGAATTTTGATTGGTCAATTTATTGGGTGGCCATCTTGAATTTTCTGAAAAATGGCTGAAAATCGTCTACTCATTAACTACTTGGGCGATTTCAACCAGACTGGCTGTAATGAGCCTATGGGGGTGGGCTTTAGAAGTTGCCTATAGAATTTTGATTGGTCGGTTTTTCCGCCGGCCATTTTGAATTTTCTGAATATTTTGGGAAATGAGTTAAAAGGCTACTCCTCATTAACCACTTGGCCGATTTCAACCACACTCAGCTGGAAGAACATTAGGCCCATACGCTTCAGAACTTGTATACAGAATTTTGACGGCTTGATTTTGATGGTGGCCATCTTGGGTTTTCCGATAAATGAGAATTCATATAAAATGCTACTCATTAATCACTTGGCCAATTTCAACCAATTTGGGCTGGAAGGATCCTATTGTCGTAGCCTCTAGAAATTCTATTCAGAATTTTGATAGGTCAATGTTTTGGCAGCAATCTCTGATTTTCTCAAAGTTTTCCGGAACCATGTTAAAACGGTACTAATTCAATCAATAACCCGATTTCAACAAAACGTGGGCGGAATGATCCTATGATGGTAGGCTTCAACATATTAAACGAGAGTCTTGATTGGTAAACTTTTTGGTGGCCATCTTGGATTTTCAGTAAATCATCCATGTCTATTTAAATGCAAATGTTTTAAATGCCAATGGTCCAGGTGAGCGCTGCAGGCCCTTGGGCCTCTTGTTCATTAACCGTTCCAATCCTGAAGTCTTATTACATTGTATATCAATTTCATCGACCTCATACTGATTTCATTTTAATATTTTAAAAATAGTTTGAAGTAAAGTCTAAGGCAGCAATAGTTTCCAGTCAAATTGTTTTCAAAATTTTCAATCAAATTTTCTTGCATTGCAATTACATTTCTGGTTTGTTTTCTATATGTAATGTCACCTCTACCATATATGCCTACTTTTATCCAAGCTGGCTAGAAGGCAGCAACCAGCTCAGTCAATTGTTTCAAATATTCAACAGAATGTTTATTAAATTATAAATTCACCAAAGACAAACTAGTGACTTCAGACGGATATTGTCAGATCTTTTCTACTTTAGTGTCAGACCTACGTAATTTTGATTGTGATGTTGGCTAACAAGTGACATGTTCTGATTATGGTGTCAGATATTTGAGAGACAGACCACATCCCTCCATTTTACATTGACTTTTGTATAACCCTTTAACCCTCAAATCGGTTTCTTCAGTGGCCTTGAGAAATTACCATTTACAGACCAAGAGGTTATTTTTTAACATTTACCACTGAAATGACTGGCTCGATAAACGAGCCAGTCATTCCAGTGGTAAATTAACAAAAACAATCTCTTGGTATGCAAATGGACATATTCAGTGAGAAAATTGCAATTTTCATGAACAAATTTGAGTCTTAACACTAACACTTATATCAGCCAAAGATGGCTTCTGCAGTGGTCTTGAGATATGTCCATTTGCAGACCAAGAGAAGACTATTTTTGAAAATTTACCACTGCAATGACTGGCTCGATAACCGATATTTCAAAAATAGTCTTCTCTTGGTTTGAAAATGTACATTTTTAACAAATTTGAGTCTTAAAGGATTAAATAGTTATCGCCATCAGATGAACAATCTAAAATCTGAATTCTTATTACAGCACCGTCAGACAGTGCTCGGAGCCTGACTATATCAAACATAACAGCCTCAACGTTCTTGTTGACATGGAAACCTCCTCTTATACCAAATGGTGATGTCATCAAATATATTGTCCATATTCAGGTTTGTGATATCATTTGTTCGAATATATACAGTGGATTAATTGTCTTGATAAATAATTGAAAAGACCATTGCCCCATTGGTATGCGGCAACAGTTATGTTTGCCTGATGGACCAATAGGGGTTGTTGCGTATTAATTAATGTAAACAGGTTTACAGTTCCTCATTAGCCAGATTTACGCAGTATGGCCCTCAGTCCTAGACGCAATGGATAATGCGAGTGCTTCTCCTTGTTCTTCATCTTTCAATAGCTCTGCCTCGACTGACGGGATTTTCTCCAAACTTGGCTGGTAACTTGTCCGTGGGGTCTCAAAGATGTATCACAATTTTGGGTCAAAATCTAAAATGCAACAGCAACTTCTTTCAGCCACATTGTTTTCAAAATGGACACCTTTAGTGCGTTGTTCAATCACTGGTTTTACTATAGTGATCTCCAAAGTTGGGTGAATGGTTGTCTGTAGGGTCCTGAAGCCAATTTTGCGGTTAAAAGCTAAAACATAACAGCAACAGCTTTCAGCAACATTGTTTCCAAAATAGACAATTTTAACATCACGGCAGCCTGATTGAAAAATATATCCATGACATGGGTATTGAACAAATTTGTCCTTAGTTAATTCGGCTCACTGCTAAAATATGTCAAAGGTGAATCAAATGTGTAACATGTTTGACAAAGCCACAGCTATAGTGCATATACACACACTTGTTTAATTAAATATAAATAAATACTAGATTGATCGGTTGATGATGCGTCATCGCAAATCCCCCACATTCACTGCTTTGAACTTTTGACACACCCCACAGCCCAGCTCCGGGGCCGGAGCCAAATGTAAATGTCATTTTGCACTCCGGGATCATATGGATAACTGACATACCAAATTTGGTTAAATTCCATCCAACAGTGTCAGAGGCATTGCATTACAATCAATTTCATGACCGTTTGACCCCATCCCCCACCACTGAGGGCGGGGCCAAATGTAAATGTGCTCATGTACTCCACATTGATATGGGTAATCCCTAGACCAAATTTGGTTGAATTCTGTCCAACAGTTTCGGAGGAGATGCGTTACAATCAATTTCCACAGGTTAAAATTTGTCTTTTTGACCCCTCCCCCATCCTCTGGGGGTGGGGGCCAAATCTAAATGTACTCGTACTCCGCAATCATATGGGTAACTGAGATATCAAATTTAGTTGAGTTCCGTCTAACAATTTCAAAGGAGTTGCGTTACAACTGATTTGACCCCTGCCACGCCCCCCCCCCCCCCCCCTTTGGGCGGAGCTAGATCTAAATATCATCTTGCAAAGCAGAATCATATGGGTAACCCACATACCAAATATGATTTAATTCCACACAATGGTTTGGGAGGAGATAGCGTGATGGACGGATGGACAGACGGATGGAGGCGATTACAATATCCCCGTCAGTCAGTCCTTCTTCGCTTTTGCCCACTGTGTCTTCTCCTCAGCCGAAATCCTTAGCTTCCTCAGGTCCATTCTTGACTTGAGTGTACCGAGTCCTGCTTTCTTTAAGTCACCTCGTAGCACGCTTAACAAATTTATGCAGTGACGTTCTCTCCTGGCTCTGTATTTGCGGGCTCTGGGCGACTTACAAACAGCTGCAATGTATTACACATCTTGTATAGCGCATCATTAGAAATTATGCTGTCTGACCATCGGTGTCCAGTGATCGTGCGTTGGTGTTTGCGGTGGCAGCCATCGAGTTTGTCTAAAGCTGCCCAGCTGTTACAGTTATAGAGCATCGAGGATACGCAGGTTGCATTGTATAAACATAGTTTTTTTTATCAAGGGCATCTTTGATTTATGAATCAGTAGCCTCCAGAAGGACTGGAAAGCTATGTTCCCCATGAGACAGCGTGCAGCAATGTCAGCAGTACTGCAAAGCAGTGAGCCCAGGATTGTACTTTTCCTCCATGGTTCGCCGCCATGAAGTGGATCGTCATTTTCTTTAGTTCCATGCATTGTAGATAGGTATATGTTGGTGAACTCTGTTTTGGATTCATTCATAAAGAGATTCTCAATTTTTAGTTTGCTTGCAGCTATTGGGAGAAGTTCGTCAAGGGTTTGCTTTTCCTCATCTATGAAATCCACATCGTCGGCATAATCCATCTCTAGCGACATACCCAGGTGGGGTGTTGGGGTGGGAGGAGGTGTTTGGTCTTGTGGAATTTTCCTGCATGGATTTCAAGGCAGCAGCAAGGTAACCAGTGAAAAGCACATGTGGGGAGCCGATTGATGTCTCAAACTCTAGACTTCACTGACTTGTCTGCAAGCATTAGTCTCACTAGTCATAGCTCATCTTCATTATAACTGTCCTGGTATGGTACATCTGGAATCTTTGAGCGTTTGTGGAAAGCATGCGTTGAGCCTATACAATGTCTGCGTGGCTGCGTCCACATTTGAAGCCACTTTGACATGATACGGTAAAGTCATCGATCTTGTCTCGGATGCGGCATAGAGTAACATTGGATAAGGTTTTCCATTTGCGGTTTGGTTCAGGTGGCTTCTTGGGCTTTGGTAGCACGATAAGGGTGCCTTGGCCTACAGCGTCGATGGGAAGGTGGTGCATAGAAGCTGAATTGTCACTTGCATATTGAATAGTTCATTGCTCATGCCATCAGGTCCAGATGCACACCCAGTTTTTAGGGCTTTAAGTGCCTTCTCAACTTCTGCTGTTTGAACTGGTGTTAGTAATGGACTGGGATCTCCTGAGAATGGGTGCAAGGGCTCATCATCATTGTCAATGAACTGTTCCTTGAACCATTCTCGAATCACCTCGGCTTTGCCCTTGTCTGTCTCGATAAAGTGGGACGGAGAAAGATGGGATATTGATGCTCAATATTGGAGCCCATTTCTAACTATGCCCTGACCATTTCTAGCTAAGATCTGCCCATTTTGTATCCGTGTTGGAATCAATCTATATTCTATGACCACTTAATTACCAGAATCCCAATTTCAAGGTAATGATAGGTTTTATTTAAAAGTTGTAAATTCATCAATTATATACAATTCATACAATTTTCAGACAGACTTTTCAATTTTTTAATGTCTTACAGTCATTACGATCATGATGCAGAGTCTCATAAAGGTCTTTTTGAGGGTATATACCCCAAAATGCAACTTGGGACCACCAAAACTACATGTGTATTGGCAGTGGGTCCCATGGGATCCCTGAAAATCTTGTATGATTATTAAATATTAATTACTTTTATAGGTGTTTGCACAAAAATACCCGCAAAATCCCCCATAATTCATAGCTGTGAGTTCATGGTACCTTCTAATTTTATCATGAATGAGAGAAACTGCATTGGAACCCCAGTTTTTCAGCTTGGCACCTCCAAATTTTAACTTGGAACTCCCATATTTTATGGTGTTGTGTCCCTGGGACCTCCAAAATCTAGATACCATGGGAAACACTGTATGGGACATCAGCTAACATGTAACACTTTTAGCTCTTCTCTGTTTATATCTCATGTTTTGTTCCTCGTACTCGACCCCAATTTCAGCACATGCGTCCTTGTAATGATACAGCAGCACACAATGAGCTTGGGATAAAAACTGGATTTTTCAACTTTGACATTTGCCGTTTAGCTCAAGTTTTCTGTTGATATATCATGTTTGTTTAAGCATACTGGATCCAAACTTGGGAACATGCTTCCTTATAATGACATGGCATTATATAAAGATGGTGGGTTAAAAAGGTCAAATGTCAAGGTCACTTTGACCTTGGTAAAAACCTAGTTTCTTTCAACTTTAACATTTTCCGTTTAGCTGTCCTCTTCTGTTTATATCTCATGTTTGTTTATTCCTACTGGATCCAAACTTGGGCACATGCTTCCTTGTAATGACATGGCATCACACAATGACTTTGGGGTGAGCATGTCAAGGTCACTGTGACCTTGGTAAAACTCTTTTCAGCTTTAACATTTTCTGTTTAGCTCAAGTTTTCTGTTTATATCTCATGGTTGGTTATCCATACTGGACCCAATCTTGGACACATGCCTCCTTGTAATGACACAGCATCACATAAGGATATTGGTGTCAAAGGTCAAAGTCACTGTGACATATCCGTCGTCCATCCATCAACTTTTGGTTAAAAACACTACTGTTCATTAACTGCTCATTAACTGCTTGGCAGATTTCAACCTAATGTGGCTGGAAGGACTCCATGGGGTAGGCTTCAGAACATGTATTCGGAATTTTGATTGGTAAATATTTTGGGTGAAAATCTTTGATTTTATGAAAAATCTAACAGAAATTGTCAAAACACTACTCATTAACCGCTTAGGCGATTTCAACCTAATTCGACTGTAAGGGCTCTAAAGGCTTCGGATTACTGGACGAATCCAGTTTGAATTATTCCCCGCCCATCTCTAACTAAGCTTCACCTGCGCTTTGCCCGTGTTGAGATCGATCAATTCCTGCATTCTGAATCTTAATTTCCAGAAAACTATACATAACAGGTTAAACCGTTGAATATTTGGAGACTAATTTGACTTGGTGCTGTTGCTGCCTATGGCATCAACAGCGCACAGTCAAATTAGTTTCAAAATATTCAACAGAATGATTATTAAATAGTAAAGACATACAAATCATACAACAACGCTTAGTCCGTCATCAATTAAGCATTAGTAACAAACTTATCACTGCCATTCATGACATAATTAATTATGATGTCAGCCTACACGTGATGTTCATGATTGATCTATAGACCGGATTCCTCCGTTATCTCGCATTGTGGCAACCCACCCACCACCACACCCCACCCCACCTTCCCGAGAACAAATTATATCTGACTGTCAAAGTAAAAAAATCTGTTTTATATACACTCTTGGCAACTTTGCTTATTTACAGGATATAACAAGCAATATCTATAAAGTTGATGAGGTGAATGTAATAGATGAACTCCAGCAACGGGTCACAGGTTTATGTGGTCACTGTAGCTATAGAGTGTGGATACAAGCCTGTAACATCCTAGCTTGTTCTCCAGATTCTGAAGCTCTATTTGTACAAACACATCTAGGTGGTAAGTGCATGATATCAAAACAAGTGCAGTCATTAATTATAGACCTTTTACGGGGCAATCGTAACAGAGGGATCCATTTCTGGCTATGCCCTGCCCATTTCTAGCAACGCTCTGCCAACTTTCTTGTACTTATTGAAAGCTCTTAAAAACTGAATCTTAATCGCAGAATTTAAATTTCAAGTTATCTATACAGGTAAGCTGTTGAATAACTAATTTGACTGGGTGCTGTTGCTACCTATGGCAGCAACAGTGCCCAGTCAAATTAATTTCAAAATATTAAACCGTATGTTTCTTAAATAGCAAAAACATTACAATTCGTACGTGTCGGACTATTAAGCATTAAAGACATGCTTAATCGAATCATTCATGACGTCGTGATTATGACATCAGCATACACGTCCCGTACGTAGTTGATTATGACATCATATGATTGAGTGAGAGAATGGATTCATTAATTGAGCATCATTAACTCCCACAGATACTGACCAGATATTAGAAATCTTTCTGATATGAAATAACTGTTCTGTTGCATATTTTAAAAGTATATTGCCTAAGGCAGCAATGACTTTTCGTCAAATTATTTTCAAAATATCCAATAGCTTTCTAGTATGATTTCTGTGAAATAGGGATAGGCGTAAGGATATGGACGTTTCCACTTTTAGCTAGCCCCCCCCCCCCCCCTATCTCAATCTGAGCTCTATCCACACCACGTCCGTATTGGTATGACATCATATGATGGATAGATAAACTGGAACGGTAAGTTGCTGCATTCTGACGAACCCTTTTCACTATGAAGCGATTCCACTATATAAAATGTTTAGATAATTCACCTTTCCAGAGTATCCATCTATCGTCTGATGTCATATGACATCATAATCAGCTAAGCGGCGTGTAGGATGACATCATAGTCATTACATTATAAATGATTCTATTTGGCCCGTCTTTAACTCTTAATAGTCCGACACGTTGCACGAATTGTATGGCTCTACATTTTAATAAACATGCAGTTGAATAATTTGAAACTAATTTGACTGGGCACTGGGGCGCTGTTGCTGCCATAGGCAGAAACCATACCCAGTCGAATTAGTTTCAAAATATTCAACAGCTTACCTGACGTGTATAGTTTTCTAGAAATTGATAGTCAGAGAGTTCAGAGATTGATTGATCCCAACACGAGTGAGGTGTTGGTGGAGATTAGATTAAGATAGGCGGAACATAGCTAAAAGTAGAAAGGTACATTACTTAGTCATCTCATCTAAAAAAAAAAATTGATAAATCTGTTATGAACGCCATACATTTGTTTGACTTTCAGCTCCCTCACCAATTGACTTTAGCCTTGAAGTAGTAAGTCCATCTGAACTGCATCTTTATTGGTCCACACCACAGCAGCCTAATGGTCCCATTGATACAATGCGCCTGCATGTTTCACTTCAATGGCCTCCAATGACATCAGAATTGGTTGCTACTGAACAGGGTGATAGTCAAGTTGCCATGAAGAACTATACATTTGGGATGTTGGAAAATGATACTAAGCTGGAAGTGGACTGTACAGACAAAGAGCCATTTCCAGTGAAGATGACCGTTCGCGCTGTCAATGTGGATGAAGTAGGCATCTTGTATCTTGGTCAATCTTCAGAGGAGAAAACACAGTACGTGTGTTCAGCACCTGCAGGTATATGATTGGCTAGTTTCAAGTTCGACGTTCTAACTATAAGCAGGTTGCTGGATTACTGAATATGCCCAGTTGGATGCTGAAGAGTTGACTATAGTTCGTTGGTTCCCGATTCCCCATTGAATTACTATATCAGAAAATTTGGAGCTGGGTACCAGTCTCCATTAACCCTTTCTGTCGTTTGTTTTGATGACCTACGAAAATGGGTTTTTTTGTCCGCTAAGACGTCAAAAAGCGTCCATTTGACCTAAAGTGGGAAGGAATAGGGGCTTGGAAACATTAACATACAATGGGAAAGCATAATTTCATTAAAACTAAGTTATTTAGTGAAATATTCACACTTTTATATGCATTTGTTCGTGGCAAGCGATCGGTGTCTGCCGTTTTGAAATTTACGCAAATTTCACACTAACCATCTGAACTGAGCTCGGGTGCTCGGTTGACTATAGTTGACAAGCTAGTTAACTATTTGAAGTCGACTGGGAATCTAGTTAGCTATGGCTATGATTAGGAGTCGAACTTGACCTAGAATAAACCTGAATATTTATGCATGAATATTTACAATTTCAGTACTATATATTAGCTGTAACATTCGCCACAATGTAAGAAATATATTGTGTTGAATATTTTGAAACTAATTTAATTTGTTTCTGCCTTGGATATCACCAGTCTCCAGTCAAATAAGTTCCAAAGTATTAAACAGCCTACGTGTGTGATTGCTTTAAAGTGTGAACTGAGATGTTAAGATTTTGTGGGTAACCCTTTGTTGCCTGTAACAACCCAGGCCACCCCGCTCACTCCAGACTGTAACAAACAACCCAGGCTACCCCATACATTACCAATGTATGGCAATGATAATAATGGCAATGATACACAATTTTCCCTGAAAGAGTGCTCTCCCTTTAGCTGCTAGCCATCTTAAATGCAGGCGTATTTGTGTGGTGGAATATACCAGTATATGTGTTATTTTAAGATTGGCAGCTTGCCCATCAGGCATATACAGTAATATCGCAAAAACTAGTCACAGGGCATATGGAGATTTAATTTATAATCACATAGCATTGTCAGATATACCATTGGTAAAGTATGGGGTGGCCTAGGGCATTACAGTCTGGAGTGAGCATAGACGTAATTTCATTTATTTCAACAAAAAGATTTTATGATTTTGAAATAAATGTCAAATTTACGGAGAAATTTGAAAATTAATTTACTCCACACAGAAATTTCATAAATATATTAATCCTTTGACACTCATATCAGCCAAAAATGGCTTCTGCAGTGGTCGTGAGAAATGTCCATTTGCAGACCAAGAGAAGACTATTTTTGAAAATTTACCCCTGGAATGACTGGCTCAATAACCAAGCCAGTCATTCCAGTGGTAAATTTTCAAAAATAGTCTTCTCTTGGTCTGCAAATTGGCATTTTCTATGAGAAACTTGAAATTTTTTTTGAACAATTTGAGGGTTAAAGGGTTCAGGCATGAAAGCGTCAAAGGTGTTAGTATTATACCATATTTCTAAAAGCATTTTGAGTTCTGTGATTGATTTTTGTCTTACATATAAAGGGAAAACATAACCAGTTCATCATGATCATGCGGACAGTGTCTTCAGCAGTAAAATTGTGTGTTTAGCTCCAGATCTCGATGTCGCTTTCAACAATCGCCAATGTTAACCCTTTAACGCTCAAACTGGACAAAAAGACTTCTGGAGTGGTCTTAAGAAATGTCCATTTGAGGACCAAGAGAAGACAATTTTTTGAAAATTTACCACTGCAAGACTGGTTTGATGGCCGAGAGCATCTTTCCCATATCCTCTCAGTCTGGATTAACTAAGCTTGGACACATGGGTCCATTGTTGCCTATGTCAAGAGAAGGCTGGATGATGACATTGTCACTAGGTCAAGGTCACAGTGATATAATATAGTACACTTTGTGACAAACCTTTCAATTTTTGTGACCACCATACATCTTTTATTGTGACATCAGCTAACATGTGACGTATTTGATAACTGATCAGATTCCTCCAATCTATTGATGCATGGAAGGTACCATTTAGACGTCAGTTCTCCACCTTAAAGTTTATGCTCATTTCTTGCTCCATAGCGTTCTTTGTCTGCCCAATAATTATTGTTTTTTAATATATTGTCAGCTAGACAAATGCTCCCATTGGGTTTTAGGTTCACGTTCTCCGGACAATGTCATTCTAAGATTTGTCAAAAAGTAATATGTTCCATGTACAGGACAAATTCTTAAATTTGATAGGCATGGAGATGACAGGTCCTCTTTAACCTAGCTCTCAAGATTATATGGGATGTGTTAGGATGTGGGTTTTTTTATGTTTGTGTCACGGTCAAAGGTCAATGTCATGCTGCACCTGGTAGAAGAATTGGCATTCGCATCCTGTCTTATTAAATCATCACCATAACATGTAGCAACCAAATTAACTTTCTATTTCTTTTACTTAATGAATTTGAAAGCATGAGAATTACTGTTGATCATCTCACTTGAGTGTTATCGTCTATGAGGGGGAAATAGACAAACGTAAAAGGTTGCCTGTGGCATCCTGAAGAGGTGTGATAAATTTGGAGTCAAAAGGTCAAATATCATGGTCACAGTGACAATTAAGAATTCTTCCAAGCACGAACAACACGAGTATCACATACATTTCTGCTTGTTTGCATTCGAAGAGCGGCCACTTGTCATGTTAGACAGGTGGTCGGGCAGGTAGCTGCTCAATAAGCCACGTTGTCAGTTTGTTTGTTAGTTGGTTCGCTCGTCTGTCAGCCACAAAAGCTTATTCCGGTCTGTTGAGTTTTTCGTACACATTAATCTGACTTGCTCTATGTATATGCATTGTAGGGTTAGTATATATAGCGTAAGAAAGGTAGGTTAGTGGGACCTACTCTTCACGCTTCACCTGCAGCTACCAAGATTTGATAGACATTGTTTTTGCTCATTTAAACCGGTTTTAACATGAATTCCCAGAATTCCAATTCCATGGTAAGCTGTTCGATATTTTGAAACTAATTTAACTTGGAACTGTTGCTGCTGCCAGTCAAATTAGGTTCAAAATATGCAACAGAATGTTTAAATAAATTTGTCAAAGACATACACTTCTTACACATTACACATGACTTTTCGATTTCGATGACAGGACTATGCCATTTGATTGTGACGTCGGCTAATAAGGCACATATTTTGAATATGATCTTGCGTGGCACATTAGATCCTGCAGTCTGTGGAATTCATTGTCAGTACGTAAACATATATAGATCAATGATTAGTTATCATTGCTGTGTGACTCTTCTTGTGGTTTTATTATTAGATCTGTCTTTTGGAGCCATTATAGGCATTATTGTGGCCGGTGTACTTGCTGGAAGTTGCGTTTGTCTCGTCATATACAGGTGAGAAAATGAAACCTTAGATCCTAGTTCATCTCGGGCGGCTTGGTCATATATGTCTGAAGATCCTAGTTCATCTCGGGCGGCTTGGTCATATATGTCTGTTCCAACACATGAGGCGGTTGGAACAAATGTAGGATCCATTTCCAGTTAAGCTCCGCCCATTTCTAGCTAAGCTCCGCCCACCTTTTGTGCCTGTTGAAATCGATTTGAAACCTTAATTCCCAGAATTTAATCTCGAGGTAACTATACTATTCAAAATATTCAGTAGAATATGTACTAAGTTGTAAAATTTGTACACTAGTGACAGAATTTTCGATTTTATGTCAGCTAGGCCTTAGGCAGCACTCAGTCAAATTAGTTTCAAAATATTCAGCAGCTTAAATGTGTAGTTTTTTGGAAATTGATAGTTAGGGTGTTCAGAGATCGATCGATCCCAACACGAGCGAGGTGTGGGTGGAGCTTAGCTAGAGATTGGCGGGGCATAGATAAAGCCCGAAAGGTCCATTGATTATGATGTCAGATACTCGAGTGACGGATCTGATCTCTACATTTCATTGAAATCTATTGCTGCCTAAGGGACTCCGCATAGTGATTGAATCCAGTTTATCGATCAATCACATCACGTCATAATCAAGTAAGCCACATGTAGGCTGATCTCATAATCAATTACATCATGACTGTCTTAAACGCTTAATAGTCCATCAAGTTGTACCAATTGTGTGTCTTTAATATTTAATAACCAGCAACAGTACCCAGTCAAATTATTTTCAAATTATTCAACAGCTTACTTGTATAGTTTCTGGAAATTGAGATTCAGGTATCTCAGGGTTCGATTGAATCCAACACATGGGTGAAACTTAGCTAGAGGTAAGCGGGGCATAGCTACAACTGGATTTGGTTCATTTGGTGGTCAAGAGAATATTTTTGGAAATCTATCACTGGAATGCCTGGCTCGATAGCCAGGTGGTAAAATGTTTCAAAAATCCTCTTCGCTGGACATGCAAATGGACAAAGGTTATAATTTTCTTGACCCATCTTGGTTTGCAGGGTACTATTTCCTAGTGTACGGATAGATAATTTTGATTTTGTAAAACTAATTTGACTAGAACCTGTTGAACCAAGACAACAACAGCATCTACTCAAATTAGTTCCAGAATAGCGAACAGCTTAGCTGTGTGACAGAACACAGTCTATCTAGAATTTCTGCCAGAAGGGCCAGGCAAAAGAAGAGAGAATTACCATGGGAGAGAGAAAGCTATGGGTGGATTGGCAAATCGTCAGGTCATCCTTTGATGACACAAAGAAGTGATGGCATCACCCTGTTCTGTGCTTGATGTTACATACCCAAACAGTATTCTATTGATGATGAGTGAGGTCATTCAAAGCGTGCCAGAACCGCCGCCTCACAATGTTCACTTAATTGTTGAGATATTTATATGAGCATTTTCACATCATGAGAACATACTTACCTCCCTAACACTCTTGATATACTAGTATATCAGCTCTAAATTCAATAATATTCAGAATTATAAAACGTTAGGTGCCCCTAATGGGCAGGTGGAAGTACACAGTCATGCACATGACAAACACCACCCACTGCGCATGCGCATACCGGTACTTTCGTTTTCTAATATATTGGCTGAGAAGCAACATGTGAAAATCTTCACAGGCTCTTTATACCTAAATTCTCTAGAACAAAATCATCCCAATCCATCATGGCTGATGCTAAACTATTGGAGGAGTCCTCCTCGACATCCGCTAAGGTGATATTGGTCCTTGTATTTATTTAAGACTTGTAACTTATTTGTAACCGGTTTTTGTCGCGGCTGTTTCGGCGGTACCACGTTTTCAGGTGCTGGGAATCCTTGTAAATTTTTTCCCAGCGCCTAGGGCTATTAATCTCTTGTGCTTTGTGCTTACAGGTTTGTCTTATGACTGAATAAGGATTCCTGTTCTTCTCTCGAAGGTTGTTCACATCTCGTTTTTTTTACTTATCATCGTGATATGTCTACGGGTTGGAGATATATTAAATTAATAAAGGAAATATCTCCTTCCTTTTGTCCCATCCCCCTCATCAGTTCTTCTGGAGGAGGAGTCTCGGCAGATGAATGGACGTGTTCTCCTGCACAAGAGGATGGTTGCCTGTGCTCAGGCTAAGGGAGTTTATTAATTATGGCACATAATTATTTGAAAATAATCACAATTTTCTGCTGCCTTTTGCTATTGCACTATATTCTCTCTTGCGTGTGCATGGGTTCTCGAATATATATAATTTAATATTATATTATTCGGGAGGTATGAATGTCTTTAATATCTAGATATTTCTTGCATTCTTTCTGACATCCCCTCTCCTTGAATGAGCTTTTGCATTGAGGTTTGACGTCATAATCAACCAGAGTTTTTTCTCTTTCCTTGATGTCATAATCTTAGTTTAGAGAAGTCTGTGATGTGTTCATCTCCCTTTATTAGGATGGTGGAGAGATATCTAGATAGTCATAATCTTTTTCTCTCTCTCTTAATTTGGGGTCCTGGTTGTGATTGGTTTTTATTAACTAGAGAAGTTGGCTGTCCCGTCAGGGTTGTCTGTCATAAAAGTGGATGTCTTCTCTCGAGTTTGTTCTTGTTTTGTACTAATAGTCAATTAACAAGGCTTTGAAAACTATTATACTCATTGTCTTCATATCCCTTCCCTTTCAGAAATGTCCATCCTGTCTGAAGCCTATGAAGGCTAGATTCTTCCCCCACCCTTGCCATCTGTGTTCAGCTTGTAGGCTAACTAACAGATGTGTCATTTGTAAAGAGGGGGGTGGGGGGGGGGCCGATCTAACCTCTGAATTCTTCTCTTTTCAGACTAAGATGATGGCTGAGGAGGGCAAGAAGTCTAAGAAGGAGGGTAAGAAGAAGGCCTCTGAGAAGGGTGAGCTCGAGGCCTTCAAGGTTGAGTTAGTGAGTGAGATGCGCAGGACTTTGAAAGACCTGATGCCTGACATGCTTCGCTGCTTGTTGCCTGGCACAGGTGTTTCAACTTCCTGCGCGTCGATCTCAGTGCAGGTAGCCCCCATCCCTGGATCATGCCCTACTAGCTCGGACAAAGTGTTTAGTGATCCAGGGGCGACCGTCTTGGACCCACACTTGATGTTCGCATCGCCTGGTGTTCCATCGGTGCGAGAAGCATCAGGCGGGACCCGACCAGCGGGCCTGACCACGATCACTCGCGGAGTACCCTCATCATCTGCATTTGAGCATTCTCCTGGTCAGTCTGGGTTAGTTTTCTTTACTTTTCCAGAGTCTAACTTTCCTGACCAGGAAGATGATGAAGACTACCTGCTCGCTCCACAGGATGACCATGAAGACATGGATGCGAGCGTCTACACTCCTCTCATGGAGCAGGTTTCATAGTTCAGCCTGTGGGCCAGTTTGGAGCAGACGGCCGGCCGTATAAGATTCGACGCTTAGACTTGGAATCTCATACGGATGTTCCGGGCCGCGCTGGTGTGCATGCCTCCCCTCACACAAGCGCGGCCTTGGTGCCTCGTCAGCCTATGGAGAATGCTATGCCAGCCCTCACGGGCCCGTATACATTCCCTGGGCAGCCAGGTTCGTCTATAGCCTCCTCCTCGGCCATACCTGCGAATGCCATTGAAGATGACGAGGGCCCGCTGCTCGTCGGCAATTCGCAGGTAGCCACGGATGAAGACTGGTCAGAAGCGTGTGCGTGGCTCCTCGCTGTTAGACCAGAGCTTTCCGTGAATGAAACGGCTGCCAGTAACCTGTGGGCGTGGTGACAGGCTAAGCCATTGGCCACCTCGGCTCATTCACTGCCGTATGCATATCGTAGATATGTTCGCTGTGGCAGAGGAGTCAATAAGACCGAAAGGTCGCCTTGCGAAGGTACCACCCCCTGCAAGGTTGCTAGACATTGCTGAGTGACTGCTAGTCAGTACACTTGGTATGGTCTAGCTCCGTGGACGAGACGGCCGCCGGTAACCCTCGGGCATGGTTACAGGCAAAGCCGTTGGCCAGCACGACTCTGTCTCTGCCGTATGCTGAACATATCTTAGATATGTTCTCGGCAGCAGAGGAGTCGATCAGACCGAAAGGTCGCCTCGCGAAGCCCCCCCCCCCCGTGAGGTTGCTAGGCGATGTCGAGTTACTGCTAGTCAGTATGCTCGTTATGGCCTAGCGCCCAGACCGAGCGCGGTCATGCGCGGATGACCGCGCCGCTCTGGGGGAAGATACGCGGCCGGGTTCCTGTGCTTGCACGGGCACTATGCGCTCAGCTATTGCCGCTTTGCGCGACACCGAGGAGAGTTCACGGGTGGCGATTAGTGCGCTGTCGCATGTCTCTCAGCTGCTATGGGGGATAGTAGCAGCGTCGGTGCTGCAACAGCCTAGTCCCGTGACAGTCCAACGAGCCATCCAGGATGGCATCAACCTGGCATTGGACTGTCTGACTAGGTCAGTCACAAAGTCGCCCTGGTCTCTTTGGAGGTGAAGGTTGTCGGCACCTCCAAGAGACAGTGACTTTGGTGAATAACCAGAGGGCGCTGCACGCACAGTTTGAAGTGCTGCACAGAGAACACGTGCGTGTTCAGCCCTCAGCTGCTCGACAGCAGTACGCTCGTGGCGTTGCTGGCATTGTCAGAGGCCAGCAGGCCGGCCGGTTTCAGAGACCGCGTCGGCCGCACCAGCAGCAGCGTGTTGTACATCAGCCAGCACCTCAAGCGCAGCCAGCCAGACAGCAGCCCGCGCACCGTGGTGCACGTGGCGCTGGTCGCGGCGCGTGGTAACCGGGCCTAATGCAATAAAAAAATTTCCAGTTATCACAAGTACCACTCGGGTGTTGTCACTCGTACCAGAGACACTCCCACTTCTAAAATTTATGGGCACCCCGTCAACCCTAGGTGCACCAGTGGGAGGTCGTTTGACTTGCCACATTCAGAAGTGGGAGCGGTTAATTCAGGACCGCTTAGTCTTGCAATGGCTTTCGCACGGATATAGTCCAGAATGGATAAGAGGTCCGCCGTTGCATCTGTCTCTGGTACCGGTCTGTACTCAAATTCCAAGAGATCCAGACAAGCGGTTGTGCATAGAAGAGGAGATAGAATCTCTAATTCTAAAGGAAGCAATTCAACCAGCGCAGGATTGCCCGGGCTTCTATTCAACCATGTTTCTTGTGGCAAAGAACACCGGGGGGTGGAGACCAATTCTCAACCTCAAACCTCTAAACAAGTTTATAGACACACCACGTTTCAAAATGGAAACAGTAAGATCGGTGTTGTTGGGGTTAGAGAAGGGGATATGGACAGCATCTTTAGATCTCAAGGATGCTTATTTCCACATTCCAATTGCAAGGAGTTTTCGTCGGTTCCTGAGATTTGCTTTTCAGGGACGCCAATGGGAATTCAAGGTTCTTCCATTCGGCATCTCGACGGCTCCAAGGGTCTTCACTCGAGTGGTACTTGCTATCACGGCATACCTCCGCAGGAGAAATATAGCTGTTCACACTTACATAGACGACTGGTTGCTGAAAGCACACAACCCAGAAAGTTTGACAGCAAATCTTGAGATAGTTTTGAAAACTCTCACAGATTTAGGCTGGATAATCAACTTTCAGAAATCAGAGCTGACTCCATCCCAGAAGTTTGTGTACCTGGGTATGTTCTTCGATCTGGAGATAGGATATGTTTATCCACCCCAGGAGAGAGTGGAAAATCTCCTCTCGTGCATTCAGTTGGTTTGCAACAGTCGTTATATTCTAGCACGAGTCTATCTGAGAATGTTAGGTCTGATGGTTTCAATGGAACCAGTCATTCCTCAGGCGGCCGATTCAATTGTTTCTCATGGCTCAGTGGACGCAGAGTTCAGGATCACTGGGCTCGTGCATTCAAGTGTTGGGCCCTCTCATTCATCACCTTCATTGGTGGATGGAGAGAGGAAATCTTCTGGCGGGGGTCATGCTGACCCCTCCCCACCCTCAAGTAACGATGTTTACGCATCGATGGAGGATTGGGGAGCTTGGTTTAAACGTGATTTATTTTGTTCAGATGGAAGCACGATAAGACTTAGTCTTATGCCCATGTCTCCCATACACATACAGATTATTCAAAACTTTTTTACAACAAAATGGTGGCAAATCATAATAGTTTAATTAATTGTAGTCTATTGGTGTGCATAAGTGTGTGGATGTTGAGTGTGAGGTGGGGGAGAATAGGAAGAAAGACCGAGATAGAGAGAGAGGAGGAAAGGGGTGAGAGATAGAGAGAGCGAGGAATAAGATCAAATGGAAGAATAGCCGAGGTGAGCTCTAGGTGCTGCCTTCGCCCCGACCTGTACGTGTTGGGCTGCTGTCCATTTACCCCTTAAACTATAAGTTCGCGAACGGGAAGCTACTGAAAGCAGTTGGTGTTAATTATGTATTGACATACCGTATTACAGATCAGTTTATTCATTTCCAAGTTGGCAGTGTAAGTCCCGTATAGAAGCTGGTTGACCGTAAGATTAGCAAGAGAAATATCGTTCAAGGCAAGCTGATTTTGGAAAACGACTCTTTGCTCGTTAAAAAGGGCACGCTGTAAGAGGTAGTGGTTTGTAGATTCATCATTGTGCCCACAAGAACAACTGGCAGATTCCGACAGAAAGTTGTCAAATAGATGTCGGTTTAAAGAACTACAACCATTTCGGAGCCTGCATAGCATTATGTTGGCAAACCTCGGGCCTACGTAATACCACTCAGGGGGTTGTCGTATGGGTGACATAGCCTTGAGTTTGCTTTTAAATTCTAGAAGAGTGACAGAATCTCTCACCGGCACAGGAAGCATATTCCAGGCGCCGATCGTTGCTGGGAAAAAGGATCCATAGAAGAGCTCAGTACGGCAGCGGAATGGAGTGGGGAGCTTGCCTGGAAGAAGCCACTATATCAGGGCTTTGGAATCTGGAACAGTCAAAGGAACATATCAACATGCTAGAATTGCGGGCTGTAATTCTAGGCCTGGAACACTTCTTAAAAGAAGTGGAGGGAAAATTTGTGATGATACGTTCAAACAACTCTACAGTAGTGAGTTACATAAACCGCCAGGGCGGAACGAAGTCGCCCAGTCTCTGTATGATGACATGGAAGCTGCTTTGCTGGTGCATGGATCATATGATCACCTTGAAAGCAGTTCATATTCCGGGAAGGCTGAATCTGTTAGCAGACTCATTGAGCCGAAGGATGAGTATTCTGCCTACGGAATGGCAACTAAATCAATGTGTGGCGGATCACCTGTTCAATCATTGGGGAAAGCCCAACATAGATCTGTTCGCAATGAAGAAGAATGCGAAGATGACGACGTATGTTTCTCCGATTCCAGATCCAAGCGCTATCGCAATAGATGCGCTAGCTATCAGTTGGAAGGGAATGTATGCATACGCATACCCTCCAACAAGCCTGATTACAAGGATTCTTCAGAAGATCAAACAAGAGGAATGCCAAGTGCTTCTGATCGCCCCGAATTGGCCAAGCCGATCATGGTTTACGGATCTGCTGGACCTTCTGGTTTGCAATCCGGTTCCTCTGCCGCTGATGGACAATATTATCTTCCAGGGCAAGACCCTTCACAACAATCTGTCAATGTTTCAATTGACTGCATGGATGTTGTCAAAAAATCCGCGATTAAGGAGGTCTTTTCTGAGCAAGCAGCCAATTTCATGGCCAGAGCCAGAAGGGGGTCAACCTCCAGAGCTTATAATTATAAAATCAACAGATTTGCAGAATAGTGCTCAAAGAGATGTATCAATCCGATGGAAGCATCTATTCAGGTAGTAGCTTATTTTCTCTGTCACCTGTATGATGCCTATAGTCTTAAACCTAATTCTATTGCTGGATACAAATCAGCATTAATGACTGTTATCCCTTGATTGGCAAAGAGGGGAAGTGATGAAGTAAGTGTTTTAAATACTCTTATTAAAGGTATGGGCAATCTCAGACCAAGAAATCCTCCACTGACACCGTCATGGAGTCTTTCTCTGGTTCTGCAGGTTTTGAGTGGTAAACCTTTTGAACCACTTAGTGCTATATCTGTAAAATTATTGACACTTAACTGTATTTTTAGTTGCGGCAGCATCAGCCAGACGCAGGAGTGAAATTCATGCCTTGTCTGCTGAGCCTGACCGTTATATAGTTACAGGTGAAGGCCTTAAGCTTCTACCAAGAATTTCTTGGCTAAGAATCAATCTTTAAAATATCCGGGTAAACCTATTATTTTACCTGCCTTAACCAGATATGATCCTGGTGCTAAAGTATGGTGTCCTGTCCATGCTTTAAATAAGTACAAGAGAAGAACTCGGGTTTGCGGATGGACCCATGTTCCCTATGGTTGTCATATATTGAACCCCATGGTAGGGCGTCAAGAGACACTATTTTCAGATGGATAGTAAAATGTATTCAATTCTGTCATAAGACAGCCACTAGAATCCAAGTAGATAGAGCCAAGGCTCATAGTGTCCGTGGTGTGGTAATTTCCACGGCATTATTTAATGGTGTTTCTATTGAAGACATTATGTCAGTAGCCCAGTGGCACTGAATCAAGTTTTACCGACCATTACCTTCATGAGACTTCTAACCCGCTCGCCGTCTCAGTCCTCAGAAAATAAAATAATAATGTAGAGGTTTATGTTTGTAAATTGTTTCCTCCTCTGCTATTTACAGATATCACATTTGTTGGTAGTGTATCCCTACTATTAGCTGGTACAATTCTCTTCATCCGGTGGGGGAAGAGATAAGTGCCGCGTCCAAGACATCAGAGGTCAGTATTTATGACCATTTTTGTTTTTTGTCTTGGTGATGGTGTCATTTTTTATTTTAATATGGTGATGGTTAATGTCTCTTAATTGTGTTTTTTTCAGAGATTTTTTTGAAGTAGAAGCAATTCTTCTTTTTCCAATGTCTAGTAATACTTTTCATTAAGTTGGAAGGGAATGTATGCATACGCATACCCTCCAACAAGCCTGATTACAAGGATTCTTCAGAAGATCAAACAAGAGGAATGCCAAGTGCTTCTGATCGCCCCGAATTGGCCAAGCCGATCATGGTTTACGGATCTGCTGGACCTTCTGGTTTGCAATCCGGTTCCTCTGCCGCTGATGGACAATATTATCTTCCAGGGCAAGACCCTTCACAACAATCTGTCAATGTTTCAATTGACTGCATGGATGTTGTCAAAAAATCCGCGATTAAGGAGGTCTTTTCTGAGCAAGCAGCCAATTTCATGGCCAGAGCCAGAAGGGGGTCAACCTCCAGAGCTTATAATTATAAAATCAACAGATTTGCAGAATAGTGCTCAAAGAGATGTATCAATCCGATGGAAGCATCTATTCAGGTAGTAGCTTATTTTCTCTGTCACCTGTATGATGCCTATAGTCTTAAACCTAATTCTATTGCTGGATACAAATCAGCATTAATGACTGTTATCCCTTGATTGGCAAAGAGGGGAAGTGATGAAGTAAGTGTTTTAAATACTCTTATTAAAGGTATGGGCAATCTCAGACCAAGAAATCCTCCACTGACACCGTCATGGAGTCTTTCTCTGGTTCTGCAGGTTTTGAGTGGTAAACCTTTTGAACCACTTAGTGCTATATCTGTAAAATTATTGACACTTAACTGTATTTTTAGTTGCGGCAGCATCAGCCAGACGCAGGAGTGAAATTCATGCCTTGTCTGCTGAGCCTGACCGTTATATAGTTACAGGTGAAGGCCTTAAGCTTCTACCAAGAATTTCTTGGCTAAGAATCAATCTTTAAAATATCCGGGTAAACCTATTATTTTACCTGCCTTAACCAGATATGATCCTGGTGCTAAAGTATGGTGTCCTGTCCATGCTTTAAATAAGTACAAGAGAAGAACTCGGGTTTGGCGGATGGACCCATGTTCCCTATGGTTGTCATATATTGAACCCCATGGTAGGGCGTCAAGAGACACTATTTTCAGATGGATAGTAAAATGTATTCAATTCTGTCATAAGACAGCCACTAGAATCCAAGTAGATAGAGCCAAGGCTCATAGTGTCCGTGGTGTGGTAATTTCCACGGCATTATTTAATGGTGTTTCTATTGAAGACATTATGTCAGTAGCCCAGTGGCACTGAATCAAGTTTTACTGACCATTACCTTCATGAGACTTCTAACCCGCTCGCCGTCTCAGTCCTCAGAAAATAAAATAATAATGTAGAGGTTTATGTTTGTAAATTGTTTCCTCCTCTGCTATTTACAGATATCACATTTGTTGGTAGTGTATCCCTACTATTAGCTGGTACAATTCTCTTCATCCGGTGGGGGAAGAGATAAGTGCCGCGTCCAAGACATCAGAGGTCAGTATTTATGACCATTTTTGTTTTTTGTCTTGGTGATGGTGTCATTTTTTATTTTAATATGGTGATGGTTAATGTCTCTTAATTGTGTTTTTTTCAGAGATTTTTTTGAAGTAGAAGCAATTCTTCTTTTTCCAATGTCTAGTAATACTTTTCATTAAGTATTAGAGAATGTGCTAGTCATTTAGAGCAGCGTTTTTTCCTAACCTTCCTCAGAAAGGGGGGGGAGCGCATTTGCTTTTTGATCAATCTCTCTTCATCGGTCGATTATCCGATGCAAAATTCTATTCCTGGTTGTGTTTTCAGTCACAATTTCAGATGTTTTAAATCTCTTGAGAATTCAAAGAACCTAGTCTCTTCGAGGGTGTGCTGGTTTTCAGGACCTTGCCTCCCTCCCACCAAATTTACTTTCAAATTCTGGTTTTTATCAAGAGTGTTAGGGAGGTAAGTATGTTCTCATGATGTGAAATAAGAAAATTTATCAAATTTCTTTTTCACGAGTGAGATGACATACTTACCGCCCTAACAGGATCCCGGGCTCACCACCCCATGGAGGCCTGGTCCTTTGGTTATTGAATAGTTGCTTCTATGTCAGCCAATATTTAGTGACGGAAGTACCGGTATGCGCAGTGGGTGGTGTTTGTCATGTGCATGACTGTGTACTTCCACCTGCCCATTAGGGGCACCTAACTTTTTTATAATTCTGAATATTATTGAATTTAGAGCCGATATACTAGTATATCAAGAGTGTAAGGGAGGTAAGTATGTCATCTCACTCGTGAAATAGAAATTTGATAAATTTTCTTGTATGGAGTTAACCCTTTAACACTCATATCAGCCAAAAATGGCTTCTGCAATAGTCTTAAGAAATGTCGATTTGCAGAGCAAGAGAAGACTATTTTTGAAAATTTACCACTGAAATGACTGGCTCGATGACCGAGCTAGTCATTTCAGTGGTAAAGTTTCAAAAATAGTCTTCTCTTGCTCTGCAAATTGACATTTTCTATGAGAAAATTGAAGTTTTCTTGAACAAATTCAAGTGTTAAAGGGTTAAAGATTTGTTTGTGTTTTTCAGGTGTTATGCAGCCTTTTGCTCACAGGAGCCTATCAAGATTATTGTGCCTTCCGAAGTAAGCTCTGTCTCTTTTGTTAGCTCACCTGGTCTTTCAGGCCAAGTGAGCTTCTAACACTGCGGCGACAGTCCGTCGTCCATCCAGCATCTGTCTGTCAACCTTTCTCTCTAAATGACTGCTTCTGAATAACCCCAGGCCAAATGTGGCAGGAAGCATCTGTGTATCATAGAGATACAATTTTGTTCAAACTAAGCCAATTAGTCGATTTTGCAAAATAAAATCAGCTTTTGTGATACCCTCCGCATCGCCCAGAGGTGGTGGTGGTGACGGAAATGGTGATGGCATTGTCGTCCAATTTGCATTTAGCTCAACTTATTAGTTCATATCTCATGTTTGATAATCATACTGGAACCAAACTTGGAAACATGCCTCCTTATAATGACATGGCATCACACAACGAACTTATGGTAAAAAAGTCAACGTTATTTTTTACAACATTAACATTTTGCGATAAGCTCGACTTCGCAGTTCATACCGTATCTCATGTTTGGTTAAGCTTACTGGACCCAAACTTGGGCACATACATTCTTATAAGATGGCATGACACAAACGGTCAAAGTCATTGTGACATTGGTAAGAACTGGATTTTTAGCATTAATATTTAGTTTAAGCTCAACTTAGTAGTTCATATCTCATATTTGGTTAATCATAATGGACCTAAACTTGGACAAATGAGAGACCATGAAACAATGTCCTTCGAGGTATGCAAATTCCTGTCAACATAATTCTATGGACAATTAATACCTGCATTACTGAAACTGTCAACAATATTGGAGGTAATGGGGAATAGTAATCAATATTTTGGCCGCATGTTTTGTCGTGCATGTACAGAGAGCTGTTGGCTTCTAGCCTGGATAATGGTTGGTGGGTAGATATTTAAGCTTTCACTCATAAAAGAACTAGGTCAATCTGGCCTATTTCTTTTGGAGAATAGAAGTCGTAGGTGTAGGTTTGAGAGTTTGGGGATTTAACCCATGCAGTCCCAGTGTCTCGATTTCAAGACAATTTTACAGGAGAGCTGTTGAATATTTTGAAACTAATTAGACTGGGAGCTGTTGCTGCCATAGGCAGCAACAACTCCCAGTCTAATTAGTTTCAAAATATTCAACAGATTATTCCTTACGTCATAACGAATTTGGTCTGGATAATTGGTTAAACCGTACCAATCTGATGTTAAAATTTTTTATTTTCCCAAGTAAATTAAGAGGAATTGGTGTTCATTGTTCTACAAATTTGGTGGAAGATGTTGTTGCTGACAACAGAATTGTTAAAAAATGTACACCAGTTCCTTCGCTATTGGCACAGGAAAAGATAGAATATTAACATCAGAGTGGTAATGGTTATGTGTTTGGCAGCTGAGCGTCAAGGCCCTTGGACATCTTGTCTGTCAGGTCGTAAGATTGTAGGTAAATATCTGTTTGATTATGCTTTCAGTTTGGTGGAAGTCAAACCATTATGTCTGATATCAGTGCCTACCCATATCTAGAGCAGTTCGATGATCCACCTGATCCACCATCCAACAACTTATTGATTTCTCCACCTGATGATAAGCTTATGACCGTATTGCTTCCTGATGATGAAACTGTACATCTATTGCTAACTCAGGCTGAGGTACCTGTGTGTGTGCGCGTGCATGCGTATGTGTGTGTGTTCACGCATGTACAGGCATGTGTGTGTGTGTGTGTGTGTGTGTGCGTGCGTGCGTGCGTGTGAGTGAGAGTGTGTGTGTGTGAGAGTGCGTGTGTGTGTGTGTGTGTGCGTGCGTGTGTGTTCACGCATGTACAGGCATGTGTGTGTGTGTGTGTGTGTGTGTGTGTGTGTGTGTGTGTGTGCGTGCGTGCGTGCGTGCATGTGAGAGTGTGTGTGTGTGAGAGTGCGTGTGTGTGTGTGTGTGTGTGTGTGCGTGCGTGTGTGTTCACGCATGTACAGGCGTGTGTGTGTGTGTGTGTGTGTGTGTGTGTGTATGTATGTGTGTTTTCATGCATGTGCAGGCTTATGAGGTTGTGTGCATGCAGGTAGGATTGCATGTGTTTGCGTGTGTGCCTGTGCTTCGATTTACAACTCGTGATAGATCATCTAAGCCATCTGACCCATATTCAAGGGAACTTGATTGGCCAAATGCTCCGGTGGCCATCTTGAATGACCCAGTTTTTGTGAAAATAGGTCCTCCAGAACAGATCGGGTTGAAATTTGGAAGGTATGATTAGGCACTAAGTGCTATTAAAGCTTGTTCAAGGAAAGGTCATTCATAAAAAAACATGGCTGCCGTGGACCAATCAAAATGTAACATGCTTGCTCGCCGTATTGGATAATTTTATTTGATAGACTGAATTCAAAATTGGTTTTATATTGGTTTTTGGGTATGCTGATTTCAAATTTGGCAGATTCGAAGCTGTTTGATAAATGTTTCGGATCATTGGATCATTTTCCCACCAAAAAATCCCATTCTAAAGCAATGGGAAATTTAATGTCTTCTCGAGAACCACTTGGCTGATTAAGGGCATAGAGATTCAAGTTTGTTTCAACGGAGCTGATCGGCCAATTTGGCCGGTGGCCATTTTAGATTTGGCCGACTTTTAGAAATGTTTTTAAACATCATCTCCCAAAGCGATGGGAGCAATCGATTCCCAACTCATGAAAGATCATCTAGGGCAACAGTTGAACCAAGTTTGTTCAAATGAACTTGATTTGCCAATTTCTTCGGTGGCCATCATGGATTCATGACCTAGTTTTTGCGAAAACGACTTCTCCAGGCTGAACGGATCAGGCTGAAATTTGGGAGGGAATTTCATTGGCCAAATGCTTCGGTGGCCATCTTGGATGGCCTAATTTCACAAAAACAACATCTCCAAGAGACATTAGTTTCAATATTTTCGAAATAATGTTTATTAAATTGCAGATTCATCAAAGACATGCAATTTTTACACTGGTGACAGACTGCAATTTTAATGACGGAACTGTGTCATTATGATTGTAGCGTCAGCTAACTAGCGACATAATTGATTATGACAACAGATTCTTGAGTAACAGATTGAATCCTTCCATTGCTAACCTTAATATTGACATATAAAATCAGATATCTTTTAGTAGATAGATTGTGTTCTAAATCTCGAATCTGGACTCGGATGAATGTCGATTCTCTGTTTTAGGAGCTCATGACTGAAACCTACAAGGACTTGCCTGTGTCTGTGGACAGTGGCCGTGAGAGCCTCTCTTTAGACTCGTGTCACAGCGCTTCATCTGGGATGAATGATGATTTAGGATCCTCCTCTCAGTCCTCAAAACCAACAAGAACAGGTTCCGATTCTAAGGTGGCTATATTTACTGACGGATCTGCTGATTCTGTTCTCACACAGATAGATAGATCTCCTGTGCGTTCACCCAAAGAATTAATTAATAACGAGAAACAACTGCTGTGTATTTCTTCTCCATCAGATAAACATTTGAAAACTGCTTATCATAAAGCTGCCAAGGAAAAAACTGTGGTAGCACCTTGTATGGCTGTATCGAACTCTGGGGGCAGTAGATCAAGTATTAATTCTTACAGTCTGTTAACATTGGATAATGACACCAGTGATACTGATATAAAATTGGAGGCCACATTGTGCGCAGTGGGTTGCACACCAGTAACAAATGTCAGCGTTTATGTACAAGCACCTGTGCTAGGTTCTAAGAATCAGAAATGCCTGGCCAGTATAAACAGTGCACCATTATTCGGTTCTGCTCAGAAAGTAAGTAAACAAGAGACAGATTCTCATTGTAGTAGTCCTGCACATATCAATGTAATGAACAAATCTCATCCCTCAATGATACAGGGCAGTAATAATACAGCTACAGACATTACTGAGAATATGGCACTTGCCAGTGATGAGAATGGTTACGTTGTTTTGCCAAGAAACTTGACAGACAGTAATCGTGAATTAGACAGAGATACTGCTGACGATGATGAAAATTGGAATTTAGATAGGATTTTAGATGAATTGGTGTGTATTTCTGAGGAGTTAGATGTTCCTATAAACGTAAAAAGTGATGTTTCATCATGGGGGAACGATAAACGGTTCTCGGATACGGAAATCCCGATGAATGATTTTTCAGTAACAGGAAAAGGCTTACTTTGTCACGGTGTTAATGGTCACCTGTGTGGGCCATCTTGTGTTAATCATGATAAGCCGGTTACGGATGAGACGTGTAATAATATTAATAATAATAACCACAACATTGAAAGTAGTTTCATCAAAAGTAAAGATCAGTTCTCGGGGAGTTCAGTTTATCTCCAGAAACCCACATCCGTGTTACCACAGTTGTCAGATGTTTCGCTGAAATCCACTCAGTCGTTTGAATCTCTGGATAGTGTAATAGAAGATGAGCAGTCAATTTTGTGTCCTGTTATTCACGGACTGCATACGGGATCAACAACGGTGACAGACCTGAATGGGTATATGCCGGCGTATGTTGTCGCTGCTACAAACTGATAGCTTGAATCAATTAATCCTTTAAGGGTAAAGACATGAAAAATTGGTTAACTGCAGAGTTTTTGCAGATGACATATTTAAGTTATATCTCTGGATGTTCAGCATGTCAGGAGATTTTTCTCATTGAAATTATTGTCTGGTTTATTTATGAATGTACATTTACAGGCCAAGAAAAGTCAATTTTTCCAAGTCTGGAATAACTGGCTCGATAACAAAGCCAGTCATTCCAGTGGAACCTTATCAAAAATAGTCTTATCATGGCCTGCAAATGGAGGGTTTTCAAGACAGTTTCAGAGGCCTGTTTTGCGCAACCTTACTATTAGAGCTTGTCTTCACTGCTGCAAACTACCAGACAATAATTTCAATGTGCAAAACCTCTGAACCTGCTGAATATTCTGGAAACAATTTGACTGAAAGTTTTTGGTGGCTTAGCCACCAACAACTTTCAGTCAAATTGTTTTCGAAATATTTAACATATCCAGAGTTAAACACCGTGGAATATTGTAGTCTGCAGAAATTCTGCACTAAGGAATCGTGTACCCCCTAAAGGTAGATCATATGGTATTATTAGCGATCACTTATTGGTGTTAGCTAGCATGGCTGGGGGGTGCTCGCTTAATCCAGCTTTCATGTCACAGTATTGTCGCTTGTGTTAAGCAGGATTTTCTTTATTTTTATGTATTACGTTTTTATTCATGAATTTATTAGTATAAAACGGATTATGTACATGCCAGTATATCATTTCTCACTATTTTTGCCTTCGCCCCTATGCGGAAGAGGCTCTCGCATTGGGGTCTGTTTGTGCGTGCCTGTTTTGCAGAAACCGCTTAATGGATGGTGCTCAAATTTTAACACAAGATTTGTTAACTATCTGACTGCTGCACACCACCAGAGAATAATTTCAATGGGAAATCACTGAATCTGCTGGAAATTTTGAAAACAATTTGACTGAAAGTTGTTGGTAGCTTATAAACCTTCAGTCAAATTGTTTTCAGAATATTCAGCAGGTCCTGAGTTATTGATCATTGAAATTATTGTCTGGTGGCTTGCAGCAGTCAGATAGTTAATTTTTGTCTCGCCAGCGAAGAGGAAGTGAAACATAGGTATCACTTTTCCAACTATGATGACAAGTTTTCTGTTTGAAAAATCACTGGCTTAACCCTCTAATGGTCAAGCCGGCCAAAACCGGCCTCTGCAGTGGTCTTGAGGACTCTATTTGTAGGCTAAGATAGGACTATTTTTGAAAATTTACCACTGGAATGACTGGCTCGATAATCGACATGTACTGATGAAAAATTTCAATTTTGTGATAAATCTTGACCATTAAAGGGTTAAATATAGAGAGCTTTAGATTACCCCTTAGCTATGACTTTACAAGTCATGCCCAAATGAAATCCGCAGATATTAGTGAGCCCAAATTAAAATCCTACAGGCTGCTTGCTATGAACACTAATTAACTGATTTACAGTCAATTAAATACTCAGAGATAAATGCTCTGGAATTTTACGACCATTCAGAGGTCTTATAGTGCTATTAAAACTAAAATGGCTCAAAATCAATCTCAGATTTGAAAATTCTCTAGGTTTTAGGATCATTGATGGATCCTGGACCAGGTAGGTGGTGTGCCCAAATAAGGTAAATTTAAAGCCCTAATATATCAGACTTGTTTAAGCCTATAGGAACTAAACCTGCATACCTTGTTGCCTATGCTGATCTAGCAATTTGCATGATGACAGTGACATCACAAGATCAAAGGTCAAGGACCTTCAAACAAAACTGTTTATTCAATTTTAAGTTTTTACGTTTATCTATGCCATGCCCATTTTTGTCTAAACTCTGCCCATTTTGTGCAAAATCGTGGGGGGTTTTCATTTTAAACAATCTAGCAAACTACAAAAGGCTCATATGAGTTAAGATCTTAAATGTTCCACAACTTGTATAGAGATTTAAAAATTTTAGCGTGACCTCCCACCCCTTCATGAGGTGAATTGAAAATCAGCTCCGTTATGGCGTAAATAGTTACTGCTAGAAAACCCCATTAATTCTTTAATACTCATATCAGCCAAAAATGTCCTCCGTAATGGTCTCGAAAAATGTCCATTTGTAGATGAAGAGAAGACAATTTTTGAAAATTTACCACTGGAATGACTGGCTCGATAACCGAGCCAGTTATTCCAGTGGTAAATTTTCAAAAATATTTTTCTCTTGTTCTGCAGATGGACATTTTCTATGAGAAAATTGAAAATTTCTTGAACAAATTCGAGGGTTAATTGATAAAGATTTACCAAGACCCACTCGTCCAAAATGGAGAAGTAGTGAGTTTACAATTTAAGGGTACAGTCACTGGTAAAACCTCACAGGGTTTGAATAAAAAATCAATCTGTTATGGTGTCGACTGCTACCACTAGAATACCACCATCAGTTATTTAATTAATGACGATTTTAAAATTTAATGGTGGAAAACCCTATGACAGTGAATTGAAAATTGTAATCTGTAATGATGTCGAGACCCGTTCATCAATAAGGGAGGAGTAGCGATCTTGAAATGTAAGGGTCGGCCAGCATTCTAATACCCTCAAGGCAAGTGAATCAATATATGACTCCGTAATGATATCGCGAATTACACATAGAATTCAGTTGTCAAGTTTTATCAAGATCTGTTCAGCAATAACGGATGAGGACTGATTTTTAACATTAATTGTGGCCCCACCCTTCTAAAAACCAGCAGAGCAGTGAATAAAAAATCAGGTGCTTTGATGATTTCAAGGGTTACTCATAGAATATCATTCTCAGGTTTTATCAATATTTGTTCAAAGCTAATGGAGGAGTAGCGAGTTTAAAATTTAATGGTGGGCCACCATTCTAAAACCCACCAGGTATGCCAGGTGGGTAGTCGAAAAGCAGGCTCTGTAATGATGTCGAGAGTTACACATAAAATATAATCAGGTTTTATCGAGATCGGTTCATCAATAACGAAGGAGTAGCGAGTTTAAAATTTAACCCTTACCACTCTGCGTCAAAATTTAAAATTTTCAAATTAAATTAACAGATGAACTGGTATACATTTTTAAACAAATTTGACTGAAGACGGTGTTGTTGTAGACAGCAACATCTTCCACCAAAATTGTTTGAAAATGTACACCAGTTTCTTTGATATTGACACAGTAAAAGATAGAATATCGACATCAGAGTTTAAGGGTTAAGGCTTGGCCACCTTTTTAAAACCCAGGGGCAGGGAATCGAAAATCTGGCTCCTTACAATGTTGAGTAAGCTTTGGATATCCGTTCTGGGTCTAAACAAATTGTGTGTTAGATTTTTCACCGTCGTATTTTTTGTAGTACGCTTGGTTTTTGCAGTATATGTTTCCCATTAATAACAGAGATTTGTATTCCTCAAATATGTTCTAGGTCAATTTAATAATGGAAGTTCATTTCTATAATTCTTAGCGCCTTTCCTTATTACGGTAATTCTTCAATTTTTATTTACTTTAGTTTTGATAAGCTGACCATGAAAAGTTATAATAAAATTAATTTTTTTTAGTTGGTATGAAAAAGGTATTTAACTCACATAAGAATGCGACTTATTTTAGACATATTTTGTGTTTTGAGGCGGCTAAGAAATAAGAATAGGTCAACCTTGAGAGTTGACCCACGACTGCTATCAAGGATGCGACCGCAAATTGGCTATGTATAGTGCACAAAATTCTTACTGTTAGACTTATTCAACAATGGCTCTTCATATTTCAGTGGAAATTTTCACTAGTTTGTCTTGCCAGCATGGCCCATGGCTATACAGAAGTGACATCATGCTTCCATAGTGTCCTTGTGACAAGTTATCTGTCAAGCACAAAATCATCATATTCCTATTATTATTCCACTTTCAAAACGTCTCTATATAATTGTTCTTATTCGACACATTAATCGAAGAGTATTTTCTCATGCGTTTCTTTGGCGTGGTGTAATCCTTATACATGATGTATCTTCAAATGTCTACATCTTTGTTAAGCTTGCAAATTCTTTAAGATGGAAGGAACACTGTTGAATATTTTGAAACTAATTTGACTGGATGCTGCTGCCTATGGCAACAGATTCCAGTTGAATTGGTTTCAAAATATTCAACAACTTTCCTGTGTAGGTGCCTTGAAATTGAGACACTGGCATCACAATGTTTAAGCAAAGGACAGAACGTGTTGTATGACACTAGTCACTCGGCGTAGATTATATCGCCTGCATTGGGATCAATTGACCAAGAACTCCTTGACTATCAATTTCCAGAAAACTATACAGGTAACCTGTTGAATATTTTGAAACTAATTTAACTGGATACGTTTGCTGCCATACACGCAGTCAAATTAGTTTCAAAATATTCAAGAGTGTTTATTATAATAAATACTAAAGCCATACAATTCGTACACCAATACTTAGTCCGTCTTCAATTAACCGTTCGTGACCCGAGCTTAGTTATGTCATTCATGACATAATTGATTATGACATCATCCTACACTTCACTGGAATCTTCTATTCCCAGAACATAGATATGTTTGATCGTAAAATGACTAGGTAGATTAAAATTCACTCACTATTGGTAATGTTAAATATACGTATTAGCAAAATATATATATTAATTACTCCTCATTCATTTCTGTGGACAGTGTGACTCACAAAAAAAGAACCATGTTTTATAATAAATTGATCTCTTTACTACCAAACAGGGTCAACTATCCCAGACAGGATAGAATATTTTGTTTGCAGTTATTATTAGCATTTACAAATTGCATTTAAAAGGACTATCACGATCGTTAATCGAAACATTCCATTTGATAAATCTTGACCACTAGTGACTGTGGCTGTGACATTTTACTAGCTTAAATCTTGACCATTAACTGTCTTCGTGCTGACTACATTTTTAATAGGGTTTAACTCTGGCTATGGTGAATATTTTGAAACAGTCAAATTAGGCTTGCACGATTATGTGATCAAATCGAAAATCGTGATTATTTTTTAAATCGTGAATTTATATGATTAAAAATTAAATAAGCGAATAATCATGAATAATTTCTACTGCATATTATATTTCAGTTCCAACCTTTTAATTATGGTCACAAAAATTTACAATTTACAGATCAACAGCTGCTAAACATTCCACGATCCAATCTGAAGTCATGTGGAGACAGAGCTTTCAGCATCGCCGCGCCAAAACTTTGGAGTACCCTACCACTGGATATTAAAACTATAAGCTCTAGGGAGAAATTTAAAGAAAAACTAAAAACACATATGTACCGAAGCGCCTTTGAAAATTAGTCAAATTGATAAATGGCGCTATACAAATGCTGTATTATTATTATTATCATTATTATTATTATGTCCATTTGCGGGCCAAGAGAAGTCTTCGAAAATGTATCACTGGAATGACTGGCTCGAGAATCGAGCCAGGCATTTCAGTGATACATTTTCAAAAATTGTCTTCTCTTGGCCTGCATATGGACTTTTCCAAACACCATTGCAGCTTTCATCATCTGTATGCTTTTGTTGTTATGTCTTGGTATTCAGTATCCAATGCTGATTAACCAAGTAATCGCGATTAATTTTAAATAATCGATCGTGATGACTCAAAGCAATAATCGCACACGCCTAAGTAAAATTTGTTTCGAAATATTCAGCAGGTCCAGAGTTATTGCTCATTGAAATTTTTGTCCCGGTGTATTGCAACAGCAGTCAGTCAGTTAGATGGATATAGCAGGCGCTCAGCGTCTCTACACAGTGAATAAGTCATTTGTCTGTAGGCAATGTTTAGTGAGCTTAAGCAGGTCTATAGTATGGGTGTTGCTAGAGCTGAGATTCGTGAGGATTTTTATGAACCAAACTGGTTCACGATACAGATATCCAAACCACAAACTGGTTCACGAACCTTTTTAATATGCTATTGTATGCGAGAAATTACTCCTAACAGAAAATAACATTTAAAGGTAGGTGGCTTTACTGGCTAAATGGTCAAAAACCCACAAATGACAAGTTCTGACAACAAATGTTAGAAAATAATATAAGATTCATAGCCAGCTAAGTTCCATTCATGGTCATATTCGTAAATCACACTTAGAGGACATTCAGAGATTCCCTGTTTATTAGCCCTTTCACTGACAAATCCCTGAAAAAGTAAATTCGTTATGATTTAAAACTTACTCTGTTAAATATTTTGGAATTAATTTGACTGGAAGCTGTTGCTGCCTAAGGCAGCAACAGCTTCTATTCAAATTAATTTCAAAATAATCAACAGTTTTCCTGTATGGTTTACCTAAAATTAGATATTGGAATTCATCGGTGAAGGGTTAGCTTATGTATGGGTCACGAACCACACGAATCCCATGCAAGCGAACCAAACCATGGTTCGCGTTCGCTTGGTTTTTCGGAAACAACGAATGTTCAGTACAGCCCTAATATATACCCACACGTCCAGCTGTGGCGAACTCACACGTCCCGCTGTGGCGAACTCACACGTCCCGCTGTGGTGATCGTGTAACCTGATATTATATCATACTTACCCTTTCATATTGTAACGTAAATACCGAGCCATGCTCATATTCCTTTTTGCATTGCTCAATGAGGGTCGGTAGTATTCAGGAATGGTCAGATTTTTTAGCATGTGAATATTTTTGTATTGTAGACAAACATAAAGCACACAAATTATGGTTCATCTGAGAACCTGTGTGTGTGCTGCTTTAGAATGGTACATAATTATCAATCATTTAACCCTGTAATGGTCATGACAGCCAAAACCGGCCTCCAATATGGTCTTGTGGAATGTCCATTTACAGGCCAAGAGGATATAATTTTTGAAAATTTACCACTGGAATGACTGGCTCGATAACTGAGCAAGTCGTAAATTTTCACAAAATTGTATTCTCTTGGCCTGTAAATGGACACCTGAATAGGCAGATATTTAAATATTGTTGACCAAATTTGACCATTATAGGGTTAAGCAAAATTAAGGTGAATTGAATAATAATAATAATAATAATAATAATAATAATAATAATAATAATAATCATCTCGGGATATTTTCTGGGCCAGTATGTTATATGCATTGTGTATACTATTGTATCAATGTATATTTCTAAGATAATTAATATACTCAACCATAACTTCATTTGTTAACTGTCTGCCTGCTGAATTCCTGCAGACTACATCTTCCATGGGGTTTAACTCTGGGTATGCGTAATAGTTTGAAAGCAATTTGACTGAAATTTGTTGGTGGCTATGCCACCAACAAATTTCAGTCAAATTGTTTTCAAAATCATTGAAATTATCGTCTGGTAGCTTACCGCAGCCAGACAGTTAACATAATTTCATTTGTTAAACTACAGTGTCTTAAAAAGATGTTGAATTTGAAGATGGTCTCCTATCTGTGGGCCATCGAAACTAATAACTATGGGGTGGAATGAGGGTGATTGGGTGGCCATTTAGCCCGCTTTCACCCCTCCCTCACCCCTAATAATTTTTGTTATTCATTTGATTGTGATATATTCTACTGTATACATCTGATGTGAATGTTGTAAGAGCTGGGTAGAAGTGGGGAATGCTGACAAATAATATGTAGTATATTAGTGTATTATACATATGTATAAGTTTTGTGTATATTTTTATATGATTAATATATTACAGTATTTGATGAATATCGGACACTTTAACGCTTGTGCTGCTGATGTGTCGGCTTCCATTATTCAGTATTTACTTAGCTGTCTGACTGCTGCAAGCCACCAGACAATATTTTCAATGGGCAATAACACTGTACCTGCTGAAGATTTTGAAAACAATTTGATTGAAAGTTGTTGATGGCTTAGCCACCAATAGCATTCAGTCAAATTGTTTTCAAAATATTCCGCCGGTCCAGAGTTGTTAAGACATGTCCAAATTACTTCTACCATATACTACTATACTTATTGCTCATTTCTTTCTGTGAAAGGAATTAGATAGTAAGATTTTTTACATTAACTGGTCGTGCTCCTTATAGTTAGATCCCCTTCATTTATGAGTAAGGGGAGGCAACTCCTGTCGCTTTCTACTATGAAGAGCCCCTCATAGTAATTCGCTTGAATTACATCCTTATGGTGCTTGCCGCATCACCCTCAATAATCTCCCAACAGCCTGGTCCCCGAAGAGCACGTCCATGAGTCTTCCAAAGAGGGCGATCTTGCTCCTCTCAAAGCACACGACTCACAGAGAGCATGTTAATACTTGTGCGCTGTTGACTTGTATATCTAGACGACTGGAGTTGCCAAGATGTTTCATAACATTTCTTACCGAAACTGAATTGGTTGGATTATTTTTCCTCACTAAAAAAATCTTCTAAACAATCCGATCTTTAGTATAACTTATTCACCAAGCCCCGTGCTCTAGGAGCCGAAATGCCACTGATTTAATCAGGCTACGTTCAGCAGCCATGTTTGTCTGGTCTGTTCTTCCTGCTCATTCAATTCAGGTTGTGGTATATGTGAGGGATGGCCACTCTCATCCCGTTAGTTCTTTAAAATTAATCTCCAGCCTTCAAATTCTTCAGCTAAATCTTCTAAGAAACCGGCCCCAATCATTCACCTGTAAAAGAGAAGATTCGTGTTTCGCAGCCTAAGATCTTAGCCGACATAGTACATTCAATTGAATTTATTAGAAGGTAAAATCGCAAAAATTAAAAATTCCATTGACAGCAAGATTGTCTCGACTGTCTCAAATAGATGGGATTTGTCTCTCCCGACGTAGGTCAGTCCGAGAAAAGGGCGAGCAAATCCAGCTTTGCGAAACAGATCGTTCTCTTCTAAGAATAAGTCGGTACTGACTGATTTACATTGTTTTTCAAAGGCTTCGAAGACCAAGAGATGTTCCACAATTCCTAGTCAGCAAGTGCTATCTTCTCAGTCCTTGTCTGCATTCATGTGTGATGCTGCTCCAATGTTGGATACGTCTCATCCCGCTCAACCAGATGATTGTCCAAACTTCAGCGGAAGATGAGCTTATGCCTTTGAGTATAGTGACATACCAGCAAAGCTCAGCTGATTTAGCTTCTGTAGAGTCACTGGCTTCTCAGACCTATTCATCCTAGTATGTGTCTGCTGGGACTAAGTGTGTTTCTGATTGCTTGCCAAGTAATCACCACCTTAGCTCTCAGCAGGTTATCTCTGCTACACATCAAACTTTTTTGGCTATTTCTTCATGTCCATCTATATTGGTGGTATATTCTCTGGTTGTTCCTCAGAATTTTTGTGACGTCGGGTGCAGGTATTTTCCTGGCCCGCCCTGGTTATCATTCAGGGACTGGCTCCACATACGTTATCAGCCCCAGGTATGAGTCTATTTGCGGCCCCAGGATTTCATCTGACGCTGGGTCTGGGTAATCGTACGACTAGTTCATTCTAGGAGTGAATTAGATTCTACCTCAAGCATTTTGGTGTGAATATGCATCTTTAAGTAATGCTATGTAACATCGTGACACCTACAGTCACCTAGATACAAGTCAACAGCGCACAAGTATGAATAGCCGGAGGAGCCCCCCCCCCTCCCTCCGTGCTCAATACATGAAGAGAATCTAAGGAGCATCACCAGCGAGTGTAAAAAGAAATGAATAATAATTAGATGGCAGAGTTTCTAGGTATGTCCCGCCCATTTCTCGATAATCTTCACAGACTGTACTCGTGTGTGAATCGATTTAGCACTCCAAACCCCCGAGTTCCCAGAATCTCAATTTCGCATTGCCTATACCAGTAAGCTATTGAATATTTTAAAACTAATTTGACTGGACTCCCAGCCAAATTATTTTCAAAATAATCAAAAGAATGGTTATTGAAGTGTATATTCAGCAAAGACGGACAAGTCAGGTGGTTACTACCACGGAAAGCTATTTTGTAATTTTCACTGGGATCTTTAGAAATAAAACTTCTTGTGATGCAAAACTTTAAGATGTTAAAACTCTTGATCGTTAAAGGGTTAATTAATATGAGTAGCGTTGTGAACGCTGATACAAGCGGGTTAATCCTTTAACCCTGAAGCCAGCCGAAAATGACTTCTGCTGTGGTTTTCAGAAATATCCAGTTGCTGACCAAAAGACTATTTTTGGAAAATTTACCACTGGAATGAGTCATCCCAGTGGTAAATTTTCAAAAATTTTCACTTGGTCTGCAAATGGACATTTTCTATGAGGAATGTTTAATTTTCTTGAACACATTTCATGAGGGGAAAGTGGTTAATAAATATGTTCTACAGTATATTAAGTGTCGTAAGCATTATAATATGTCTCAATTGAATATTCAGCATTATTTTGTGTATATAATATTGTGTTACCCGTTTAATTACCTCAGTAGTTTATAGTAAAATATGTATGGACAATAGGCCAGTATGAATAATGATCATATCTATTTACTAAAAGCATCTATTTATACTGTCAATTTTAGGGACCAGCTGCCATTAGGGTTACGACACGGTATTAACCAGTGCGTTCTGTATTGACAAATGTCGGAGATGCTAGTAGCACGCACAAATGCATGCACATACATAGAATGCACGCACGCACACGCTGCCTCTGCTATTGCTGCCTGAGGAACTTCCTTACTGGGTGTGGTGCAGGGATCTGTACAGTTAACTGCTTATGTAAATGCGGCTATGTTTTGACTGTTTTACCACACTACCCCGCACTCCACATCTGGTGTTTTAAACATGCCGTATGACGCATCATCCTGTGGGGATGCCCACACTACGCCTGATTAGGATGCGCCTTTAGGCAGTTATGACTCTGTAAGATTATTTTTTAGCATAGTCAGCCATTTTACTATTGAGATCCGGTGAATGAAACCAAGTTTCTGGGATGTAAGATATATTTGCATAAATACTAAATTATATGGCTCAACGTTCAACAAATGAACTGAATGATTTTATTTGTCCATGATAATGAGGTGTCTAACACCACAGAATTGCAGAAAATTTCTTAATATATTGTTTTAGATATTGTATTAATTCATAGTAAAATACAAATGTTTACATTTACATTTTAAATTTGTTTATATAATATATATATATATATAATGGTCAAATTGCACAGTCTTCGTTCTGTATATTCTTCATTAGATGATCAGTGGAATTAAGTTAACCCTTTAACGTTCAAGACGACCGAAAAACAGCTTCTACACTGGTCTTGAAAAATGTCCATTTTCAGAACAAGACTATTTTTATTAATTGACCACTGGAATGACTGGCTCGATAATCGAGCCAATCATTCCAGTGGTCAATTTTCACAATTGAGCCAGTCATTCTAGTGATAAATTTTCAAAAATATAATGTACGGAATTGCAAATCTAAGAAAAAATTTACATTTTTCTTGAATAATTTTCCGGGTTAATTAATTTGGTACGTAATTTATTGTATCTGTTAACCCTTTAAGCCTTACAGACCAGAGATGACACATTCCAGTCAGATTAGTTTCAAAATATTCAACAGTTTTCCTGTATAGGTGTCTTGAAATTCCAACATTGGGACTTTAAGGGTTGATTTGTTAACTGCCATATTTTATATATATATATATATATCATCATCATCACAGTATTTTAATTAAATGTAATCCATAGTTTAGTTTGTAGTCGCGACATGATATGACTAAGGGAGTATTATTAACAAGAGCAATCAGATCCTCGACACTATTTATCAGACTCTTAAGAATTAATGACCAAACGTGTGGATTCCTAAGAACCCCATTGCTGCTTTATTTAACTCTATCACTCATATCAGCCAAAAACGGCTTCTGCATTGGTCTTGAAAAATGCCCATTCGCAGACCAAGCGAAGACTATTTTTAAAATTTACCACTGGAATGACTGGCTCGATAACCGAGCCAGCTATTCCATTGGAAATTTTTCAAAAACAGTCATCTCTTAGTCTGCAAATAGACCTTTTCTATCGTAACGTAATATTCCTTCTATCAAAACAAATTTGATGTTTCAGGTCTGTCAGCTTTAATAGGTTCAGATGAGTCAAATTGAGTCAATAATTTATGAGAAACATTTTGTCAGGAAAAATCTTAGTGTCGAGGGTTGTCTCTGATTGCTCTTGTTCTGATATGGTTCCTATTGTAATATTGAAGTAACCACTCTTATAATATATATATATATAATGACAAATTTCTCCCTTATTTTATTTTTTAATTATTAATCTTCTCCAAAGTATTTCTGTACAAAAGTATTTCCAACAATTTAGCTACAAATTGTCATTCCGATAAAGAAGTATTTATTTGTATGCATTAAGATTTTCATGCCTTATCAAGCATTCCATAAAAAAATTATATTTGAGATGTATCACCTGTGTCCAGTTACAAGCAGCTGACTGCTGCAAGCCATCGGACAATAATTTCAGTGGGCAATAACTTAGCTTAGCCACCAACAACTTTCAGTCAAATTATTTTCTAAAAATATTCAGCATATACAGAATTAAACCCCATGGTAAATGTAGTCTGCAGAAATTCAGCAGGCAGACAGCAATTCAAATTTATTTTTCAAGCAGGCTGCAGAAAATATTACCTCCCTTTTATATATTCTTTAAGCTGTAAGCTCTAGATAGTTTAGTCTATCTATTCAGTTGATTAGCTGTTTGGTATCGGGTACCTGGCCGCCTCTCAAAATATTAGCCCATGAAGTGCTCTGAATTATATCATGATTGATTTCCTCGAATCCATTTGAAACTTTGAAGGCGGAATTCACAGAATCTTAATTTAAAGGTAACTATACAGGTCAGCTGTTTAATATTTTGAAACTAATTTGGCTGGGAGCTGTTAGTGTTTATTAAATTGTAAGTTCATCAAAGATCTCCAATTCGTACACTTAGTGAGGCTTTTCAATTTCCGTGTCGAGGCTGTTTACCATTTTAATTGTGATGCCAGCTAATATGTGATCATGTCCATTACTGTCAGTCCTTATACCATAAGACTATGAAATTTATTTTAACCAACTGACTGCTGAGTTTTCGCAGACGACATATTCCAAGGGTTATATCTCTGGACATGCTGAATATTTTGAAAATATTTGGCTTATCCACCAACAACTTTCAGTCAAATTTGTTTGCAAAATATTTAGCAAGTCTTGCTTGCAGCCGCGAGACAGTTAATTAATTCCCTGTTGTAAGTAAACTGGTATAATTTTCAAAATAGTTTTTTGTACAGCAGGACTTTTTCAAATTACGGCTACACTAGTGTCTTACCATTTAACAGCCCCTACTGAAATGCCTTCTGTGCTCAATGTATAACTGATATTTGACTAATATATCGACAAATAGGGCTAACCGCAGCAAATTAGAGGTTGTCTTGGTGGGTGAGCCTGATAAAATCCAACATGACGCTGTTGAATATTTTCAAATTACCTTGTCTGAAAGCTCTTGCTGCAACAGCTTCCAGTCAAAGTAATTTCAAAATGTGCAACATATTACAATAAATTGTTAATGATTTTCTGATTTCCTTTCCATTGTAGCGCCTTATAAAAAGATTATGAATTTTAATCGAATTGAGAAATATTTTAAAAATCATGAATACCTACAGAATTTTACATAAGTGTCTTCAAATAAGCTTTACACCGAGGAATCATGATTTTTCTTTTAAAATTTTTTAATTTTATAACGTGCCTTTTGTTTCATAACCAGTCTGTTAAATATGATTAACCTTTTAATACACAAGTCTGCCAAAAAACGGCTTCCGTAGTGGTGTTGGGAAATGTTCATTTACAGACCAAGACTAGACTAGACTGAAAATTTACCACTGCAATGGCTTGCTCGATAACACAGCCAGTGATACATTTTCAGAAATAGTCATCTTGCTATACAAAAGGACAATTTCAGAGAAAATTGAAATTTGCATGATCAAATTTGGGTGTTAAAATGTTAGACAGTCTTGAACAAATTTACATACCGGTATCACATATACAAACATACTGACAGCATTGTGCCTAGGAGGAAGATTTAAAATACAAACTTCAACTTTTATTCAGTTTAAAGTTTAATCATTTATGTATTCAATCTCATTTAAGTCTCGATTTAATTTAAATGTTAAGTGTAGGTTTAGTATATTTAAGTCTAGATTTAATTTAAATGTTAAATTTAGGTTTAGTATACATTTTCATGTTAGAGTTTGTATTGACTGTCCGACTGCTGAAAGCCACCAGACAATAATTTCAATGGTCAATAACTCTGGATCTACTGAATATTTTGAAAACAATTTGACTAACTTTCAGTAAAATTGTTTTCAAAATATTCAGCATATCCAGAGTTAACCCCCATGGAAATGTAGTTTGTAGGAATTCAGCAGCCAGACAGTTAAATCCTAACCCGTACCGTAACGTACTGATGTCAGATTTTTAATTTTTTTAATTAAATTAAAAGATGAACTGGTGTACATTTTTCACAAAATTGTTGAAAAATGTCCACCATATTCTTTGCAATTGACATGATAAAAGATAGAATATTGACATCAGAGTGATAAGGGTTAAATGTATTGACATTTGGAAATCAGCGTGATAATGGTTAATGGTAGCTATTGTTATAGTGCTCGGTACTATGTACAAAGTATGGAGTTTTGCGTGATAAAGGATAACTATACCATATATCACAGTGATCGATTTCCAGCTATGCCCCTCCCACTTCTGGCTAAGCTCCACCCACTTTTTTACACATGTTTGAATCGATTCGAAACCCGAATAACAAAAATTGAAATCTCAAGGTAACTATTCAGGTAAGTTGTTGAATATTATTGTGAAACTAATTTGAAAGCAACAGCTCCAAATCAGAGTAGTTTCAAAATATTCAACAAAATGTTTGCTCAATTGTAAATCCATCAAGGACATACAATTTGTACATTTTCGTGGCAGGCTTTATGATAAAATATGTCACACGTTACAATCAAAATGATGTAGCCCCGTCACAAACAATTGAAGTCTCACGAAAGTCAGATACTTGAGTGACAGATTGCATCCCTCTATTAAATCGTAGCTTTGTGGACTACCTGACTGGCAACAATCTCCTCGACTCATTACCTCTCTCATCCAGGAGTATTTATAATGAATACTCGTACCATTGTAAAGAGAGTAGTTGTTGCCTAACAGTAGTGGTCAGTTTGATAGAGATGTAGACCTGTCATAAATTGTAGCTAGAAAATAGGGACCCATAAATGCCACCCAAACAAATACGTCAGAAATCATGCAAATTTGTATTGACCCTTTAATAGTCAAGAATGGTAAAAAAAAATCTACGTCTTTTGTTAAGTGAATGCAGGCCCAGATAAAACTATTTTCAAAGAAATTACCTATTATCGAGCCAGTTATTCTAGTGGTAGTTTTTTAAATAATCACATCACAGGTTTTAAATGAACATTCCTCCTTTGGGATGACTTGACAATTAACGGTTTCATGATCAAGGCGGACAAAAGCAACTTCTGCAGTGGTTTTGATAATCGAGCCAGTCATTCCAGTGGTAAATTAAAAAAAAATATGGTAGTCTTATCTTGACCTGCAAATGAATATAGTGAACAAAAATCTTCTCGAAGATCTTGACCATTAAAGGGTTAACAGGTGGTATGTTTGCATCTTATTATTACTATATCTTATAGATTTTATCTGTGCTGTCATAATACTGGTACTATATCTTATAGATTTTATCTGTGCTCTCATAATACTGGTACTATATCTTATAGATTTTATCTGTGCTCTCATAATACTGGTACTATATCTTATAGATTTTATCTGTGCTGTCATAATACTGGTACTATATCTTATAGATTTTATCTGTGCTCTCATAATACTGGTACTATATCATAGATTTTATCTGTGCTCTCATAATACTGGTACTATATCTTATAGATTTTATCTGTGCTCTCATAATACTGGTACTATATCTTAAAGATTTTATCTGTGCTCTCATAATACTGGTACTATATCTTATAGATTTTATCTGTACTGTCATAATACTGGTACTATATCTTATAGATTTTATCTGTGCTCTCATAATACTGGTACTATATCTTATAGATTTTATCTGTACTGTCATAATACCGGTTTTAAAAGTAATGTCAAGCTGTTATTCCTGTTTTAAGTGCTATATTCAGTTCGACATATCATTGTGATAGTTTTGGTGATAATAATTGCCTTGTTATATACATGAAGTAATTGTATTATTGTTATGAAATAAGTGTTTTATCATCTTAAAATCTAGTGCTGGTTGTTTTTGGCGATCTCTACACAAAGCTTAACTTAAAAAAGCGAATAGCATCCAGTCTTAGAATTACGTAGAATGTTATTTTTTCAAAATGGCTCGACATCCCATGCAGGGTTCATACAGCTGGCAGGTTTTCTTATTCAAGGACTTTTCAAGAGTAAAAAAGTTGATTTCTCAAGGGCTCAGAACCAGCATCCCGGACAAAGTGAGAATATGACACTGGTGCAAAATTTTATACAGCTTACCTTTAGAACCTTTCAAATTAGTTTGAATTTTGGAACTTACTCGGTTCCAGATAGATTTTGCCAATCAAATTGCCAATCAAATTTTCTTAAATCTTTATTTAAAACGGTACGTGAACGTTTTGCAGACAGTAAAAATCACATGGGAGGAAATGTTGATTTTCAAGGGCTTTTCAAGGCGGATGGGTGAAATTACAGTGCTTTTCAAGACAAATTTCAAATTCAAGGCTTTTCCAGGCAGATGCCAAAATTCAAGGGCTTTTCAAGTTTGTACGAACCCTGCCATGGGCCAAGCCTCTGATCTAACATAATGACATCCATGCAGGCGAGCGCCATAGAGCCACAAGAACTCGAGTGTTAAAGCTGATCTGCTATGCTAAAAGAAGCAATCTTTAATGCATAGATATTGGAGATACTAGCCAAACATCACTCGTCACCCTCTCAAAAGCGGGATTTCAGTGTTCAGTATTTTCTCCCCGGGTGTATAGTTTCCAAAATAATATGTTTTTGTTACTAAACCTATTACGTTGTCGAATAAAGTGTCATTAATACAGCCAATACAATTTTATTTCTGATAAAAATTTTAATCTTTAGTCATTTTTTAAAGGCTATATAATTATGCAACCGATTGTCTGCATCAGCTAGTAAGTGAATACCCATTCATGCGCAATTGCAACTTACTGAACTCTGGTCATCGGTGGGTGTGACAACTAGCCCCATAGTGAGGGTATGTGCATGAGTCATCGAGCCAGTATATACAATATCTAATAATATCTAGTAATATGGTGCTATCACTAAATTTCAGTCATCAGTAACTCCACGAGTCCTCGCATTTAATCATTAAACAAGACCCGCGGAACATTTCTCAGCTGCTATAAAATGACTGTGTACAGCAAATTATCGTTTAACCAGCAGGTGTATTTGACAGGTAAGCATTACACAATGGCGCGATATGCAGAACTGTTGCCTGTGTATTACTTAGCCGTCATGCACCAACACCTACTGGTTGACTGTGAGCTCTATGTACTTAGCGAATCCTTTTATAATACACAAAGAATGTTAGGCGGGGCTTGTTTAACACTTTAGCCCTCATATCAGCCAAAAACGACTTCTGCAGTGGTCTTGAGAAATGTCCATTTGCAGACCAAGAGATTACTATTTTTGAGAATTTACCACTGGAATGACTGGCTCAATAACCGAGCCAGTCATTTCTCAATTATACGACAATTATACAGGTAAGCTGTTGCTGACTTAGGCCAGGTGAGCCAATACCGGAGGGATCCATTTCTAGTATATCACGCCCCCTTCCCCCCACACCCACCATTTCTCATTAATCTCTGTCCATTTCTTATACGTGTTGGAATTGATTGTTGTACTTTGAACCCTGAATTCCCAGGATCCCAATTTTACTGGCCGCTGTTGCTACCTAAGGCAGTGATCCCTTCAGCAGTTCCAGAGAAAACTAGGTAATCTAAGATGGCTACCAAACAAATTACCAATCTGGGTGTCTTGAAGACAGGTATGCTTCGTGCCAAAGTTAATGGAGGAATCCAGTTTTAGCTATGTCCCACTCATTTCTACCTTAGCTCCACCCATGTTGAGATCAATTAATCCCTGCACTCTCTGAATCTCAATTTCTAGAAAACTATCCTGATAAGCTGTTGAATATTTTGAAACTAATTTGACTGGGTGCTGTTGCTGCCTATGGCAGCAAATAGTAGACACACAATTTGTACGTGACGGACTATTAAGCATTTAAGATGGACTAAATCAAGTCAATTATAACATCATCCTACATTTGATGTAGTTGATTATGATGTAATATGATTGACTGAGAAACTGGATTAATCAACTGACATTCACCCAGTAGTTCTTCAGAAGTCATATAACCATTTAATGGTAAAGCCGGGCAAAACTAGCCTATGGTGGTCTTGAGAAATGTCCATTTGCACTACCATTTGAAAATATACCACTGGAATGGCTGGCTAAATAATCGAGCCAATCAATCCAGTGGTAAATTTTCTAAAAATTGTTTTGCCTGCAAACGGACATTCACTAAGCAAAAACTAATTACCGGTAAATGAAAAAGTTAACAACAGACTGACAGAGAGACGGTCTCTCTCTTGGGAAATAAGATAAAAACCTACTCCTCATTAACTACTTGGCCAATTTCAAGCAAACTTGGCTGGAAGGACTCTAGACTGGTATGCTTCAGAAGTTGTATACAGAATGTCGATTGGTCAATTTTCTCGGCGGACATCTTGAATTTTCTTAAAAATGGCTGAAAATGTTTAAAACGCTACTCATCATTAACCTCTTGGACAATTTCAACCAGATTTGTTGGCAAGAATTTTTTCGGTGGCCATCTTGGATTTTCTGAAAATTTCTAGAAATCAGTTGAAGGCCTACTCCTCATTAACCAGTGGGCCGATTTCAATCAAACTCAGTGGGAAGGACACTAGAGTACTATGCTTCAGAACTTGTATACAGAATTTTGATTGGACAATTTTTTCAACACCCATCTTGAATTTTCCAGAAATTGGCGGGAAATTGTTTAAAATGCTACTTCTCATTAACCTCTTGGACAATTTCAGCCAGACTTGGCTGCAAGAATACTAGAGCGGGAGGTTTCAGAACTTGTATACAGAATTTTGATTGGTCCATTTTTCCGGCGGCCATCTTGGATTTTCTGAAAATCAGTTAAAGCCTACTCATTAACCGCTGGTGGGAAGGACCATAGAGTAGTATGCTTCAGAACTTGCATACAGAATTTTGATTGGTTAATATTTTCGGTGGCCATCTTGAATCTTTTGGAATTTGGCGGGAAATAGTTGAAAACGCTACTCATCATCAACTGCTTGGACAGTTTCAACCAGCCTTGGCTGGAAGGCTACTAGGCTGGTAGGTTTCAGAACTTGTATACAGAATTTTGATTGGTAAATTTTTCCAGTGCCCATCTTGAATTTTTGTAAAGTTTGGGGAAATCAGTTAAAAGGCTACTTACTACTCAATAACCACTTGAACGATTTCAAGAAAACATGGCTGGAAGGACCCTAGGGGTGTGTGCTTCAGAGCTAGGTACCATCTTAAACTTTCCGAACAATGGCTGGAAATCAAAGGAGTCTGGTACACTTCAGAACTTGTATACAAAATTTTGCCGAAAATGGGAATTTGTTTAAAACACTTCCTCATTAACCTCTTGGGCAATTTAAACCATATTTAGCTGGAAGGATCCTATAGTGGTAGACTCTAGAAGTTCTATTCTGACTTTTGATAGGTCAATGTTTTGGTGGCCATCTTTGATTTTCTGAAAATTATCTGGAACCATTTCAAAATGATACTCCTTAATCACAATAGTCCGATTTCAACAAAACTTGGGTCGAATGATTCTATGACAGTAGGCTTCAAAATGTCAAATGAGAACTTGCAGGATTGCTCTATTTTTTTGGTGGCCATCTTGGATTTTCCGAAAATTATCCATGTCTATTTAAATACAAATGGTTCCAATGTTAATGGTCCAGGTGAACGTCGCAGGCCCTTGGGCCTGTTGTTGTCTTGTGGAATGTCCATTTACAGGCTAAGACAATACAATTTTTTTACAATTCACCACTGGAATGACTGGCTCGATAACCGAGCCAGTCATTCCAGTGATAAATTTTCAAAAATTGTATTCTCTTGGCCTGTAAATGGACATTTAATAGGCAGATACTAAATTTTCTTTAACCATTAAAGGGTTAAATGCACACAAGATTTGATAGCAGCATGATTTAACTCTTCACCCATATGTAACATGAGAATAGAGATGTTAGCATTTGAACAGAGAGAACAGGAATCACACCCGGGACATGGATGGCTAGATATCATGAAAAAGAGGGATACCCTGGGGTTACAGGCTTCAGTGAGGAACATCAACAGCTAGATATTCCCTTACTTGTTTGAAATAAACAGAAAAATACAGAATTAAGAGCAGTTGGTTTTGTTGTCAAAACTGCAATAAATCATACAATTTATTAATAAATATTCAATAGATTCTATTTTATTTATAAAGATTTTCAAAGTTTTTCAAAACACATAATATACCAACAAGTGCTTCAGTTAAAAATCATTATTTAAAACTAACAATTAATATTTAATGATGATATGCAACTATTCAGAGAAATGTCTCTTTACACTCAGAAAGTAGCTTTTGTGGAAACTATTTTACATTTCACCATGATCCCGCGGAAGTAGGTATAATATCTTTATATATTATTATTATACTGCGAAGTCAGATTATAGTATGTAATATGCATATTAGCACAGGAACATTTATGATCCAAGATGCAATTTGCCAAATGAGTTGCATTAAATAGTCCAAATGCTATATATACATTTGCTTCACCACAATCAGAAATGGCATGAGATAGAAGATATATTCTACACAAGATGATTGTTCAGTACAGACTGGCTCGATATATATCACAATATGTTAAACATTTAATGACAAACTTTTAGCAAACAATCTAAACATTTGCTTATTGAATGTCCATTTGCAGGCCAACAGAAGATGATTTTTGCAAATTTACCACTGGAATGGCTGGCTCGGTTACCGAGCCAGTCATTCTAGTGGTAAATTTGCAAAAAATAGTCCTCTCTTGGCCTGCAAATGGACAATCCTCAAAACCACTGCAGAGGCCGGTTTTGGTCGGCTTTGTCATGAAAGCGTTAAATGTCTGCAAACGAAATCAAAATTGTTAACGTGGTGGCGGCGAAATGTGCATCAATTGTCGATTTTGACTGTGGTAGGAATGTGAAAAAATCCTATTTCACGGTTTGTATAGTACTAATAGATTAGTGAATACAAATTCCATAGCAATCAGTTACAGACAAATAACTTAATCTATCTCAGCATAATGGAGGGATCTGCTTTGTCACTCAACTATCTGTGATCACTTGTTAGCTGATGTCACAATCAACATGACAATGTCAGTTACGAAACAGGAAAAGTCTGTGACGAAAATATCCAAATTGTATATCTTTGGTGATTTTACAATTTAATAAACATTCCCTTGAAGATATTGAAACTAGTTTGACTGTATGGCAGCAACAGCTCCATGTCAAAATAAGTTTAAGTGTTCAAAAGCTTAGCTGTATAATTACCCTGAAATTTATATTCTGGGAATTCAGGTTTTAATTTCAAATCGCTTCCAACAGACGTATAAAAGTGAGCAGAACTGAACTAGAAATGGATGAAGCATAGCTGGAAATGGATCCCTCCATTCGCTTTTGAACATCGGTTTATTGCTGCTTTGTAGCCGCCACCATTTTGGCCATAATCTGTAGCCCGTAGTCAAATAGATCCAAATACAACATATTATATTAAATTAATAATTAAATTATGAATATTTTGAAACTAATTTGACCGGAAGCTCCTGCTGCCTAACAAATAATCTCAAAATTATTTGACTTAGACAAATATACTGGAGAAGCACACTGTAGAGGGTTGTTTTCACACTCACAGCTTTCATAGAATCAATAACTGCATCAAACCTCAACATTTAGTTATTGAGCCTTTATCCCGTCAAATTCCAGTGTTTCAATTGCAGGACAAAATAAATAAATTAAATTACAACGAATTACAGGTCTTTAAATTAAGGCTAGTACTGTTTGTGGAGGGAATGCCACAAGTAACATATATATTGAAAGCAGAGCCTGAGTACAACATGAAACAGATTAACCCCGAGCATGGACAACCAAGAAACAGTACCTGTCATAACCTTAAGTAACACTTAACACTTCAACCCCCACACATTAGAAATGACAAATTCTTTATGATGCAAAGAATATTTTGTTACATATTTTGAAATAATAGCAGCAACAGATTCCAGTCAAATTAGTTTCAAAATATTTAACAGCTTTCCTATATAGTTGTCTTGAACTTGACACTGTCATTTCAAGGTTTAACGAGTTAATTACAAGTCCAAATCAGAGGGTTTTTGCTTCCAAATCCACAAAGATCTAGGCAGAAACCTCTTCACAAAACCCTTTTCCAAATGATCAGACAAGCCATATTTCAATGCCATCATTTAGTCAGATTAACTAAGTTCAAATCCTGCTCCGGATTCAACAGCATAAATAAGCTTCTCTCGCATTGTTGCCTCATTGTGGAACTCTGGCAGTTTGAGCAGATTCATACAGGTACTGGCTGTGGGAAGACGGTCTGTTTCATGTCCCGCATGGTGGATACAGAATGCTGGGTATAAATCCTTAAAATGAAAACATGCATCGTAAATCAATCCATATAAAATCAAAATAGAACAATGGAGTAAAACAATATGACCTTTGACACTCAAATATTCTATCGTGCCTGAAATATATTCATGAAATGAATGTTAAACAAGAGCTCTGCAAACGGTGCATAATAACCACCACAGACTTCAGCAAAAACTGTAAGTTTGACTAATCTTACAGAAACTATGTCCAATTTAAACTGATTAATTTGAAAGTAATTTGATGGAAAATTGGTGTTACAGATACTAAAATCTTTAAATTATTTTTCAAAATAATTAGCTGGTCAGTTGAACAGATGTTAAAATTGAAAGGTCACAAACTTGTTCTACAGGTTAATTCTATACACCTTTGGAAGATTGGCTCTAAATAGACATAAATTTAAACAACTTATTAGCAATGTTCCTCCTCTCACAGATTCCTGGCGCGCACGCCCTTGCATGCATGACCGCACACGTACGTGCACACGCATGCTCACATATGGTATAATACCAACCTTGAAACCCAGTAATGGCGGCCTAGAACAGCTGGTTACAAATTTGAGCAATTGCCGTCTTTGTTGTTCCGTGAATGTCTCGACAATTCTCCAAAAGTTAATTATCACCTGATGGTCCTCTGTATAGCCACCTATGTAATACAAACACATACCCATCATGACCACATTAACACTTGCAAGCCACAGGCAAGAAATTGAGTTTTACCCCTTAACCCTCGAATTTGTTCAGGAAAATTTTTATTTTCTCATAGAAAATGTCAATTTGCAGGCAAAGAGGACTATTTTTGAAAATTTACCATTGAAATGAGTGGCTCGGTTATCGAGCAAGTCATTCCAGGGGTAAATTTTCAAAAAAATAGTCTTCTCTTGGTCTACAAATGGACATTTCTCAAGACCACTGCAAAAGCCATTTTTGACTGATATGAGTGTTATAGGGTTAATGTATGTAATATTTTGGTACCGGGTAATCATTTTGAAACTAATTTTACTGGAACCTGTTGCTGCCATAGGAAGCAACAGGTTCCAGTCAAATTAGTTTCAAAATATTCAACAGCTTATCTGTATAATGGCCTTGTAATTGAAACCCTAGAATTTCATGGGATAAAGGGTTAAAAGCTAACGGACAATGTTGTGTTCTGACTGGCCCCGAGAAATGTCTGTTTACAGATCCCCGAAAATAACATCTTAGATAATTTCCTTGCTGTACGCTGAGTGGCACGCTATAAATCCAAGACAGTCGTTCTAATGATAAGTTTTCTAAAATGTTTTCTTGGTCAAGAAATGGACATTTTTATGCACTAATGCTAAACGATCTAAAATATATTTTTTACTTCCTCATATTTAAGCAATGTGTGAAATGTTATTAAAAATGTATAAGCAGTGAGCTCTTGTTGATTGAAAAAGCTAGCTAAACCCCTTTAACCCTTGATTTTGTTCAAGAAAATTAAAACTTTCTCATAGAAAATGTCCATTTGCCGACCAAGAGGACTATTTTTGAAAATTTACCACTGGAATAACTGGATCAGTCCCCTGTTTAAGACTATATGCTCGGCCTCAACGTGGCACAGGGGTGTAACCCACTGGGTGTCAATCCAGACATTTGGAGGGGCTAACGAGAGCATTATGCACAACGCTAATGAAATGACACTTGGAGATCGAATCAACCGAAATGGTGCTCGCCCTGTGAGGATTCACCAGGCAGGTGCAGCACCGGGCTCCACGCCTCGAAGGAGCCCACCCTCAGCTACTGGCGGTCCCATCAACTCGTCTTGTGGAGCCAGGGGACGAGGATGGAGAGCTACTGGCCAACCGAAAGAGAAGACCAAACCCAAAGAGAACCCCAGTATCAACATCATGCACTGGAACGCAGAAGGGGTTACCAACAAGAAATCAGAGCTCGAACAGTTCCTGTACGAAAACAACATTGATATCTGCTGCATCCAAGAGACGCACCTGCAAGAAGGAAAACCATTTAAAATCAGAGGTTACCAGATTTTCCGGTGTGATCGAATAGGAAGAAAGAAAGGCGGGGTGATCACCTTGGTCCGAAACAGCGTGAACGCCAGCCAGATCAAAACCTTTATGGAAGAGGCAGAATATATCAAGATCAAGGTAACAACCAGCAACTCTGTGATTGACATTGTCAATTATTACTGCCCTAATAACAAGAATCTCTCACTTGACACAATCCAGGTCCCGGACTGCCACTTCCTCATTGCGGGAGACTTTAATAGCCAGTCCCAGAGCTGGGGATACAGAACACTTGATAAACGAGGAGAAGACATTGAAGCATGGCAAGATGAAAAGCACCTTTTTCTTGTCAACGATCCCACAGATCAGCCTACCTTCTACTCGAGTCGGTGGCACTCGACAACAACGCCGGACTTGGCATTTTGTACAGAAGACATTCACAGAAACCTCAGTAGAGTGGTCGGATCGCAGTTAGGAGGAAGCGACCACCGCCCAGTCCTCCTCTCTCTTTCTGGAAGTATTTCGACAAGTTCACCTCAACATCCAAGGTGGAACTACAAAAAGGCAAATTGGAGTCTGTCCGGCATTCGTTCCAATGAGCTTACCCAAAATATAGCAGTAGAAGGGAGAAACATCAACAATGTGGTCAAGGAATTTAATTCAAGTATCCTCAAGGCTGCCAACGAAGCGATTCCTCGAGGGTTCAGGAAAAACTGCCGCCCCTACTGGACAACAGAACTGCAAGCAGCACATGATAAACTAGACAAGGCCAGAGAAGATGCAGAGGGTAATCCCCGTCATGAAAACCACTTCACGCTACAACAAACTAAAGCCAGGTATCTAAAGACCAAGCTGGAGGCCAAAAGAAGAAGCTGGAGGGAAAAGACGGCAGGGTTTAATTTAGAGAGAGACACCACAAAGCTTTGGAGACTGACTAAAGCACTGAATGATGAGGGTGTCGGGGGAGAGAAGATTACTCTTGAAGAAGATGGACAAACACTGTCAGGAAAGATGGCTGCAGATGCCTTTGCGAAGGCATATGCAAAAGAAAGCAACATTTCTATACCACGGATGCGTCAAAAAGAAGTTAGAAAAGAGCAAAAGGAAAGAACAGACACCAACACTCACGATGCAATGAAAGTTGACATTAGTTTAGCAGAACTGAAGAAGGCTATCCACCAATTGAAGAAGAAGAAATCTCCCGGGCCAGATGGCATTACGAATGTAAGACCATGGAGCGCATCGTCAACCAGCGGTTGCAGTGGTACCTGGAGTCGGAGAACATTATAGTTTCAGAGCAGGCCGGCTTCAGAAGATACAGGAGCACAGAAGATCAAACAACACATCTTGCACAGGTCATAGAGGACACTTTTCAAGCCAAGAAGGTGATGCTAGCTGCCTTTATCGATCTGCAGAAGGCATTTGACAAGGTGTGGAAGGATGGCCTCCTCATGAAGCACCAGCGCACAGGCATCGGTGGCAACATGTTCCGATGGACCAAGTCATACCTACACAATCGCAGAGCTAGGGTGCTGGTGGATGGACAATCTGGACAGAATGTATTGCTGAGACAAGGGGTGCCACAAGGCGGAGTATTATCACCAACTCTGTTCATACTCTTCATTAATGACATTGTAGCAGAGCTGCCAAATGGGATTCAAGCAGCCCTCTATGCAGATGACCTCGTACTCTGGTGCACCGAGGAGTACACAACGACTGCCACGTACATAATGCAGCTCGCCTTGGACAGAATTACAGCTTGGGCCAATCACTGGTGTATTACCATCAACAAAGAAAAATCATCAGCAATGCTATTCTCATTGTCCACCAAAAACAAGGTTGGCAATCTGACACTGGGCGGTACTCCACTCGAGTACGAGGACCAGCAGACATACCTGGGAGTCACCTATGACAGAAGATTAACATGGAAGGAGCACATACAGAACGCAGAGGCAAAGGCCAGAAGAAAGCTAAACATCATGAGGAAGCTGGCAGGAACAAAGTGGGGTGCCAATGAAAGGATCCTCAAGACCATCTACCTAGGTGCCGTACGACCACACCTTGAGTATGGATCCAGCTCATGGATGACAGCAGCTAGATCTCATCAACAGAAACTCGACAGAGTACAAAACCAGGCACTGCGCATCATCACTGGTGGAATGAGAGCAACACCAATAGACAAAATGGAGCAGACAGCAGGCATCCCCCCACTTAGCAAAGGAAGGGAATGCAAAGCACTGATCCAAGCCGCAAAGTTCAAATCGTTCAACAACCACCCGATGAAGATCAGGCAAGCACAGCTGTCATCAGGAAGACTTAAAAGATCAAGTTTTGTGAAAGAGACAAAAACACTTCAAAGGAAACACCAAGAAATGTTGCCAGCACAAATAGAGACCCAAACCACACCCTTGATCCTCCACCCTGGGAAAACAAACTAGAGAGCATAGCTATTCGCACCACAGTACCTCATCTCACAACCAAAGATGAACACAGTGATGTGAGCAAGAAGGCCCTGACCCTAGCCATGCTGGAAGAAATGTACCCTCAGGAGACATGGATGGATCAGCCAAAGATGCAATTAGGAGCGGAGGTGCCGGACTGCACATACAGTATCCAAACGGACAACATGAGTCAGCCGCAATGCCGACAGACAAACACTGCACAAACTACAGAGCTGAAGTCGAAGCACTCGTTCATGCAGCTAATACCATCAGCAGAACAGCAGACCCTATTGCACAGATTGTCTTTTTATCTGATGCCCGCTCAGTCCTTGAGGCTATCACCAAAGGTAAGCTGCCACAACTTGAAGAAGCACTAAAAACTATCAAATGCTTTCGGATAGCATTGCAGTTGATCCCATCACACTGTGGAGTCCAAGGAAATGAGGAAGCAGACAAGATGGCAAAGGTGGGTGCAGAAGAGAATCAGACAGAAAACATGGTTACCCATACAGAGATGAAGACTATCATCAAGTCACTCTATAGAACACCTCAATCAGAAGATGCCTACCATCATCTCTCGAGGCCAAAGCAAGTGACCATTTTTCGTCTCAGAACTGGACATAACAGACAAACCAACACATGTACAGGCGGTTCCACCTTACGACATCGCCTGCATGTCCTTGTGGAGAAGCAGAACAGACCACAGAGCACATACTTCAATGTTGCAGTACGTATCAGCTGCTGAGAGAAGAGATCTGGCCTTTGTCAACCTCTTTTCTTGAAAAGCTGTATGGGTCTGTGGAAGAACTGCAGAAAACCACAGATTTCATCTTGAGAACGGCTCTCCAAGTGCGAGACCAGCGATCGAAAAGAAGAAGACTGGATCGGTTATCGAGCCAGCTGTCATTCCAGTGGTAAATTTTCAAAAATAGTCTTCTCTTGATGTGCAAATGGACTCTTCTCAAGACCACTGCAGAAGCCATTTTTGGCTGATATGAGTGTTAAAGGGTTAAAATGTGTCTCTAACATAAATAAACTAAGTACAAAAGAGAAAATTATGACCAATTTATTTAATATTGTCTTTACGATGAAGACTGTTTATAATGATGGTTTATACATGTATATAATACAAGTCGTTTCATAAGATTTTAAAACATGTTTCTAAAGATAATGCAAATGTTTTAAGGAAAAACTTGAAAACAGGCTACTGACAGATGCTCATCATGGTATAGGTTTACTTAGTTTTTCAGGCCAAGTGAGCTAATAAATACTGTGAGGTTCTATGGCAATCCCATATGCTTTTTTTATGTATATACTGATTGCATAAGTGTTTATTATGTTGAAACGGACAAACAAATGACCAAATGGATACTACAAATGCTAGATATAAAGCCTATTTTTCAGTGAGCATATTATGATTACCAGAGTAATTTGTGTGTCTTCTCAGATCCATCACATCAATGGGTACTGATGCACCAGAGATGAGCACTTGCAGCTCACGATGATCAAACATACGCAACCAGTCTAGGTCTATCACATCGGCCAAGCCCTGGCGGAATGCATTACAATGAATACGCATCTGAAACATCATGATGGTAACAAATATATGTGCATGTCAGTCTCATTTTTAAAACTTATTTGATGAGTGTTCAGCATTCATTGCAACTAGTATAAGTCTGTCTGTCAGTCTGTCTGCCTGCCGGTCATTCAGTCAGTCTGCTAAATATTTTATATTTCTGACAAAGCTGCCTAAGTTACAAATATAATGTGTGACACTTGTTTATCTGGACTGAGATAAATCTTGCGCAATCATAAAATACGCTTTCCAGGTTAATTTCATGGTAGTCAATAATCTCTGATCAGCTTTTATTACCCTTTTCCATGACTTTCAACATCATGGAATTTTTATTTAAATTCTTTGACTTTCCACAGCCTGTGCGAATCCTATTCATGTAAAAGCATTTTCAAAATATTTAACAGAATCAAGTAAATAGTTGAAAAAGTAATAAATATTTGCAAAATAAATCAAAACAAGTAGACTTAAAATACACCAAATAAAGATAAAAAGATTTAATCTTTCTGCATTTGAATTGAAATTTGAATTAGAAAACTATCACGAGATATGGAATTACTCCTCATTAATCTCCACAGACAATCTGCTCGGCTTCATACTGGTATTCATACACCATGAGGAGCAAGTCATATATCATATGCAGAGCATAAAGTGGTCCATATACATTCTATCATGTTATCTAATGAAGGGATCTGATCTGTCAGTCAGATTTCTGCCGTCATATTCAACATGTGTCACTCATTAGCTGACATTACAATCAAAACAAAATAAAACTAACCCTTTAACCTTGAATTTGTTAAAGTAATGTTCAATTTGCAGACCAAGAGACTATCTTTGAAAATTTACTATTGGAATGACTGGCTCGATGAAGTTTTCAAAAACAGTCTTCTCTTGGTCTGCGAATGGACATTTCTCATGACCACCGCAAAAGGCATTTTTGGCTGATATAAAGGTTTAAGTCCCTCCATGGAAGGGAAGAAGTCGGTCACGAAAATGTCTCAAATTTATGTCTTTGGTGAACAAATTAATAAACGTTCTGCTGAAAAGTTTGAAAGAAATTTTTATTTTTATTTGACTGCAGTCAAATTAGTTTGAAAGTTTTCAAAGCTTACCTGCATAGTTACATTGAAATTCGGGGGAGGGTGGGAGGGAGGGAGGGGGAGAGAAAGAGAGAGAGAGCTTACCTGTCTATTTAGAAGGTAGTCTGCCATGAGGTGGATATATTCTATACAGTTTTGATTTGTCACAGCTATGTTTCGACCTCCAGGTTTCAAGTCTACAATCTGTAATTATTAATAGTGACAATAAAATACTGGTATTTCAAGCGAGTACATACATGACAAAACAAAGAGGCTCAAGGGCCTGTGGAGCTCACCTGGACCATTGGCATTTAAACCATTTGCATTTAAATAGACCAGATGGATGATTTTCGGAAAATCAAAGATTGACCAATCAAGATTCACCTTTAATATGTTGAAGCCTACCGTCATAGGATCGTTCCACCTAAGTTTTGTTGAAATCAGGCATTTTAAAATGGTTCCGGAAAACTTTCAGAAAATCAGAGATTGCTGCCAAAACACTGACCTATCGAAATTCTGAATAGAATTTCTAGAGGCTATGACAATAAGATCCTTCCAGCCAAATTTGGTTGAAATTTCCCAAGCGATTAATGAGGAGTAACATTTTATATGAATTCCCATTTTCGGGAAATCCAATATGGCCACCATTAAAATCAAGCCGTCAAAATTCTGTATACATGTTCCGAAGCGTACCAGCATAGGGTTATTCCAGCCGAGTTTGGTTGAAATCAGCCAAGCGGTTAATGATGAGTGGCCTTTTAACTGATTGCCCAAAATATTCAGAAAATCCAAAATGGCCGCCAGAAAAATTGACCAATCAAATTTGTATATTCAAGTTCTATAGCCTACTGCCCTAGGCGTGTTCTAGCCAGTCTGCTTGAAATCGCCCAAGCAGTTAATGAGTAGACGATTTTCAGCCAATTTTCGGAAACTTCAAGATGGCCACCAAATAAATTGATCAATCAAAATTCTATATACAAGCTCTGAAGCACTGCACTTTAGGGCTCTGAGGAGTAGCCTTTTAACTGATTTCCCAAAATTTTCAGAAAATCCAAGATGGCCACCGGAAAAATTGGCCAACCAAAATTCTGTATACAAGTTCTGAAGCATACTACGCTGGGGTGCTTTCATCCAAGTTTGATTGAAATTGGCCCAGTGGTTATCGACTAGGCTTTTAAGTGATTACCATAAATTTTCAGAAAATCCAAGATGGTCTCCAGAAAATTTATCAAATTTCTTTTTCACAAGTGAGATGACATACTTACCTCCCTAACACTTGATATACTAGTATATCAGCTCTAAATTCAATAATATTCAGAATTATAAAAAGTTAGGTGCCCCTACTGGGCAGGTGGAATGTACAGTCATGCACATGTCAGAACCCACCTCTGTGCATGCGCATACGGGTACTTCCGTTACTAAATATTTGCTGACATAGAAACCACTATTCAAACAACCAACGGACCAGGCCTCCATGGCGTGGAGGCCAGGATCCTGTTAGGGAGGTTAGTATGTCATCTCACTCGCAAAAAATGAAATTTGATAAATTTTATTTCACATCATGAGAACATACTTAACTCCCTAACACTCGATAAAAGCCAGAATTTGAAAGTCAATTTGGCAGGAGGGAGGCAAGGTCCAGCACACCCTCGAAGAGACTAGCTCTTTGAACTTTCAAGAGATTTAAAACATCTGAAATTGTGTCTGAAAACACAACCAAGAATAGAATTATGCATCAGATAATCAACCGATGAAGAGGGATTGATCAAAAGGCAAATGCGCTCCTCCTCCCCCCCCACCCCACCCCCCCCCCCCCTCTTTCTGAGGAAGGTCAGGAAAAACTGCTGCTCTAAATGACTAGCACATTCACTAATACTTGAAAACAAGTATTACTCGACATTGGAAAAAGAAGAATTGCTTCATTTTCAATTTTAAAAAACCCTGAAAGAACCACAATTAAGAGACATTAACCATCACCATATTACATAATAACATGACACAATCAATAAGACAAAAAACAAAATGGTCACATATACTGATCTCTGATGTCTTGAGCGCGGAAATCACCTCTTCCCCCATACAGATGAAGAGAATGTAACCGGAAATAGTAGGGATCCCCTACCAACAAATGTGACATTTGTAAATAGCAGAGGAGGAAAACTAATTAAAAATAAATGCCTCTACATTATTTTCTGAGGACCGAGACAGCGAGCGGGTTGGAAGTGTCACGGAGATAATGGTCGGTAAAACTTGATTCGCAGTGCCACTGGGCTACTGACATAATGTCTTCAACAGAAACACCATTAAATAATGCCATGGGTTACCACACCACGGACACTATGAGCCTTGGATCTATCTACTTGATTTCCAGTGGCTGTCTTATGACAGAATTGAATGCATTCCACTATCCATCTGGAAACAGTGTCTCTTGACGCCCTACCATGGGGTTCAATACATGACACCCATAGGGATCATGGGTCTGTCCGCCAAACCCGAGTCCATTTCTTGTACTTATTTACGGCACGGACAGGACACAATGCTTTAGCACCAGGATCATATCTGATTAAGGCAGGCCAAACCAGAGTCCTTTTCTTGTACTTATTTACGGCACGGACAGGACACAATGCTTTAGCACCAGGATCATATCTGATTACGGCAGGTAAAATTATAGGTTGACCCGGATATTTCAGATTGATTCTTAGGCAAGAAATTCAATCTCGGTAGAAGCTTAAGGCCTTCACCTGTAACTATATAATGGTCAGGCTCAGCAGACAAAGAATGAATTTCACTTCTGCATCTGGCTGAGGCTGCTGCAGTTAAAAATACCATTTTAAAGTGTCAATAATTTTATAGAAATAACACTAAGTGGTTCAAAAGGTTTATCACTCAAAACTTGAAGTCCTGACCAGGGAAAGACTCCATGACAGAGTCTGTGGAGGATTTCTCGGTCTAAGATTGCCCATACCCTTGACAAGAGTATTTAGAACACATACTTCATCACTTCCCCTCTTTGCCAAGCAAGGGATAACAGTCATTAATGCTGATTTATATCCAGCAATTGAATTAGGCTTAAGACCATAAGCATCATACAGGTGACAGAGAAAATCAGCTACTACCTGAATAGATGCATCCATTGGATTGATACATCTCTTTGAGCACCATTCTGCAAATCTGTTGATTTTATAATTATATGCTCTGGAGGTTGACCCCCTTCTGGCTCTGGCCATGAAATTGGCTGCTTGCTTTAGAAAAGCCCTCCTTAATTGTGGATTCCTTGACAACATCCATGCAGTCAATTGAAACATTGACGGATTGTTGTGAAGGGACTTGCCCTGGAAGATAATATTGTCCATCAGAGGCAGAGGAACTGGATTGCAGAACAGAAGGTCTAGCAGATCCGTAAACCATGATCGTCTTGGCCAATTTGGGGCGATCGGAAGCACTTGGCATTCCTCCCGCTTGATTTTCTGGAGAATCCGTGGAATCAGGATTGTTGGAGGGTATGCGCATGCATACATTCCCTTCCAACTGATAGCCAGCGCATCTATTGAGATATAGCTTGGATCTGGAATCGGAGATGTATGTCGTCATCTTCACATTCTTCTTTATCACGAATAAATCTATGTTGGGCTTTCCCCAATGATTGAACAGATGATCCGCCACACACTGATTTAGTTGCCATTCCGTACGCAGAATGCTCATCCTTCGGCTCAATGAGTCTGCTAACAGATTCAGCCTTCCCGGAATATGAACTGCTTTCAAGGTGATCATATGATCCATGCACCAGCAGTTTCCATGTCATCATACAGAGACTGGACGACTTCGTTCCGCCCTGGCGGTTTATGTAACTCACTATTGTTGAGTTGTCTGAACGTATCAACACAAACTTTCCCTCCACTTATTTAAGAAGTGTTCCAGTCCTAGAATTACAGCTCGTAATTCTAGCATGTTGATATGCTCCTTTGACTGATCCAGATTCCAAAGCCCTGATATTGTCGCTTCTTCCAGGCAAGCTCCCCATCCCTCCATCGATGCATCCGTAAAGATCATTATTTGAGGGAGGGGAGGGGAGGGGTCAATATGACCACCCACCCCCCCCCCCCCCCGCAGATTCTCTCTCCATCCACCAATGAAGGTGATGAATGAGAGGATCCAAAACTTGAATGTGCGAGTCCAGAGATCCTGAACTCTACGTCCACTGAGATGTGAGAAATAGCCGAATCAGCTGCCTGCATAAGGCCACCTGAGGAATGACTGGTTCCATTGAAATCATCAGACCTAGCATTCTCAGATAGACTCGAGCTAGACTATAACGACTACTGCAAACCAATTTTATGCACAAGAGATTCTCCACTCTCTCCTGGGATGGATAAAAATATACAGAAATACACAGGTAAATAAACTTCTGGGATGGAGCCAGCTCTGATTTTTGAAAGTTGATTATCCTGCCTAAATCTGTGAGAGTTTTCAAAACTATGTCCAGATTTGCAGTCAAACTTTCTGGATTGTGTGCCTTTAGCAACCAGTCGTCCATGTAAGTGTGGACTGCCATATTTCTCCTGCGGAGGTATGCTGTGATAGGTATGATCACTCAAGTGAAGACCCTCAGAGCCGTCGAAATTCCGAATGGGAGAACTGAATTCTCATTGGCATCCCTGGAAAGCTAACCTCAGGAACCAACGAAAACTCCTTGCAATGGGAATGTGAAAATAAGCATCTTTCAGATCTATCGATGCTGTCCCCATCCCTTTCTCTAACCCCAACACCGATTTTATAGTTTCCATTTTGAAGCTTGGTGTGTCTATAGATTTGTTTAGAGGTTTGAGGTTGAGAATTGGTCTCCACCCGCCGGTGTTCTTTGTCACAAGAAACACGGTTGAATAGAAGCCCGGGCAATCTTACACCGGTTGAATTGCTTCTTTTAGAATTAGATATTCTATCTCCTCTTCTATGCACTACCACTTGTCTGGATCTCTTGGATTTTGAGTCCACACCGGGAGCAGAGACAGATAAAATGGCGGACTTATTATCCACTCTGGACTGTATCCGAGCGAAAGCCATTGCAAGACTAAGCGGTGCTGAATTAACCGCTCCCACTCCTGAATGTGGAAAGTCAATCGACCTCGCACTGGTGCACCTAGGGTTTGCGGGGTGCACATAAATTTTAGAAGTGGGCGTGTCTCTGGTATGTGTGACACCACCAGAGTGGTACCTGTGGTAACTGGAAATTCTATTAGGCCATCAGGCCCGGTTATTACGTGCCGCTCCTCGCGCGCCACGCACACCTCGGTGCGCGGGCTGCTGCTCGGATGGCTGCGCTTGGAGTGCTGGCTGACATACAGCAACACGCTGCTGCTGGCGCGGTCGGCGAGGTTTCTGAACCCGGCCGGCCTGCTGGCCTCTGACAATGTCAGCACTGCCACAAGCGTACTGCTGACGAGCAGCCGAGGGCTGAACACGCACCACTTCAAATTGTGCGCTCAGCGCCCTTTGGTTGTTAACCAAGTTCACTGTCTCCTGGAGGTGCCGACAACCCTCACCTCCAAACAGACCAGAGCCCGCCATCGGCGCTTGCAATAAGCAAGACTTGAGCTCTTGGGACAGGCACAGATGGTCCAGCGCAAACGCGCACCTCGTCCTCAGTGACTTGGTCACAGATCTAGTCAAGCAATCCAACGCCAGGTTGATACCATCCTGGATGGCTCGTTGGACTGTAACTGGACTAGGCTGCTGGTGAGCCGAGGCTGCTACCATCCCTGTTAACAGCTGAAAGACGCGAGACAGAGCACTTGATTGCTGCTCGCGAGCTCTCCTCTGTGTCACGCAGTGCGGCGTTTGCTGAGTGCATAGCACCCGAGCATAGCGCTCTCATGTCAGCACAAGTCTGGCCGTGTGTCTTCCCCAGTGCGGCGAGGTCATCCACGCTCGGTCTGGGAGCTAGACCATACCAAGTGTACTGACTAGCAGTCACTCAGCAATGTCTAGCAACCTTGCAGGGGGTGGTACCTTCGCGAGGCGACCTTTTGGTCTTATTGACTCCTCTGCCACAGCGAACATATCTACGATATGCATAGGGCAGTGAATGAGCCGAGGTGGCCAATGGCTTAGCCTGTAACCACGCCCACAGGTTACTGGTAGCCGTTTCATCCACGGAAAGCTCTGGTCTGACAGCAAGGAGCCACGCGTACACGTCAGACCAGTCTTCGTCCGTGGCCACCTGCGAATTGCTGACGAGCAGTGGGCCCTCATCATCTTCAATGCCATTCGCAGGTGGGGCCGTGGAGGAGGCTACAGACATACCCGACTGCCCGGGGAATGCATACGGGCCCGCGAGGGCTGGCATGACATTCTCTGTGGGCAGGCCACGCACCGGGGCTGTGTTCGTGTGAGGGGCATAAGACACACTAGCGTGCTCCGGGACGTCCGTATAAGATTCCAAGGCTATGCGTGGTATCTTATATGGGCGGCTGTCCGCTCCGAAGCAGTCCACAGGTTGAATCATGAACCCCGCTCCCGAGGGAACGGTACCATAGGTGTGAGCGGTCGTGCTCCCTATGAGGGGAGTGTAAACGCTCGCATCCATGGCCTCATGGTCGTCCCATGGGCCGAGCAGGTAGTCTTCGTCATCTTCCTGGTCAGGAAAGTTAGGCTCCGGGTTAGCAAAGGAAGCTAACCCAAACTGACCAGGAAAAGGCCTGTAGGCAGATGATGAGGGTACTACATGAGTGATCGTGGTTAGTCCCACTGGTCGGGTCCCACCTGATGCTACTCGCGCCGCTGGATCACAAGGCAATGCGAACATCAAGCCTGGGTCCAAGTCGGCCACCCCTGGATCATTGAAAACTTTGTCCGAACTGATCAACAAGGCATGATCCAGGGATGGGGGATACATGCACTGAGGTCGATGTGCAGGAGGTTGAACCACTTGTGCCCGGAAGCATGCCGCGAAGCATGTCAGGCATCAGGTCTTTCAGCGTCCTGCGCATCTCACTCACTAACTCTACTTTGAAGGCCTCCAACTCACCATTCTCGGAGGCCTTCATCTTACCCTTCTCCTCTTTCCTCACTCTCTTGCCATCGTCCATCATTATCTTCGCCTGCAAAGAGAAGAATTCAGAGATTAGATCACACACACACACACACACACACACCCTCCCCCCAACCCCCACTCTTTACAAATACCAAATTTGCTATTAGGCTTACAGCCGGTACAAGATGGGCAGATGTGGGGGAAGAATCTAGCCTTAAGATGCTTAGAGCATGACGAACATGACGACTTCTGAAATGAGACATACGAACAGAATGAGTATTTTAGTTTGTTAATTAAAAAAAAAAAACTAAAAAAACTAGAAAGGGAGAGAAGACAACCACTTTTTTACTGAAAGCCCCGAAGGGACAGATGTCTTCAATTTAAAAAATAAACACAGCCAGGGATAAAAAGTGAATGTTAGAAATCTAGAGACTGATTATGACATCCAGCTATCTCTAAACATTCATAACATAAGATGAAAATGACATCAAGAACCCTCTAATAAACAAGAGACTATACAACAAGGTAAAGGGAAAAAACTGGCTGATTATGACATCATATCTCAATGCAAAAGCCCCTTCAAGGGGAGGAGATATCAGATTATGAATGCAAGAAATACCTAGGACTACATACATTCATCACTCAAGCATAATATAATACTATAATTATATATCTGAAATCCCATGCACAAACACAAGAGAATACAGTGCAATAAAGATGGCAGCAAAAATTAATAAAAATTTCAAATAATTAGGTGCCATAACTAATAAACTCCCTTATCCTGAACAAAGGCAAACCGTTCTCTTGTGCAGAAAATCATGTCCATACCATCCGTCGAATCTGTAGTCTGATGAGGGGATGGGACAAAAGGAGGGATATTTTTTGTTTTATATCTCCGACCCTTAGGCATAATCATTTGATATGTCAGAAAAAAGGAGACGGCTTGTGGACACAAAGACACAAGGGATTAGTAGAATTTAGGTGCTGGGATAATTTAACAAGGATTCCCAACGCCTAAAAACGCTCTAACGCCGGGCAGCCGCATTACGAAAACCGGTAATGCATTCATTGTTACAGGTCTTAAATAATATATGGAACAATATCACCTTATTAGATGATGCGTCAGAAGACTCCTTGGGCACATTAGCATCAGCCATAACGAAACATGGATGACAAAAGGATTGAAACTTCATAAAACGAGAGCTTGAAATTGTTTCCCAAGTTGCTTCAAAGCCAATATATTAGAAAACGGAAGTACCAGTATGCGCATGCGCAGAGGTGGGTCTGACATATGCATAACCGTGTACATTCCACCTGCCCAGTAGGGGCACCTAACTTTTTAATTCTGAATATTATTGAATTTAGAGCCGATATACTAGTATATCAAGATTGTTAGGGAGGTTTGTTCGCATGATGTGAAATTGACCAATCAAAATTCTGTATACTAGTTCTGAAGCATACTACGCTGGAGTTCTTCCATCCAAGTTTGACTGAAATCGGCTAGTGGTTATTGAGTAGGATTTTAAGTGATTTCCAAGTTTTCAGAAAATCCAAGACGGTCACGGGAAAAATTGGCCAATCAAATTTCTGTATACAAGTTTTAAAACCTACCAGCCTAGTTTCTCTGGTTGAAATTGCTCAAGCTATTAATGAGCAGTAGGGTTTTAAATGATTTCCCGACATTTTTTGGAAAATTCAAGATGCCCGCTGAGAAAAATGGACCAATCAAAATTCTGTATAGAAGTTTTGAAGGATACCATGCTAACGTTCTTTCATTCAAGTTTGATTGAAATCGGCCCAGGGGTTATCGAGTAGGCTTTTAAGTGATTTCCAGAAATTTTCAGAAAATCCAAGATGGGCGCCGGGAAAGTTGACCAATCAAAATTCTGTATACAAGTTTTGAAATCTACCAGCCTAGTATCCTTCCAGCCAAGTTTGGTTGAGTAGTGCTTTTAATGATTTCCCGCCATTTTTTTTAAAATTCAAGATGGCCGCTGGAAAAATAGACCAATCAAAATTCTGTATATGAGTTCTGAAGGATACCATGCTAGGTTTTTTTCAGCCACGTTTGATTGAAATCGGCCCAGTGGTTACCGAGTAGGCTTTTAAGCGATTTCCAGAGATTTTGAGAAAAATTGACCAATCAAAATTCTGTATACAAGCTCTGAAACATACCATCATACTATCCTCCCACCTAAGCCGGGTTGAAATTGTCCACGCAGTTAAAGAGTAGCGTTTTAAATGATTTCCCGCAATTTTTCAGAAAATTCAAGATGGGTGTTGGAAAAATAGACCAATCAAACCTCTGTATATGAGTTTTTAAGGATACCACGCTAGGTTTCTTTCAGCCAAGTTTGATAGAAATCGGCCCAGTGGTTATCGTGTAGGCTTTTAAGCGATTTCCAGAAATTTTTAGAAAAATTGACCAATCAAAATTCTGTATACAAGCTCTGAAACATACCATCATACTATCCTCCCACCTAAGCCAGGTTAAAATTGTCCAAGCAGTTAAAGAGGAGTAGCGTTTTAAATGATTTCCCGCAATTTTTCAGAAAATTCAAGATGGGCACCGAAAAAATTGACCAATCAAAATTCTGTATACAATTTCTGAAGCCATAGGGTCATTGCAGCCAAATTAGGTTGAAATCCGCCAAGCGGTTAATGAGTAGCATTTTTAAGCAAAAGTTGACGGAAGGACGACGGATGGTCGCCATGCCATAAGCTCACCAGGTGAGCTAATAATCAAGGAAATATATGCAAGTTGAATCTCATTTGATATGCCTTTAGACAAAAAATATTTTCTCAGAATGGCCAACGGTGGCTTAATTGTAGCCATTTTGTACCATAGTCGATCTTAATATTAATATTTCTTCCCCAGACCTAACACGCTTATAAAATCTAAACTCACTCAAGGAAGCCTCAACAGAATCAGAGGCTCATAATTTGGAGACCAATTCCCAAGATGACTACAAGTAGCTGATGAGCATATTGTATTTGGGATCATCATCGATTCCGTAGCAAGAAATAGTTCACAGAATCTATCAAATCTGAAACCTATCTGAAAAAATCCACAGAGCTATCACTCAAAAATCGACTTCCAGGAAGATGTCGATGATCAGCGTCTATATTGGATTTTGAATCATCAACAGTCTTTATAGAGTTTTTCACAGAATGATGTCCAATGGAATTATGCCTCTTTCCTCAGAAAGCCAGTTTCAAGACGGCTGTCAGTGGTCACATTGGATGTCCCATTAACATTAGTTTCATAGGGCCTCCACAAAACGTAGTTCAATAGAACTATGAAATGCTAAATCGATTCCAGTTTTACTCAGAAAGTCAGACACCACTGCTACGGGTGAATTTCATAAAGTAATTTTGCCTGAGAAATCCTCTCATTGGTGAGAAAATTTTCTCCAAATACGACCAAGCAGATACTGCAAAAGACACGGATGAGAAAGTTTCTCACAGCCCTCAATGATGGCAAAGTTTCTCACAATATGCTCTAAGCAGATTTCAAAAAAAAAAATTTAAGATATGGCTGAGAAATTTATTTCAGAACTTATCATGTTACATGTTAATTTATTATTATTTAGCATCAATAACAGGTGGGTTTTTTAATGGTTTCAATTTCATTAACATTTACATTAAATAGTAAAGTTTAACAGCCAAGTGTGAAATACATGTAGTTACACAAAATAATCTATGCTGTCTGCCACATACCGTGGTATAACACAGATAACTTATGGTACAACGCAGATAACTTACTGTTCACACTTTATGTAGTTACATACATTTACACCTTTATTGGTCAAGAATATCAAATCTTTGATTATTTAACCCTTACCACCCTGATGTCAATATTCTATCTTTTACTATGTCAATAGCAAAGAATCTGGTGTACATTTTTCAACAATTTTGGTGGACGATGTTGCTGTCTATGACAGCAACATCTTCCACCAAATTTGTTGAAAAATAAACACCAGTTCATCCTTTAATTTAGTTTTAAAATTAAAAATTTAGACACCCGAGTGGTAGGGGTTAATGTCCATTCACTGGACAAGAGCAGAATATTTTTTAATATTTACCAATGGAACGACTGGCTCCGTTATCAATCCAGCCATTCCAATGGTAAATTTCTAAAAAATACTCTTCTCTTGTCCTGCAAATGGACATTAGTCAAGACTACTGCAAAGGTCGTTTTTGGTCAGCTTATCTCTTACCACTCTCATGTTACAATTTTTAACTTTCAAATTAAATTAAAAGATGAACTGTTGTTCATTATTAAACAAATTTGGTGGGTACACAGCAACATCATCCAGCAAAATTGTTTTAAAATGTTACACCAGTTTCTTTGCTACTGGCACAATACATCAGAGTGGTAATGGTTAAAGACTTAATAACTTAAAGGACAATTCTGGGATGATAAAAAGTGTGCTTTATTTGAAAGATTATTACATGTTTAATGAAATTGTGCCAGAATAATAACCAGATAGAAATAGCATAACCAACTATCGCTAGATAAAGTCGGTAAATTTGACAATTTTTTGCACATCGGAGCGCTGCCATTTTATCGCATCTAGCAATGTCAGCCCCGCACCACCGCTATTGCTATGACTGGAGGACTGCAAGGCCAATAGATGCGGGTATATATTTTAAGGAAGTATACGTAAATGATAATAGCAAATGAACCGCTAAAGTAATTCCAATGATTCTAGGATCTCTAAATAGGTGCCGACCTCGGGATTAATATGATATAATGGATGTTAATATCGGACAAGAGGTTCAAAAGACTGCAATATATACAAAAATTATTCACCTAAAATATGATCTGAGAATATGTTATCCTTTTTTGGTAAAATTCAGCATGAGATTGAGATTGTGTTTGTCTCGCAGACTATCTTTGCGTATTGTCATTAAATTGGAGTGTGCTTAAAGCTGAAAGAAATGGCTATTTGTCTGACCAATTATAATTTTGCTCACATGAATATTGCCAGAGATATCACCAAATGAATTAAAATTTTGACATAAAATCCGGGAATTTTCATCTCCCATCAATATTGCCCGGCAAGCTGTAGTAATTTCAATAATTAAGATATTTTGATGGAATTTTTCCCGTTATATGATAACATCGTAAAGCTTGGGCACAGCAAATTCTGTCATTGTAGCTCTAATGCTCATTCTGATATGGGATGATGGATAGAGCGCATCCTGAAATTTTGGTCTGATATTTTGCTGGCTTAGTTTTTCCTGCAGAATGTATCTTTTGAACCACTAGGGCAATTCTAACATCCCTAGCATTGAACAAATCTTCGAATTTGCAGCTACAGGTAGGTATCAGAATTATTACAATCAGTTCTGTGGTTCTGGCAATATTATCATATGTTTTCTTGGAATATATATTTACACTGCCTGCGACACGCTATAACACTATCGCGAGTCGGCTGAATAACTTGACAATATGTACGTGTCACATGTGTCACTTCATTTAACCCTTATCGCATGGTGTAAAATGCGTAATAGCCTACTTACAAGAGATAGTGCCGGGGTACCTTCTGAAAAAAAAATGTTGCTGAACCGTGTTGCTGTCGTGCACAGCAATGACTTACACCTCGTTACCAAAATGAACACATTCTGATAGGATAGAGAAAATGGAATCTATGCTTCAGCAGTCTAGGGGTTAACGATTCCCGACCGACTTCGGATACTAGAATTACTTGAAAAACTTACTACCTTAACTGGACAATGTCCTAACGATTACAAATTAGTACATGTTAGGCCTCCATGCATACACATATTTACTGTACAGCCTTCGCGCTCGGCAAAGATAGCGTTGGGGTGGGGATGACGTCAGGATCTTGTGAAATCTCGCTCTCGTTGTAAGAAAATGGTGCCGCCCGGGAGATAAAATAACCCCATGTTTACGATGCCTGGATTACTCGTATTATTTGTCTATTGTTTTTATTTAGGATCCAATATGTTAGTCATATAAGTCTTTCAAACAAAGTACACTTTTACAAATCCCGGAATTGTCCTTTAAGAAGCAAGTTTGGTATAACATACATATCAACCATGCAAAACACACTGGCGATTTACCACTAAAAGTAAGTAAAATTAATACCTGTGTGTCACCAAAATCACTTCTAACGATAGAGAAATCCAGGCCTAGATCAGCCATATCACCATCAAAGTTCTTAACAAACAGCAGATTCCTGTAAGAAAGAATTGAACATTTGTTTCCATAAATAAACTAGTCAGGCCATAGCGTGCATATCGAGCTTGCATAGTACCTATATGCTGTGGATAAAGGATATGGTACATGTATAGTATGTTACCTTAGTGTATAGTAAGGTAGGATGGAGGTTAGAGTATGCAAAATAATGGTTATCATCAGAAGCTATGGTGAGTTAGGATATCCACACATGATCCAGGAGCTTTAGCTTTTAGGATCAACTTCTGTGAGGGTGCATCAATACTAACCAGTTCACGGACGGATAACACTATGTTCCCAAGGATGGACGAACATAATGTATTTTATGACTTTCTAATCACACATGATATAAGACCTTAAACATTTTAACCCTTTAATACTCAAATCAGCAAAAGATGGCTTCTCTAGTGGTCTTGAGAAATGTTAATTTGCAGAACAAAAGGCAATTTTTGAAAATTTACAACTGGAATGACTGGCTCAATAACTGAGCCAGTCATTCCAGTGGTAAATTTTCAAAAACAGTCATCTCTTGGTCTGCAAAAAATTTACCTTTTCTTGAAAAATTTATGACTTAGTGATTCTAACAGAAGCCAGATTTCCGTATTGAAGTAACAGAGTGTGACATGCCCATGCGATATAACTGACTTCCAGACACATTCGTTTCTTGACACCCCTTAAGTTACCCGTTGAAAATTTTTTTGTCATTGAGAGCATCCATCTTGTCTCCTAATGCACTGGTATCTGACGTCATTCACGCTCAAATTAGCCGAATTTAGTAGCAACTGCGGCTCTTTAGTGATAACATGTTAATTGCACTCACACCATCCGTTATAGACTGGTTTGTCTAGAGTTCATAGCCAATTCTTAACTCATATTCGCTGCGATATAAAAACTAACCTGTTAAATATTTTGAAATTAAATGTGCAAAACGTTGTTGCTGCTCAAGACACTAACACTTTTCATCAAGCCTAATCTCAAAATATTCAACAATTTTCAAACAGGCTCACATAGGATTTTCACGTTCTGGGTTTATTGGGATTTTAATGTAGGACATAAGTGAAATTGACATGCAATCATATCACGGCCGTAAAGCATATTGGCCTAGAAGATGGCATTAGATCTACGAGTATATAATTTACTAGTCTGCATTTACACCCGAGCCAGAATGACATCTTGAAAACTGGGTGAAATACCATGCAATGGCGGCTTCTGTAACCATGGGGAATAGACAGCTTACATACGTCACATTCTATTATTTTAATATGAAATTCTTGCTTCATTTAGAATTGCTTTAAAGGGTTAATGGTCAAGAAATCTTCCCCCATTTTTGCTTGGTTAATATCCAGTCAGGTTTATCGAGCCTGTCATTGTAGTTGTAAATTTTAAGTCTTTTTTGCCTGTAAATGGACATTCCTCAAGGTCACTGTAGCGTCCAGTTTTAGCCGGCTTGGTCATTGAAGGGATAAACCCTTAAGAAGTCACAGTGAAAATGTTCAAAGTTTTTCACCAAAAAAAAAATCCCAAAGAAAAATCAAAGAGTATCCAAGGATTGAGGTGGGTAGGCGGGGTGGGGTTGGGTGGGTGGGAGTGGAGGGTGGTGCTAAAAATGCCCAGTTCAAACATTTGTACCTGGATTCGAGTGGGTACAGAACATTAAATTTACTTTATAGTCAACTTAGATAAATCGGATATGAAGTAGTACCATGGTAAGACAGTTGGTGTATGTACAGGCAGGACCTAGACCTATTTAATGTCACAGAACACCTTGATAGACTACAGCGTAAGATAGACTACAGCGTAATCCACCCAAACCTACTTGAAACCAATCAGCTTGTTTGGTCCAGAGAAAGCCTTTAACTCTTGAGATTTCAGTGTCTCAATTTTACAACAGCTATACAAGAAAGCTGTTGAATATTACGAAACAAATTTGACCGGTACCTATTGCTGACATAGACAGCAACAGCTCCCAGTTCAAATTTGTTTCAAATTATTCTGCTCAAACAATTTGTCATTTCTGGTTTGTACGGGTTAATGCTTTAGCCTATTGCTAAACTGGTGGATGATGCAAAGACAATAGAGAGGACACCATTTGGAGGGATATGTCAAGTTCTCCATCTATTCAGTGAAGATTTGACAAAAACATTTGACCATACAGTCTAATCAATGTTTTACAGGCGAGCAACAGCTCCCAGTAAAGTTACTTTTAAAATATTCAACGGATTTCCAGTAATCCATATTCTGAAATTGTGAGGCTCAAAGACATAATGCATACCTGTACATCTCTGGGTCAAGAGAGGCTAAGTGGTGAATATCCAACTGTCCACTATGATGGCTAAGAATCTTAGATATAAAGAAACTTGCAAAAGGCAGTTCAATTAGCATATTTTCATATAATGCCTACAAAACAAAGAGTATTTATTATGCAGATTATTTTGTGTAGTCTAATACAGTACAGTAAATAAATAGAAGCAATTAGAGATGATTGAAATCTAACAGTAACGCATCCCACCACCAAGATCTGATTAGTAGAGGTTTAGAGCCCCACCAGTAAAATACATTTGGTAAAGAGCACTTCTATAGAACCCGAGTTATCATCTGGAAATACAATGAAACTTCCTTAATTGGGTCATGATGAATTTTGCTGAAGATTCATCCACTAAAACTTTAAAATATCATCCAGAAATGCAACAATTTCCTTACAATTGGGTTGCCATAGTGATGACCTTTTGACCTCAAGATTATAGGGTTGTTCTGAACCCCAATGCAATATACAGGGCAAGCTAGGTGAAGTATCACTTCAGCTCCAATCCGGAAACTCAACAAAAACAAAAAATTCAACTCAATAAAAAAATTTGTACTTGGGTCACCATGATGATTGATATGTTGATCCAGAAGTCAATATGGTTCCAGATGCTAAGGACAAACGCCCATGGGCTTGATTCAGGATCTCTTCCATAGAAATAGATATGATAGTCGAACAGGACACACACGCATGCACATGCACGCACACACACACACACACAAACAGAATAAGGCATTACATGTGTCAATTAACCCTTTAATGGTCAAGATTGATCAATAACAATTTTTGGTTCGAGAATCTTCATATATTGGCTAAGTTAGTCCTTATGGAAATTTTACTGGATTAATTGGCTCCGTTATCGACCCATGTATTCTGCTGATGAATTTTTCAAAATAGTTTTCTCTTTGCCTAGAAATGGATATTCTTCACTGGAGAAGGCATTTCTTACCAGATCGACATTTAACACGTTAATGGTCAAGCTGGTCACAACATACCTTTGCAGTGGTCCTGAGAAATGCCAATTTGCAGGTCAAGATTATTTTTCATATACCGTGATTTCTCGACTAAAGGCCGCCCTCGAATACAGGACACTGAGCCAAATTTTACCAAAATCCGCCCAAAAAACTCTTGTATTCAAGTATAAGATGCTGTCAAATTTAGGAAAACCGTACCTTTAAAAAATGGAAAATTGGTATCAAAAATTACCATCACTCAGCGCTATGTTTAATGTACGCCTAAAAAATATCATGGTGGAAGAGAAATTAATAAATAGGACCGCCTAAATATCGTGTATCTTCCATAAAGATCATTTATTACATCAAAATCAATCTAATTTTGCCATAAAATGTCGCTTTGAAAATATAGAGATCATGTGACAGAAACAGAATGTAATGGCTCTTTTGCGTTTGAAGGCACTGTGCGCGCTAACGGGAGTTGGTTATCTGGCTCGTTTGCGATTTGAGGCGCTGTGTAATCTTATGCGCCAAACGGGAGTTGGTTATCAAACGAGTACGGGAATATTCAGATAGTCACTAGTTGTAATGAGTTTTGCGTTTGGAGGCGCCGTGTGATCCTATGCGCTAACAGGAGTTGGTTATCTGGCTCTTTTGCGATTGGAGGCACTGTATAATCTTATGCGCTAATGGGAGTTGGATATCAAACAGGTACGGGAACATTCAATTCCTATCGCGCAATGATGATATATAGCAATTTCCGAGTCCAGAATATTTAGATCCGAGTACGCGCTCTAATTAGAATAAAGACCTTTTGCGATTGGAGGCGAATCACATGATTTATACATATACCATTTTTATTCGAGCAAAGGATGCTAGCTTGTATTGGATGCAAGTTAAGTTTTGGCCCAAATTCTCCCCAAAAATCCTTATACTCATAGAAAGGACGCATAGAGAAATTGAAATCCATTCTCTAAAATGGTTAAAACTCATATAGAACCTACCAGTACCATGAAATTTGAACGCACTTTCCATACACATGCCTACCGCCGTACCACTATGTTTAATGTACGCCTCAAAAACATCATCGTGGAAGTGAAATTATTAATGGGACAGCCTAAATATCACGTATCTTCAATAAAGATTGTTTATTAGACCAAAATCAATGCTACTTTTGACATAAAATGTCGCCTAGAAAATATGGGAATCAGAGTTGCCCTTATGTGCCCTTTTGCGCGTATATACGCATACAAATGGCAGAGGGACGCATAAAAATTAACCCTCTGAGTCCCCGAGGACGCACGAGGGACGCAGTGAAGTGTAATTTTTACTTTAAAAAATATACCTATTGTATTGTGTGTTCAATAAAAACGAGCTTATTGCGTTGCTTTAGACTAATATTTGTTGTATGTTTTCTTGCACAACTCAAAGTTGTTAGTGCCCATAAATCAGATTCAACCACCACATTTAATTGTAAACACAATCCCCAAATCATCTTAGTATTCCATTTGATCTAATTTTGATAAATAATAAGTTTACAAGCCCGATGTTAGCCGCCTTGTTTGGGCTACAAATTGCAAAAATACCCGCCATGTTTCTGTCTGTTGTGCTGATTGGATAACAGCGGAACCTTCCTCTAGAGGAACTCACGCTTGAGAAATCCAATACAACTGATCAAGCGTATACAAACGTGTCTGGGCGTCGTAAACCTTTCACAGCTCAGAACATTGGACAGATCACAAAGTTGTTATCACTAATCTGCTGAATATATTGAAATTAATTTGCACATGCCTACTTGCCTAAAGCAGCAACGACTTACAGGCAAAATATTTTTTTCTATTTACAAAATATCTAAATGGATGAAGGAATATATGGAAGATATTGTGATATATTTGACATTTGTCAAGTTAGGGTTTTATAGAAAAACTAATGCAGTGGTCTTTGCTAATTACTAATGTAGTGGTCTTTGGAAATGTTAATCATACAAGGGTGTCAATGTAGGTTGGTTGGTTTATCAGACAACAAACAAGTACAGTGCTTTAAGTTATTGTTAATTGACATGCAGTTCAAATGTTATTAGTTAAATATACAATGGCCATTTCAACAGATCAATTTAAGGTTAATAAACTATGCATAGTTAATATTCTCTATATATACATTAACAGTATTTACATAATGTCATAACTAGTGCTTTCAACATGTTTAATAAAGTACTTTACAATTAGATCAATGTGTTGTGTTTATTTTAAGAAAAAAACATGGGACCCCATATTTCAGATAAGGACCCCATGGGATTTTACAGTGGGACCCCCAAATCTGAGTGTGGGGTCCCTGGGACCCCCAAAAATCAGATGTTGTGGGCAACACTGATGGAAATCATGTGATATTAGGAATGCGGTCTTATCAGCAGTTGTGTTTACTAGAATTCTTCTAATATCTGCCATTCTCTATTTTTGCTGGCTTGTACGGGAGAATTTATCCAATCAGAACAGAGAAATAATATTTCTCTTCAGAAAAAATTATTAATAGAAGTGTTTGCATTCGTATTTAGTGTTAATTTTGTAATGCCGACCAACATTAAATGATCCAAAATGGAATAACAATTAATAAGAGATAAAACGCTTCTTACATTGGCGAACCGCTGGCTCTTTTGCGATTGGAGGCGCTGTGTTCTCGCGAGATCTTATACGCTAACGGGAGTTTGTTATCAAACGGATACGGATCAGACCTAAAGCACAATACTTAGTTCCGATCGCGCAATGATAATATATATAATATTCAGAGTTCCGAGTCCAGAATCTTTTATCCAAGTACTCGCTCTAATTAAAAACCATCTTTTGCATTTGGAGGCGAATCACATGATTTATATCTTTTCTGGACGCCATTTTATGTCAAATTCAGGATTAATTTTGATGTAATAAATGATATTTATTAATGGATACGCAATATTTAGGCACTCCAATTTAATAATTTCACTTGCGCGATGATGTTTTGAGGTATGCATTAAACATAGTTATAAGGCGGCGAGAATTTGTACTGAGCGAAATTGAGTTGAAGTTCCGTGGTATCATTTTTTTTTTTTTTATGAAACTTGACAAAAAAAATTTGCTCAAAGACTGATTATAGGTCCTAGAACATGTAATATGACAAAAAAACTGCTTCCTTTAGTCAAATTTTTACGGTATCTTTTCTCGACGCCATTTTATGGCAAATTCTGGATTCACTTTGATGTAATAAGTGATATTTATTAAAGAATAAGCAATATTTAGGTGCCCCAATTTAATAATTTCACTTCCGCTTGGTGTTTTTGGAGTATACATTAAACAGTTGTCAGGCGGCGCAAATTGTCTACGTAACATTTAGTTCAATTTCCATGGTATAATCATTGACTTTTTAAGAAAAATTTCAACCCAAAAATGTGCTCAAGGAATGTTCTCGATTATAGGACGCACCCCCTTCCTAGAACATGTAATTTGACCACAAAAAGTGCGTCCTTTAGTCAAAATTTTACGGTATTATCAATAACCAAGGCAGTCATTCCACTGATAATATTTAAAAAATTGTCTCCTGGATTGCAAATGGATATTCTCTAAGCAGATTAAGATTTTCTTTAAAAGTTTCAACCATTCAAGGGTTAACTATCTCACTGCTTTAAGACACCAAACAATAATTTCAATGAGCAAAACCTCTTAACTTGCTGAATATTTTTAAAACTATTTGTTTGAAAGTTGTTGGTGGCTTAGCTCCCAACAAATTTCAGTCAAATTGTTTTCAAAATATTTAGCAGGTCCAAAGATATAATCCTTGGAACATGTCATCCGCCAAAACTCAGCAGTCAGGCAGTTAAATCTATGTTGTGGTAAATAGAAATTGGGTGATTTTCATAAATCATTTCTTCCAATCACACGAAGTCACTGTAATTTGCCTTACCTTGCCAAGCATTCTGCCCAAGAAGAAGAAATGCTCGGTGAAGTTCTCCATCAACACCTGTGCCTGTGGATTTGGGTACAGCATGCGATCATTTGTGTATTTGAAGAAACCACGATTTGGATCAAAACCTGTTTTCAACAACTCTGTTAGAAATTCACGGAAAATGCCACCACCATCAATACCGGCCTCGTCTAAGCCGACAACATTCACTAATTGTACACGTGTCTTCAATCGTATATTCGGTTCTGCAAACAGTGCAATGTGTAAAGGGTTAATAATTTACTAGACATTACTTTGAAGTGAGTTAGCGTGCATGTGTGCATGCATGCGTGTGAACATACATAACGTATTTATTCTAATTATACCGCCGGGCGGGTAGCGGTCACCAAAGGGGACGGGTTAATTAGTGTGGAACGTTTGAAAAAAATACCACGAAATTAGAATGGTTTTCTCAGTCACCTTGAATCAGTATATAATTATAGTATTCCATGCAATTTCTGCTATATTTGCTCAAATATTCATAACAAGAGGCCCAAAGGGCCTGTATCGCTCACCTGTACCATAGGCATTTCAACTAGAATGCTCTTTATCAACAAGATGGCCGCCAAACTTTTATCCGACAATCTCGAAAATTTCAAATCTGAGCTCAGAATACCCCAAAACACATAGAAAAACCAATTTCAGCCTCAAAACCCATCAAATAAAAATATCCAATATGGCCACCAAACATGCTATATTTTGATTGGCCCATGGCGGCCATGGTTTTTTTACGGATCAACTTCTCTTGAACACACCTTAAGGGCCCTTAAGCCCTAATCATATCTGCCAAATTTCGGCCCGATCCCTTCAGCAGTTCTGGAGAAGTCAACGAGGTCAACCAAGATGGCTGCCGAAACATTTGACCAATCAAGTTCCCTTGAAAAAACTTGGTTCAGCACTGGCCCTAAATCATATTTCATGAGGTTTGCATCAATCAAGCCATATCGGAGATTTTTAAAGACGTTTCTAAAAATCAGCCAAATTCCATGATGAAGAAACCTGAATCTCTATGCCCTAAGGATGCTTCCTGCGAAATATAATTGAAATCGGCCCAGCAGTTCTCGAGGAGAAAAACATTTTAAATTTCCCATTGCTTTAGTATATGAGCTTTTGGTGGGAAAATGATCCAAGACGGCAGCCAAACCGTTTATCCAACAGTCTCGATACTGGCATATTTGAACTCGCCACACTGATAAGCATTTATAAAGCAATTTTCGGCATCAAAATACATCAAATACAAAAAAGCCAATATGACCAACAACGCTAAACTTTGAGTGGTTGATGGCGGCCATGTTTTTTAATGTACAAACTTCCCTTGAACAAACTTGAATGGACTTTGGTCCCTAAGCATATTTACCAAATTTCAGGTCTATCCCTTCAGCGGTTCGCGAAAACTAGGTCATCCACGATGGCTGCCAGGCAAATCAGCCAATCAGGTTGCTTTGAACAAACTTGGGTCTACCGTTGCAATAGATGATGTGTTATGAGTTTTGAATCAATTCATCCAGCAGTTTCTGAGATTTTTTAGTGTTGCTAAAATCGGCGATTTTGGCCGGCGGCCATCTTGGATTTTGGCCGATCGGATTCGTTTGAACAAACTTGAATCTCTATGCCCTAGGGATGCTTCCTGCCAAATATAATTGAAATCGGCCAAGTGGGTGTTGACAAGTCGCTTAATGAAAAAGTTGATGGACAACAGATGACACACAGACGACGGACAGTCGCCATCGCATAAGCTTGGCCAGGTGAGCTAAAAACAACTCGTTTCACATCAGATTTATTCAGTGGCTTTATTTAGGACGTAAAGGTGACGTTTAGCGAAGTTAGGAACAAATGATTTATCCATTGTTAAGTTGGATGGAGGCACATTTGTGATGCGTTCACTGATACATCGGAAAATACGACATAGCCGTATCTCGATTCACGTTAGCAGCTCTATCACTGAATGCCAAGATACTGATCAGAAACAATTTAGGCATTGGTCGAATTGATTGAAGGTGCGTTTGTGATGCATTCAGCGTTGCATTAGAAAATTTATAGCCGTATCTTAATGCCAATTCAACAACAGCGTTAGACGCTCTGTCATTGAACGACAGGATAAGCTGACGAAAAGATCTTTTTGCGCATGTATTCACGAAAATGATAAAAAAGTTGCTGCCTGTTTTATTTTTTTCTGGATATTTTTCTTCTTTGAAGACTAGATGACAACGGAAGATTGATTATTTCACACTATCGGTAACTTGCGGTTTTTTCCACCGTTTCACAAAACATGGGGGCAGTATAATTGGGAGGGGCCAGAAAATTAGAATAAATACGGTATGTCTATATAGATGGACAGACAGATAGATAGATAAATTAAGACAAAAGAATTCTTCTAAGCATCTTAACTATATACAGCAATACAATCTATTTCATTATTGGCTAAAATTTTGCCAAAAAGTGTTCTATGAACATTTCAGTCAGAAAGCTTATGTCAGTAAGACCGAGGGTCTAATGTGAATTAGGCCACGTAAAAATGATTGTGTGGTTCCGATTATTTGGAACTCCTAGTTGAGTATTAAAAGAACTAAGTAATACCTTAAGCACTGCCACTACAAATTCTGTTTGAAACATCGTTAAACACCAGCAAGATACCTTTACCTTGGAAACTAAACGAAATCTAGGATTTCTTTTTTCACGAGAGAGTTGATACTTACCTCCCTAATACTTTTGATATTGCTAAATATTGGCTTTCACTCAATAAACACTCAGATTAAAACAGTTAGGTGCCCCTACTGGGCAGGGAGTCAGAGCGTAGTCTGGCGGATGCCAGCCCCACCACCGCGCATGCGCAGACTAGCACTTCCTCTGACTAGATTATTGGCTGACACACATGCAACTATTAAGAGCCTGAAGACCGAGCCTCTGTGGGGTGGAGAGGCCGGGTCCGTATCTAGGGAGGTAAGTATCAACTCTCTCGTGAAAAAAGAAATCCTAGATTTCGTTTATTTCACTTCAAGAGTATACTTACCTCCCTAATACTTTTGATATTGCCAGAATTCGAAAATGAATCTGGCGGGAGGGAGGCGAGGTCAAAAGACCAGCTCATCCCTATACGCTTTTCTGCGTTTAAGGCACTTAAACTTCTGAAACTGTAAGAAAAAACAGTCAGGATTTGACTAACCATCGGATAACACCACCGATGTATGAGAGATGACCGAATGTCATATGCGCTCCCCCCCCCCTCCTTCCTGGGAGGAAGAGTCGACTGACCTCAATGTCCTATACGCTCTCTACGTACAAGTGCCATGTACTACAGGACAGAGACGAAAAAGCTCCATTTTCGTAACTCTCAACAATGAACCACACAAATACACAAACCATCACCATATTAATAACGGGTAATCGTGACAATACAATCAACAACGGACAACACATGAACAAGACTGACCTTGTTGAAAATGGCTGCTGACATCATCTTCCCATCGGTAAAGACTGATGCAGGCCCAAAAAAGTGGGTGTTTCCATAAATTAATTGTGATATATATAAGTAATGAGGAAATCACCTCAAAAAATATAAACCGATTTATTTTTTCAAAACCGACAAGGCGAGAGGATTAGAGGTGTCACGGAGATAATGGTCTGTAAAACTTGACTCACAGTGCCACTGAGCCACCGACATAATATCATCCACAGGGACCCCATTAAATAGGGCCGTGGATGTCACTACGCCGCGGACACTGTGAGCCTTGGCCACGTCAACCTGCTTCCCGGTGGCGGATTTATGGCAAAACTGAATGCATTCCACAATCCACCTGGAAATGGTGTCCTTAGAAGCCCTCCCATGGGGTTCAATATATGACAACCATAACGCTGACTGGTCGGTGCGCCATGCCGCCGTACGTTGTTTGTACCGGCGCAGCGCCCGGACGGGACACCATGCTTTAGAATTAGGATCATATCTAGTTAAAGCAGGCAAAATAATAGGTTGACCTGGATATTTCAACGACTGATTTTTAGCCAAGAAATTAATCCTAGGTAGCAGCTTAAGGCCTTCCCCTGAAACCACAAAACGGTCATCCTCGGCTGATAAGGCATGAATTTCACTCCTACGCCTAGCCGAGGCCGCAGCAATTAAAAACACAGTCTTCAGTGTTAATAGTTTCATAGAAATGGAACTAAGTGGTTCAAAAGGCTTATCACCTAGTACTTGAAGCACTAGCGATAAACTCCAAGACGGAATCACAGGAGGATTCCTTGGTCTTAGATTGCCCATGCCTTTAATTAATACATTTAATGTATTTACTTCATCACTTCCCCTCTTAGCCAAGCAAGGAATAACAGACATTAATGCTGATTTATAACCAGCAATAGAGTTAGGCTTGAGGCTATAGGCATCATAGAGGTGACAGAGGAAATCAGCTACTACTTGAATAGATGAATCCATTGGATCAATACATCTTTTTGAGCACCATTCTGCAAATCTGTTGATTTTATAATTATATGCTCTGGAGGTTGACCCCCTCCTGGCTTTGGCCATAAACATGGCTGCTTGCTCAGAAAAGCCCTCCTTAATTCTAGATTCCTTGACAACATCCACGCAGTCAATCTGAACATTGACGGATTGTTGTGAAGGGCCTTGCCCTGGAAGATAATATCGTCCATCAGAGGCAGAGGAACCGGATTGCAGACCAGAAGGTCCAGCAGATCCGTATACCATGATCGGCTTGGCCAATCCGGGGCGATCAGAAGCACTTGGCATTCCTCTTGTCTGATTTTCTGAAGAATTTTTGGAATCAGGATTGCTGGAGGGAATGCGTATGCATACATTCTCCCCCAGCTGATAGCTAACGCATCTGTTGCGAAAGCGCTTGGATCCGGAATCGGAGAGACGTACGTCGTCATCTTCGCATTCTTCTTCGTTGCGAACAAATCGATGTTGGGTTTCCCCCAATGGTCGAACAGACGATCCGCCACACATTGATTTAGTTGCCATTCCGTGGGTAAAACACTCATCCTTCGGCTCAATGAGTCTGCTAGCAGGTTTAACCTTCCCGGAATATGAACTGCTTTCAAGGTAATCTGGTGATCCAGACACCAACAAAGCAGTTTCCATGTCATCATACAGAGACTGGGCGACTTCGTTCCGCCCTGGCGGTTTATGTAAGTCACAACTGTTGAGTTGTCTGAACGAATAAGAACAATCTTGCCCTGAACTTTCTGTAAGAAATGTTCCAGGCCCAGGACTACTGCTCTTAGCTCCAGTAGATTTATATGTTCCTGTGACTGTTCCAGATTCCAAAGCCCTGATATCGTGGATTCTTCCAGGCAAGCTCCCCAGCCCTCCATCGATGCATCTGTATACACAGTCACCTGAGGGTGGGGAGGGGTTAGCAAAACCCCCGGCAAGAGATTCTCTGTATTCAACCACCATTGCAGGTGGTGAATCAGAGGCGCCAACACTGACACATTCGAGTCCAGCGAACCTGTACTCTGGGTCCATTGTGTCATGAGAAACAACTGGATCGGCCGCCTGCGTAAGGCGGCCTGAGGAATGACTGGTTCCAACGAAACCATCAACCCCAGCATTCTCAAGTAAACCCGTGCCAGGACATGACGACTGTCGCACACTGACTGAATCAACGAGATGAGTATTTGAACTCTCTCCTGAGTAGGATAAACATATCCTGTCTCTAGATCGAAGAACATCCCCAGGTAAACAAACTACTGGGATGGAGTCAGCTCTGATTTTGGGAAATTGATCATCCAGCCCAAGTCTGTGAGAATTTTCAAAACAATCTCCAGATTGGCGGACAAACTTTCCCGGGTGTGCGCTTTCAACAGCCAGTCGTCTATGTACGTGTGGACTGCTATGCTTCTCCTGCGGAGGTATGCTGTGATTGCAAGAACCACACGGGTGAAAACCCGAGGAGCCGTGGAAATTCCGAAGGGCAACACCCTGAATTCCCACTGTCTGCCCTGGAATGCAAATCTCAGGAAGCGACAGAAACTCCCGTGGATGGGGATGTGGAAATAAGCGTCCTTCAAATCTATTGACGCCGTCCACATCCCCCTCTCCAACCCCGCCAACACCGAGCGCACCGTTTCCATCTTGAAACTGGGCGTCTCGATGAACTTGTTCAATGGCTTGAGGTTGAGAATCGGTCTCCACCCTCCGGTGCGTTTTGTTACTAAGAACAGGGTTGAATAGAAGCCCGGACACCTCTGTGCCGGCTGAATAGCTCCTTTTTGCACGAGGGAATTTATCTCCTCCTCGAGACACAACCTTTGATCTGGATCTCTCGGAATGGGAGTCCAGACTGGCACCAGAGAGTCGCGACGGCGGGCCTGTCATCCACTCTGGATGATACCCCACGGAAAGCCATCGCAAGACTAAACGGTCCTGAGTTAACCGTTCCCACTCTTGCATGTGGTCGGCTAGCCGGCCTCCCACCGGTCCACCTAGGGACCGCGGTGGACACAAGGCATGCAAGAGCGGCACTGTCTCCGTCACCATACACACCGGCGTGGTCCTTACCGCGGTAAGCGCCCTGTCAGGAACGATAACCACGCCCAGATCCTCGCGCGACCCGCCCCGCCCCGCGCGCACCTCGGTGCACGGGCGGCTGCCTGGCTGACGGCGGCTGAGGAGCCTGCGCCCCCCTCACTGCTGGCCGAATCGCACGCGGCCGAGGCCGGCGCTGCGACGGCGGCTGGCCTCTGACTTGGCCAGCACCACCTCGAGCCTGCAGGGGACGATACGCAGGGGCCGCGGCGCGAACGTTAGCACGACGCAGCACCTCAAACTGTTCGCGCAGCGCCCTCTGGTTATTCACCAGGGTGACCGTCTCCTGGAGGTGGCGACATCCCTCACCTCCAAAAAGACCAGGACCCGTCATAGGCGTACGGAGTAGCCTATTATACAGGTCCTGAGACGGGCACAGATTGTCCAGGGCAAATGTGCGTCTTGCCCGGACACTCCTGGTCACCGCCCGCGTCATACAGTCCAGCGCCAGGTTAATACCATCCTGGATGGTTCGCTGGACCGCGAGCGGGCCTGGCTGGCGCGATGCGGATGCCGTTACTACCCCCTGTAACAGCTGGGAGACGTGGGACAGAGCGGCAATCGAAGCCCTCCCACTCTCCTCCGCATCACGCAACGCGGTATTCGCCGAACGCAACGCGTTCGCGCACAAGACCCCCGCGTCAGAACGGGAGCCTGGCCGCGTATCCTCACCCAAAGCCGCGCGGTCATCCACGCTGGGCTTGGGTACCACACCGTACCGCTGGTAGTCCAGGGGCACGATGCGACAACGCCTGGCCACCTCGCGAGGGGCCTTCGCGAGACGTCCACTCGTGTTAATGGACGACTCCGCCGCCTTGAACATGTCAACGACATGCTCCGCCAGCGGCAGAGAAGGCATAGCGTTAGCAGTTGGTTTCCCAGCTAACCACGGCGTGTGAACACGGTGGCTAGCCGACTGCTCCACGGGCAGATCAGGCCTAACGCTCACCAACCACTGGCAAGCGTCATACCAATCCTCCTCCGTGGCTAACTGCGAGCGCTCTACAAGACGGGGTCCTTCGTCTTCCTCCTGAGCGCAAGCAGTAGAGCTTGACGGCGGGTACGCTGATACACCTGGCAAGCCAGGGAAAACATGCGGGCCTGACAGCACCGGCATGAGAATATCACTGGTTTGACCAGGAGCAGGCACCGCGGTAGAGCGCGGGGTATATATAGCCCCACCACGGGCCCGGCCAGCACCAGCTACACGCTCGGCAAGCCGAGGTATGCGGTACCGCTGGCCATCAGCAGCGCCCTGGGCCACCATCTGAACCGCGGACCTTACTCCAGGGTGAGTAATACCGTGGAAAAAAGCGCCTGTATTCCCCGCGAGGGGTGCACAAACGTCTTCATCCATGTCCACGTCGTCAGACGGCGACCCTAGCAGGTAATCCTCATCACCCTGGTCAGAAAGATTAGACCCCGGGTCAGCAAAGAGAGCTAACCCGGGCTGACCAGGAACGGTGCCATAGGAGGTACTGGCCACCGCGGCGTGCGGATACCCCTGGACTGATAAGCAGCCAGCGGGTTCCAGCGACAACCGTCCACGGTCCCCTATCGGCGCGGCAATAAGCCTGCTGCCAGGGCCGTGGAACGCCCCCTCTAATGGGGCCACCTCTGAATCGTCGGACAACGGAAGCGGACTAAGGAAAATCGATCCAGAGGCGGGGATTACCTGCTCCGAAGCCGATGACGAGGACAATAAAGGATCTGGTCCAGGAAGCATGCCACGAAGCAACCCTGGAACCAAATCCTTTATTGTCCTCTTCATCTCTCCCAACATCTCGGTCCGGAAGGTCTCCATATCCACCGCGGACGAGACCTTCCCCTTACCCTTCCTACTTACAACCTCTCGTTTCCGCTTCTTCTTCTTCTCCTCCTCTACCACCCTGTCCGTCGCCTGTAAGCAGCACAAGAATTCGGACATTAACTCGCCCCCCCAGTGCTTACATATGTCACAATTAATCAAGGGACCACAAGGGCTACATCGATAACACAGATGCGGCCAGAACTTTACATGCATAAAACGTCCACAGGACGCGCAACCCGGTCCCTGAAACAGGCCAAAGGACAAGGAGTATGAGCAACTAGTTAAGCTTAGAAACTGAATCCAACTCAAAGAGAAGGAAAACGATCATAAAGATCAATATACATCAGAAACCAGCATAGCGCTTGAATTGCTGATAAATACATAGCCAGGCTGATTATGACGTCATTAATCCCGTGACAGGAAAAAATCGATCCCAACAAAACATCCAAGTGCAAGGACGAATTGTATGCTGAATGGATAAGTTGACTACACAACCATCAGATACATATAGATAACTCTTTTCTGGCAAAAATGTTAATTATCTCCCTTTGTTTGTTTACAATAATTAACATCACCACATTATCAATAACTAGATACCTGACACTTTGTATAGACAAACCATCCAACGTGACGAACCGGAAACTCCACCATCTGCACACCTCTTAACTCTCTCCACCTCATGGGGAAGGAATTGGATCAAGAGGGCAAAGTGAGAAGACCTTTATACCAGGCCTCCAACTCACTGGACATAATTTTTCATTTTGGTTAGATAACCTAACAGTGTTAGTAGGAAATGGAACCATGGTGGAGAGAAAACTAATTCTCTGGTACTGTGACGTCACCACCTAGCGTCATACAGACCTGTGGACATAAACAGAAAGAGAAATTAGTCCTAGGTAGCACCAAGTTGATATAACCCAACCAACCAAGGCGCTTATCACGGTAAACGCGAGTCCCGGAAACACAATACACCGGGAAGAAAACTCGCTAATTTTACTAGAAGTCACCTGATTTAAAGGTCCTCCGTCCTCCTGTGGCGACGTATTCCTATCCGCCATCCAAAAAAGTGACTAACACTCCAAACAAACACCACTTAAACAGTTTAAGAGAGCGAAAAAGCTATTGAACAAAAAAACATGTGTGATCTCTTTGCCAATAATCTAGCAAAGAGGTAGTGCTAGTCTGCGCATGCGCGGTGGTGGGGCTGGCATCCGCCAGACTACGCTCTGACTCCCTGCCCAGTAGGGGCACCTAACTGTTTTAATCTGAGTGTTTATTGAGTGAAAGCCAATATTTAGCAATATCAAAAGTATTAGGGAGGTAAGTATACTCTTGAAGTGAAAAAGCAAATATTACTCTTATATATAAAAAGGGAGATAGGGAAAGATGCGTGCAACTATAGGCCTGTAAGTATGACAAGCATTGTTTGCAAATTATTCGAAACCTTGATTAAAGATTCAATAATGCAACATATGAAAACTAATAACCTGTTTAGCAACTGCCAATTTGGCTTTATCCCAGGTAGATGCACCACATTGCAACTTTTCAAAGTCATAGACAAGTGGCTACATATACTTGACAATGATGAAAGCATAGATGTGGCTTACTTCGATTTTCTAAAAGCATTCGATAAGGTACCCCACCAGAGACTTGCTCATAAACTGAACATATATAATCTATCCCAAAATTATTGAGTGGATAGAAAGCTTTTTGTCAGATCGCACCCAGAGGGTCATTGTTAATGGACAACCATCAGAATGGCAGTCGGTTTCCAGTGGAATCCCACAGGGGTTAGTTCTGGGACCAGTACTGTTTATCCTATACATTAATGATTTTCCTGATGTGGTAAGCAACACTAGTGAATTATATTTATATGCCGATGATACCAAGCTTTTTCATGGCATTAAGTCAGTAGTTGATTGTAATGAGATGCAATCTGATATATGTTCACTTAATGACTGGACTAATAAATGGCTATTACATTTCAATAACGAAAAGTATAAAATAATGAGAATTGATAATACCATTCTTACCAATTACAGTTATACAATAACTAAAAATGGGTCTCAAATTAACTGTACCGAGTTTGAAAAAGACATTGGTGTTATTATTGATAGTTCTGTCTTTCGAGAAATACATATTAGATAAGGTTAATAAAACAAATTCCATAATGGGGGTTATAAGACGAACATTTGTATTTCTAGATATAAAAACATTCAACCCTTTCCACATCACTATTCAGACATCTAGAACTTGCTCACCAGGTTTGGAGTCCATATCTTAACAAGAGCTCTGCAAACGGCGTATAATACCCCGCCATGATGACAAACTAATAGATGACAGCTATCAGAAGATATTTATTTCTTCCTCAGACCAGTAATCCTTATTAAGTGTCAAAGCGATCCGCTAAACGGTCAAGGAGGTATCGTCCGGACACAAATTCTCAAGATGGCTGCTGCTGACTGGTGGCCATATTGGATTTGGGATTATCATAAATTTTGATAGGTTTCTTCACCAGACATATTCCAATGACCCTAGGAAGTGATTGGATAAATGGTAACGGAGCTACCATCCAGAAACCAACTTTCAAGATGGCAACCCATGGCTGGCGGCCATCTTGGATTTTGGATCAGTGTCGATTTCGATGTTTCTTCCTCAGACCTAGTCCAACCACTCTATGAAGTTTCAAAGCGATCCGATAAATGGCAACGAGTTATCATTCGGAAACCAATTTTCAAGATGGCCGCCGGTGGCTGGCGGACATCTTGGATTTTGGATCATCGTCGATTTCGATAGGTTTCTTCCAAAGACCTAGTCCAACCACCCTATGAAGTTTCAATGCGATCCGCCAAACGGTAACGGAGTTATCATCCGGAAACCAATTTTCAAGATGGCCACCGGTGGCTGGCGGCCATCTTGGATTTCGGATCATCGTTGATTTCGATAGGTTTCTTCCCAAGACCAAGTCCAACCACCCTATGAAGTTTCAATGTGATCCGACAAACGGCAACGGTGTTATCATCCGGAAACCCATCTGCCACCCGACCACCCGGACGGACGGCGGCATTAACTAACAAAAAGCCTATAGATTTGTTAAAAAATGGCCAGCCCAGAGCATCCTAAACTGTCCCAAGATTGTCATACCTAAATTATGAAATGAGGCTTAGAAAACTTAACATACCAACACTTGCATATCGTAGAATAAGAGGCGACACTATTGAAGCTAATAAAATAATAACAAGAAAGTATGACCCAGATGTATGCGATTTCTTTGAACTAAAACAGGAATTTATAACCAGAGAGCACAGTTTAAAATTGTATAAACCTCGGCCCAGTTTAAACATCCTAAAATACTCTTACGTATAGAGTGGTGAACACATGGAATAGCCTACCATCCCATGTAATAGAAGCACCATCAACAGCATCATTTGAGGGGAGACTTGATAAACTGTGGGCTAACCAACCAGTATATTACGACTATTATGCTGCAGACATAAACCCAGATTACTATCATGCAGACATATAAGGAAATGTGATTGTTTTTAAAATCTGTCATAACAGGCTAGTAGCCTACTTACAGAAATAGAATGTGATTGATTGATTGATTGATTGATAAGTTAGGGTAGGTAGGGAAATCGAACCACAATATTTTTTTTGATAGGCCTTACATGATTTGGTTAATGGTTAAGTTTGAATATCTCTGTGTCAGATGTTGGTAGAATATCTAACAGCTTATTGTCACCTATTTCATTTCAGACGGCAAAATAAGCACATACATATGTACATTCAACTCTACAGGCAATAAGCAACAAATTCTTTAACACTGTAATGCTCAAGCTGGTCTGAACCAGCCTTTGCAGTGCTCTTAATCAATGCCCATGTGTAGGCCAACAAGACAATTCTTTTAGTGTTTACCACCGGGATGGATGAAACCATAATCGAGCCAGTCATTTCAGTGTGGTAAAATTTCAAAAATAGTCTTCTCGTGGCCTGCAAATGGACATTTCCTAAGCACAAAATTAAGATTTTCTTGACAAATCTGGACCATTAAAGATGCATATTCACAGTAGAATGTTTCAAAATAAGATTGTCAAAATTGTATACTTTTAGAAGCTTAGATTGCGGGCCTAGATGTAATGAAACAAAGCAATCTTAACATATTACGATTACATTACATATAAATTAATATAATCTTTTAAGTTTTGAAATTGAACTAGAGACACGAGTCCCTAATTTAAAGTCCCAACTAAAAAAATTATATGAATTTGCATGAAATGAAATTAACATGTGTTAAGATTTATTTCGCTTCATTAAATTGAGGTACACAATTTAAGCCTCTAAAAGTATACAATTTAAACAATTTTATCTTCGGACATTCTACTGTGAATGTGCACCTTTAAAAGGTTAATATCAGGATGATTCTGGTGAACATAATTTTGAAACTAATTTCACTGGACATTGATGCCGACTTGACCAGCAACAGTTCCCATAGTCAGCAGCAGTTCTCATTAAAATTAATCTCAAGTTATTCAACAACTTTCCATTATATCTACAATGAAACGAAGATACAGCGATATCAGCATTGACCGATTAGATGTTGTCTCATCATGGACCTTACCATTGAGTGTGGAGAACTTTTCAAAGGCATCTTCATAGATAAAGTTACGCCGTATTGTGACATTGATTCCAGGACCACCTATAAACTGACCCATTTCCGACTGCTCTTGTGACCGATCTTTGGTCAATAAATGTTGCAAAACCTTAAACATAACAATACAAATGCGTTTACTAGACTATTCATCAATATTAACCATTTCATGATGACGTCCCCGCCAAAACCGGCCTCTGTTGTGGTCTTGAGCAATGCCCATTTACTGAGATTATTTTTTAATTTTCAAAAATAGCCCCTTCAGTCTTGACTTGACAGCTTAACTACCAAAAAGTTAAAAGGTAAAATACATTTGTGCACATTTCTATTGGAGAAATTCCAAAATCTTTCCTTGAAGACTAAGTGAGTTTATTTCTGTGTGATTACGATCAGTAGATAAAATCATGCACCATTATATTTATGTTCCACAAGGAATGTATAGATAAATACAATGTCATTAACAGTGTCATATTATATTGTAACTCAGGAGATAAACTATAATGTTATTATACCTATTGCACAATGATTCAGATTTTTACTCCCCAAGAATTGGCCATAGTAAATAAGGATATATTGATTTTCCATGATTTCCAAGCATAAATGATAGGATTCGATCTGTCACCCAAGTATCTGAATTCATAATTAATGGACCTTTCCAGTTTTAGCTAATTCCCGCCAACCTCTAGTTAATCTCCATCCACACCTTGCTCGTGTTGGGATCCCTGAACTCCCTCACTACCAATTTTCAGAAAACTATACAGATAAGCTGTTAAATATATTTAAACCAATTTGACTGGGTGCTGTTGCTGCCTATGGCATCAACAGCATCCAGCCAAATTAGTTTCAAAATATTGAAGAGAGTATTTATTAAATAGTAAAGACATACAATTCGTACAACAACGCATAGTCCATCTTTAATTGTGTTCGTGACGTACTTATTTATGTCCGTCATGATGTCATTGATTATGATGCCAATCCACACATCACGTAATTAATTATGACGTCATATGATGGATAGATAGAGTGGAAAGGTCTATTATGTCACATATTAGCCGACGTCAGAATCCAAATGATGTAGCCGAGTCATGAAGTCGAAACATCTATCACCCAAACATATGAATTGATGAATTGAGTAGTTACCTTAAAATTAATGTTTCAGTTTCAAATCGATTCTGACACACGTAAAAAGTAGGTGGCACTTAGCTAGAAATGGGCGGAACATAGCTAGAAATTGGCGGGACATGGCTATAAATGGGTGGGACATAGCTAGAAATGGGGTTGACATAGCCAGAAATGGGTGGGACATAGCTAGAAATGGGATGGACACAGCCAGAAATGGGTGGGACATAGCCAGAAATGTGGTTGACATAGACAGAAATGGGTGGGACATGGCTAGAAATTGGGTTGACATAGCCAGAAATGGGTGGGACATAGCTAGAAATGGGATGAACATAGCTAGAACTTGGCGGGACATATCTAGAAGTGATGGAATAGCTAGAAATGTGATGAACATAGCTAGAAATGGGTGCGTCATAGCTAGAAATGGGTGCGTCATAGCTAAAAATGGGTGCGTCATAGCTAAAAATGGGTGCGTCATAGCTAGAAAGGAATCCCTCTATTCTCACCCACCATGACCAGTATGAAATTAAATTTTATTATCAGAGACCTACTAAGAAAATATACACACCTTAACTCTGTCTTGAAATGTTACCACAAATGGTATTTCAGTTAGAATCACCAAAGTTCTCAGTTCTTTACTAGATAGCGGAGGACCATCATCGTCTTCTGGAAACCATAAATAGGGCTCATATTATTATCGAATGAAGTATAAAAATATATAATCAATTTGCAACTCAGGGGTAGTCATAAGGTATCTCCTAACATATCTGCTCAAGGAGATTATTTCTGCAATAAATGAAAACAAGAGCCATCAGAAGACGGCATATCGATGTATCAGCTTAAAGGTATTTAAACGGGGATAACTCTGTAATGAATAATCTGGCCACGAAAAAAGCACATGCACATCTGCACATGATACTAATAATGTGGACACAATTTTAAGTTAATCCATTGAGACCTCTAGGAGGACAAGATGGGAACAGATGGATGGACGGACGGACATGCTGATGGCTTCCAGACTGGGTGTGTGTAAAAATGATGACTTTGACAGCAGAGGTAAACTTGAGTGCATGGGCTGTAATAAAATCTTTTGTAATTTAATATCGTCAAGCGAGTTAATTTCTGTCAAAGAAAAAACTGGTAAATTTTACACCAGCGGATAGATAACAAAATTCTTTGATAAACATTAAATTATCTATTGGACGTTTAACAGGTCTAGAATTGAGCAAAGCAAATCTGTAGGAGATGTAGTGAAAATTGAGACAACACAAATCAACTAGATGATATAAATAAAATTATCCCACCCCACCAAAATGACATCCATCTTAGAGGGATGACATAATCCAATTGGTTTAGATAGACGCATGGATGCATCCACGGACAAATGGGGATGATGATTAAAAACCACGACTAACAAAAAGATAAGTACTGATCACATGTTCCCCCGACGGGTGTTGTTAGTCAAACAAATTTTTGAGATTCCTGCCTTTATAAAATTGCGTGTGTGTATATGCATGTGAGTCTATGGTGGCTACAACACTACATACATAATGAGATGAGGCAGTGCAATCACAATCCATTGCAGAACACAATGCTAACATCTACAACTAATAGCACATGTCATTTAAGGGGGATAACTCCATCACATCTGGACGCGCGTTGCTGAAACAAAATCCCCACTGAGGCCTCGTCATAAGGAATCACTATACCAAATTTTTAATAAATCCATGCAGGCTAGCTAAAGGTATTGAACGGAAACCAAATACTCCTTGAATTCTATGTCATTCAAGGGGGATAACTCCATCACATCCAGACGCACGTTGCTGAAACGCAATCCCCACCAAGGCCTCGTCATAAGGAATCACTATACTAAATCTGAAATTAATCCATGCAGACTATATAAAGTTATTGAATGGAAACCAAATTTTCCTTAAATTCTGTCATTCAAGGGGGATAACTCCATTACATCAGGACGCGCGTCGCTGAAACGCAATCCCCACCGAGGCCTCGTCATAAGGAATCACTATACCAAATTTGAAATAAATCCATTCAGGCTAGCTAAAGGTATTGAACGGAAACCAAATTTCCCTTGAATTCTGTCATTCAAGGAGGATAACTCCATCACATCTGGACGCGCGTCGCTGAACCGCAATCCCCACCGACGCCTCATCATAAGGAATCAATATACCAAATTTGAAATAAATCCATGCAAGCTAACTAACGTTATCGAGTGAAAACCTAGTGTGACGGATGGATGGACGGACGGACACACACATGATGCCGCCTATTACTAGTGTCCCCGTCGACGGCCGTCCCAGTAAGGTTTGTCAAGATAATCCAAGCTAAATTAGTCATAGAAAAAATTTCCAAAATTTGCATGCATATATGGACAGATGAAGTCAGAAAACAGAGGGATGGATGGATGAATAGAATGACATAAAAATTAACCTGCATTTCTCTAGATCCATAGCCAACCTTCCCATCAAGTTTTATCAAGATACTCCAGCAAACGTAGTTATCAAACGAAAACCCCAAATTTGCACAGATTGACAGACACATGGTCAGGAAGACAGATGGATGGATGGATGGATGGATGGATGGATGGTAGTTATCAGACGAAAATCCAAGTCAAAAAGACAGATGGAATGGCAGACGGATGAACAGACTGACTAACCCACAAAATAAAGTGCATTTCCCTATCAGCATACCCAAACTTCCCATGAAGTTTCGTCACGATACTCAAAGCAAAAGGAAAGTAATCGAATGGAAACTCAAAATTTACACAGATGGACACATGTCAAGATGACAGATGGATGGACACACTGATTAACCCACAAAATAATGTGCATTTCCCTACTACCATAGCTAACCTTCCCATGAAGTTTCCTCACGATACTCAAAGCAATGTTATCGAACGAAAACCTAAAATTTACACAGATGGATGGAGACATGGTCAGAAAAACAGATGAATGACCAGACAGATGGACCGACTGACCAGTGTTTCTCATGGCATCTAAATTTTCCAGGTTCCAAAGACCCGACTCCATGAAATCTGGGGGTCTCAAGTTGAAATCTGGGGTTTTCAAACTGAACATCTTGGGTCCCAATACAGTCGTTGGCAGCAATGCTAAAACTAGAAGGTACCATAGACTCATTGCTATGAATTATGAGGATCCCATAATAGATTATGTGGAAATTTTTGTGCGAAACCCTATCAAACTAATTAATTCATAATAAGCATATAAGATTTTCTAGAACACCCCTGGAACTAAGTTTAGCTGTCCCAAGTTGCATTTTAGCAGTATATACCCTCAAAAGGACCCTTATGAGAATCCCTGGGACTGACTGACCCCAAAATAACATGTATTTCCCTACATTCATAGCCAACATTTCCATGAAGTTTCTTCATGATACTCCAGCAAGTTATCGAATGCAAACCTGTGGGTGATGGACACACGGAGGGACGGAAGCAAAAACATATCCCACCCACACCCAATAAAGAAGAAATAGTAGAATAATAGTCTGTACTTGCCACCGGGACTTGATTTAACCATATAGCAACAATACCTAAGTGGACAGTGCTAAAATCGCAAAAGTGCATCCCTGCATCAACAGGGCATCAGATAAACACATTTTAACCATTTAATGGGCAAGATCTGTCAAGAAAATCTAAATATGTGCTTAAGGAATGTCCATTTGCAGTTCAAGATTTTGAAGATTTACAACTGGAATGATTGGTTCAGTAAAGAGCCAGTTATTCAGGTAGTAAATGTTCAATAATAAGATTCTTGTGTCCTGTAAATGGACATATCCCAGGACCACTGCAGAAGCCATTTGCCAGTGTTATATAACTATTAACTAAATGATGAAATATTCCAATACAAAATTCTTCGCACCACTAATATCTTACCTGTGTAATTTTTCTGTGATGCTCGCTTTATAAACATTGAGTGTTGTCCGCGATATATACTGGAAGCCTGAGAAACAAAAAATAATTTTTCAATATATATAGATGCCAGAAAATACTAATAACAAGATGGTGAGTATGATGACCATATTACAGTCCTGGTAACAATTTGTGATGGCTATTATTATTTGTGGCTTAACCGCATATAGAGAAGACGACCAATGACGGCCTCTACAGAGGTCTTGAGAAATGTCTATTTGTAGGCCAAGAGAATATTATTCTTGAAAATTTACCAATCGAATGACTGCCTCGATAACCAAGTTCATCACTACAGTTGTAAATTTTCAAAGATACTTTTCTCCTGACCTGCAAATGGACATTCAATAGGCAGTTATTTTGAGATTCTTGACCAAATTTTGCCGATAAAGGGTTAACAGTGTGTTTGACCCCTACCATTATTAACCCTTTAATCATCACATCGGCCAAAGACAGCATCAGCAGTGATCTTGAGGAATGTCCAATTGCAGACCATGAGAAGACTATTTTTGAAGATTTGTCCACTTACGGGTTAATCTAAATAGGCTTAACATAGACTCCATTATCCTAATCTAAGTGTAATATTTGTCAGAATACATGATCAGTGACTTACCCTTTCGACAGCAATGTTAATATGTCTTGCTAACCAATGGCCATATGGACAGAAACTTCGCCGTGTATCACGTTCATATAGCTGTTGTACAAGTCTAGCTATTACCTAGCAAAAACAAATATGGATACACTAAAATAATCACCCTTACAACAGTACAGTTCAGAAATACACTTGACATGTTTCCAAAACAAATCAAAATGTACAGTTGTTTGGAAGCCATTTCTGTCCAGTCAAATTAAGTCCAAAGTAGTCAACAGAACATTACTTACATTGTGTTCAAAATTGTTAATGAACCGCTATATCGACCGACCGACCGACCTACCTACCGACTGACCGACTATGTCTATTTTTATTTTCGAAACAAGTAGTCATTTCTGAGTTGTACTGTACCTCCAGAGGCCACCCTTCAATGGTCAAACGTGTTCAAGAAAGCATTCTCATAGAAAATATTCATTTGTAGCCGAAAAGAACATTTTTTATCATTTACATCTGGAATAACTTGGTCGGTTATCAAGCCAGTCATTCTAGTGGTCAAATTTCAAAAATAGAATTCTGTTCGCCTGCAAATGCACGTTTCTCAAAACTAATTGGGAATTCAGAACAATCGATATTTAGTGGGAAATGAATGATCAAGGATTAATGGATCACAATCAGACTGAGCCTTAGATTCCATCCAGCCAATACAAAAATCCAATATGGCCATCAAACCTAAAAGTTTGATTCGTGCATGACAACCATGTTTTACCAAGGATCAAGTTCTCTTGAACAAACGTTAATCACCCTCTAGTTATTGATGAAATTAAATCTAATGAGTTTCATCCTGACCCGTACAGAATTTTAAGAGATGTCATTTTCGAGAACAAGATGGCCAATGGAACAAGCTGTTAATGAGTAGCGTTTTAGATGATTTTCAGCCATTTTTCTGAAAATTCAAGATGGCTACCGAATAAATTGACCAATCAAAATTCTGTATACAAGCTCTGAAGCACACCACTCTAGGGTCCTTTCAAGCAAGTTTGCTTGAAATCGTTCGAGCGGTTATTGAGGAGTAGCATTTTAACTGATTTCCCGGAATTAAAAAAAAATCCAAGATGGCTGCAGGAAAAATTGACACATGTTCTGAAACCTACCAGCGTAGTATCCTTCTAGCCAAATCTGGTTGAAATTGCTGAAGCAGTTAATGACGTGGTGTTTTAAACGATTTCACGCCATGTTTTTGAAAATTCAAGATAGCCACCAAAAAGATTGATCAATCAAAATTCTGTACACAAGTTGAGAAGCATACCACTCTAGGGTTCTTCTAACCCTTTGCTTGAAATCGGCCAACCGGTTACTGTGTAGATGGGCACCAGAAAAATGGACCAATCCGGTTACGTGTAGATGGCCACCAGAAAAATTGACCAATCCGGTTACAAGTGTTGAAGCCTACCAGCATAGAATTAGCCTACCCAAGTTTTGTTGAAGTCAGGCCATTTATACTAGAGTAGTGTTTTAAGTGATTTCCGGAACATTTTTGGAAAATTCAAGATGGCCACCAGAAAAAATTGACCAATCAAAATTTTGAATAAAATTTCTTAAGCCTACCATAATAGGATCCTTCCAGCCAAATTTGGTTGAAATCTGTCAAAGAATGAATGAGATGAGATTTGACGGAGGGATGACATACAGCTGACATGGCATAAGCTAAGTTAGCTCGAAGGGCCTGGGGAGCTAATAAATCCATTTGAAAATCTATCAGGCATGTTATTAACTTAGATGGACTGTGTCACGTGTGATGAGCACTTTAGTTTTTCCTCATATCACACATCATGTATGGTTGTGTCGTGAAAGAGGAATTCTTTAAATTAGCATACGCCCTTGATGAATGATATATTGAAAATCTCTAATGGTCTTCTAATTCTTGAAAAGGAGACAAACCACACAGAATTAAACTAAGTCAAAACCACATAAATGGAAGTTTAATGGTTTCAGTCAATCAATCATTAAAGCTGGTTGCACATGTAATATTACTGGGGTATAAACTTTAGTCAATCAAGTGGTACTTTTTTGATTATCGTTAAATTCTGTGTATATTGCGCACTTTTTTGCTCAAATTACATGTTATAAAACGCTACTGCGCACTATATACAAGGATAAGTATTTGTCACATTTTTTCCATCAGAATTTTTCATCAGAATCGCAAAATTCCAAGCTGAATAATGTACTACCTCAACTGGATCTTTGAAAATGTCTTACTACTGTCTAAATATTGTCTTATACCTTTATTAAATACCATATAGTGTTGTAAAATGATCAAATAAACCATCATTCAACTTTTTTACAACCCCATTGTTTCCTGTAATTTGTTCTCATTTATATCTATAAAGGGAGGTTACTCTTGTCTTCCCAAGTTGAACATAGAGATGTTTAAAATCCATAGATTGCTACACAGATACGGACATAAATGTGTTAAAAAAAGAATGATCCGATGTTTTCCAAGGTGATATAGCATTTACATAGATATAGAACGGAATGTTTTCTATGTGCTAAACAGCTCAATGTTTTGACCAATCGGCGGGCAGGATGATGATTATGATTGACAGGTTATGGTTACTCTCAAAGTATGACGAAGTAACTATGGAAACGAAAGGATGAGAATAGAAAATCATTTCAAATTGAAGATAATTCAATTTATTTAATAAACAATGCGTGGAATAAACTAGATCATAGCACTGTTATAATATATTATTATGATGATGATGATAATATACTATGATATATTATATAAAATACGATATGACAGTGATACGATGGGAAATGTTTGGAATACAATTGATCACTGTTGATTTTGTAAACGCCAGGCAGTCAACTCTATCACCTTTGTTTATTGTACTTCTGACCGCGTTAATCCACCCACCCCGCCCCACCACCTGTGAACCGAGTGTTGAAACCACTCATCTACTGCGTATGTGATTGAACAAAATTTCATGGGCTCGCCTTTGATATAATTATCAAAGTAATTACCGGCACTGTTAGTGAGCCAAAATGGATTTGAGTAGTTTTTTATTTAAATTGATTTTATTCTCAAGTATCAACGAAAAACTCATATTTTATGAATTGAAACAAAATAAATATGCAATTTTTTATGTTCTAACGACCATTTATGTTAATGAGCTCTGCTCAAATCAAATTCGGATTCTAACCTGTTCTGATGGAAATTATATTTGTATTTTTATATCGTTCAATAAAGTTTAATACAAAATATTTGCTAAAGGTGTAGGCAAATGATATTCCCATGATTAAACAACAGAGTAACGAACGCCACAAATGGGATTTTAAGTCACTGATTTTTTTTGTTACCAGTTTTCGTTCACATATCTCTCAATCTTACAGGCCGATTTTGGTCAAATTTAGGGGTGCGCACTATGCACGATAGCGCAATATAGACAGAATTTAATGGTATTCGATTAATCACGATTATATAATTCAAAATGATCGTGGACGATTATAAAATGAAATAATCGTGTAATCGTCATGTTGAAATTTTTGTCAAGACACTTTTACGCTTGTGAAACTCTGTTACCAATCATGGAAACAAACATCTGGCTATCAGCCGAATGTGTGAATGATTAAATAAACTAAATAAATAACTGATTTGTTTGTATTGACTCATGATTAATTTTAGATGAATAAAGATTGTTCACTTGGTCGCTATTTCTCATTGTTGTTGTAATCACACACGCTTATCCCGCGTTCCCCATTCTCTGAATAGTTATGCACTAACGGTTTTCCAAAAAAAGTTCTAAAACTGATATCACGGAAATTCAACGCATTTTCTCCCGTAAAAATTCTCACCGCCTACGCTTATGTTTAATGTATACCTCAAAACATCACCGGGGAAGTGAAATTATTCGATTTGAGTGCCTAAATATTGCGTATCCTTTAATAAAGGTCGTTTATTACATCAAAATTAATCCACAATTTGATATAAAATGGCGTCGCGAAAAAATACAAATCACGTGATTCGCCTCCAATTGAAGTTTATTTTAGAGCGAGTATCAATATTCTGGAATCGGGGACTCGGCACTCGGGAATTTCTATATATTATCATTGCGCGATAGGAACTGAGTATTATACTGATCTAAATAACGGGTACCCATTTGATAAACTCTCATTAGCGTATAATATCTCGCGAGAACACAGCGCCTCCCATCGCAAAAGCCGCTGGCTCGCCAACTTAAAAAGCCGGCTATATTGTCGTTCGTAATAATTCAATTTGGATCATTTAATGTTGATCGGCGTTACAAAATTGATGCACATTTTCTCCCTTACTTGTTTGGTACATAAATTTGGTCTTAAAATACATTTATAAGGAAGGTATTTAATCATGCCAAAACTATTTTAAGCGCATTTTGACTCCAAAAGTGTGGAATAAACTTTATTATATCGTGAACATACATGGCCTACTATTAGTATTAATCTAATAGGTGGTCAAGATTTACAAATCCGAGGCCTGTATTGACTTCTAGAGGGGCCCGAAATGTATCACGGCAGAGGTCGCTCTGAAGTAGACACACCCTGTGACACGATTGTTATTATTATACACACTATTCTTACAAATTTGCTCTTAAAAAGATTTTTCCTCCACAATCTGCTGAGTTAGGGGGTGGGCTTCTAATACAGAGTTTTGCCGTTTTGAAACTGCTAATAAATCATTGGAGCTCATATGTCAAAGTTAGGGGGTGGGCTTATATTAGAGCATAGGCTACAATTAAGCGAAATACAGTACCTTCCGTTTTCCGTCTAGAAAAATCTTGATACATTCCTTTGTTTTGCAATCAGCAACTGGCGTATTCTGTCCCTGTATGTATACCCAGGTGCCCAACCCATAATCTTACAATCTGCAGTAGCATAATAACGTCCTCTAAGCAGCATTGATGTCGTTAATATAATTCATGATTAATCGTATGATCGCGATTATAAATGATCGCGATTATTAAAAGTGAATAATCGTGCAATCCTAAGTGGTACTAAGCTGATTAAGGTACAAGGTAGTCAAGAGTTATCCCCCTTAACAGGCGGTTTTCATAGCCTCTGCTATAGTTATGGAATGCATGGTATGTAAGCAGCATACCATACCAAACTAATGAGGTAATGAAGCAGTCACCATCCATTTATGGAATTCTGAATATTCTAAGCCAACAGCCCATCACCCCATACAATTGCATGCATATTCCAGCCAATAATGTTAGATTCTACAACATAGCACCAGTGAGGTAATCATGTTATTAGCTACTGGACTTGGCTGCTTCAGTCAGTTTCTCAATGCAAGACAGTCAACATCTTTCTAATTTTCCCACCACTGCCCCATCAGCCCTCCACGGGCAGTAGCATCCAACTTTAGAGTAATCGGGCAGAATCCTCCAAAAGGCATGATCATTTATCAATATTCATGTAATGTGCAAGCATCGTTTATTAACAATCTTGACACTTACGCGCCTCAAGCATCGTGTTGCTGGCCCAGGGAAGACAACCGATACATTGGACATAAGTGCAGGCGTGACCGGCTTATGTCTGTCACCAAATAAATATATAACCTTATTCATGTGTTCGCGTTAAGTGTGCATGTATTAAAGTGTGTAAAATATGCAAAAATCATTTAACTCTTAACACTCTAATGTCAATAGTCTATATTTTACTGTGTCAATATCAAAGAAACTGGTGTACAGTTTTCAAGAATTTTGCCGGAAGATGTTGCTGTCTATGACAGCAGCATCTCCCACCAAATTTGTTGAAAAATGAACACCAGTTCATCTTCTAATTTAATTTGCAAATTAAAAATTTTGACACCAGTGGTAAGGGTTAATTATTGGTGCAAACTGAATGCAATGATGATATAGAACAAATCTCTATAGGTTCATTGGGATCATATAAGCCCTTGATAAATTAAAAGTCCATTGAAAAACTTTAACAATCTTCTAATTCTTGGTGCAAAATTAACTAACAGTGTAAAAACATGCAAAAAATTTGAAAATTATTTTCATTTTGTTGGAGACTCGATGCAATGATGGTATAGGTTAAATCTGAAAAAGTTTATTAAGATCAGTAAGTCCTTGATGAACTCAATGTCCATTGAAAAATGTTAACATTTGCCTACACATCAGACGCTGAATGCCGGACATCATTTGGATCGCTATGTCGAGATCCTCCGCTTCACTATGGGCTCGACAAAAATACGCAAAAATCACTAATCATTATGTCAATATCATCCCCTCCACAGACGCTTCAAGTGTAATAACATTCCTCCAAAAGCTTCTAACAGTGATTATTCTCAACAAAGAAACATAAATGCGCTTAAAATGATAAATCTTCTTCTTTTCGATCGCTGATCATACCGCCAGTCCTGTAAGTGACTATCGACATGATCATAAGCGTTAAGTGCGTGGTTCCATGGTTCATGGAACCTCCGTCTTCAGCACTCGAGGTTTCTGTCAGGGTTACCTCACCCATACCTCCTTTAGTCACCTCTTACGACACGCAGATGACACGGAAGGTGTATTCTAAGCCCCACCTACAGGGCTCTAAAATGATAAATCACTATCAGCATCTCTGGAAATGCTAAAAGCAATTTCGCAAAATGACCATTTATCCTATGATGAATAAGCATAACTTGCTTACTTCTTTAATAGGGCCACACTGGCCAAACATGGCTCCTGGAATTAAATAAGACAATATTTTGATTTTCTTGACCAGTTTTGACAACTACCATATAGGGTTTAAAATAACATAAACAGGTAACTAAGCGTTGTGTCCTCATAAAATTACATGTAATAAATATCTCAATCAATCAGTCTATCAACCAATATATATGTACATATATATATATATATATATATATATATATATATATATATACATGCTTATTAAAGTTTGACACGACACCCAGCCTCAGACATCACAGTTACTTACTATGATAATGACAAATGTACCTTGAATAAATATGCCCATGTTTGGGTGGCTTTTCTTTCCTCAGCTGAATGTCCCACAGAACAAGATCGTATTCCTACTCGCTGTAATGCCACCCGATAGTCATCATTCATGATAGGCTTGGCATCCGGATGAGCTAGTTCAATTATACCCAGACAAGCATCACGCAAGGACTGGCACATAGACACTAATTCTGACAAGCTGAATGGCATAGCAGACCCTGAAATGTCAGTAATCAGATACACTACACTTCAGAAATAGTAGAACCACTGACAGCCATGACATAGATATATTGGCACTATCAGGGGTTATTCATATCTGATGTCTCAATTAGGGCCTAACAATTATAGCGCATTCATGGGCCATGGCATAGAAACCAGGCTAGATGGATGTGACTGGTTTAAACACCTACATCCTACATATGTGCATATACAGTACACCTTAGAAATAAGTCAACATGTTTCCAAAAACAAATAAAATGTACACTTGAATATTTTGAATATAATTCGATTTAAGACAAGGCAGCAATGCCTCCCAATCCAATTATGTTCAAAATATTCAACATAGCATTTCTTGCATACTTCTATGTTTCTGTTTTAGTTCTGGAAACAAGGTCACTTATTTATGAGCTGTACTGTAAGGCATAATAATATAAAATATAATAATACTTAGACAAGCAAATCAGTGAGAACAAGTTCTGCACCATACAATGTCATGATTCCAGCTCAATAATTTAATAACTCTTTTAACCATAACCGATCAGAAGTGACAAATTCTTTGATTTCAGGAATATTATGGCAGCAACAAGTTTCAGCCAAATTAGTTTCAAAATCTATTCTTGTACACGAAGGCCTAGTCTTGAAATTGAGACGCCAGTATTTCCACATAGTTAACGGGTTAATAGCGAAGTAATACATTATTTGACATGGATCTTTGAGCGTGTAATTGTGTCGAAGGCTCATGACATGACAATGCCCATTTTGTGGAAATCCCAGTGTTTGGACATGACTACCGACACAAGCATGCATTGAGCCCATACAATGTCTGCGCAGCTGCATCCCCATTTGAAGCCACTTTGACATGATCCGGTGAGGTCTTGTCTGGGATGCGGCAGAGTAACATTGGATAGGATGTTCCGTATGTTGTTGAGGAACACGAAGGGCCACGGATTGGTTGGGGGGGGGGGGGGGGCCAGGTGGCTTCTTGGGCTTGGGTAGCACGATAAGGTTGTCTTGGCCTACAGTTTTGATGGAAAGGTGGTGCATAAAAGCTGAATTGACTAGGTGCATGATCGGTTTTGAGATGTCACTTGCATATTTGAATAGTTCATGCTCATGCCATCAGGTCCAGATGCACGTCCATTTTTCAGGGCTGCCTCTTGGATGTTGCAGTCAGACCATGTACATTCTACATAACTATGGTAAGCGCCTGGGAAGATCGAAGATCATCTGTGTATCCAGGGTTTGAAATGAAGGTTAGGCCAGAGACTAGCAGAAATTTGCTAGAGCTAGTAGCATCCATGAATTAACAAGACCAGTGGGTTCTTAACAATCTGTATTCTAAATGCTAGCTGGACCCCATAATAGCTCTTAATCCTGTAATGGGCAAGGTCAAAACTGAGACGGAAAATCCAAATCTCTTCTTAAACAAGAGGCCCAAGGGCCTGTGACGCTCACCTGGACCATTAGCATTTAAACCATTTGCTTTTAAATAGACATGAATAATTTTCGAAAAATTCAAGATGACCATGGAAGAAATAGACCAATCAAAATTCTTGTTTGATATGTTGAAGCCTACCGCCATATGATCATTCGACACAAGTTTTGTTGAAATCGAAACATTATTTAAACAGTAGCATCTTAAATTGCTACAGAATTTTTATAGAATATTTCCAGCCAAATTTGGATAAAATCCATTAAGCGGTTAAGTAGATACATTTTGACAATTTACACTTTCACCACAAAACTTGACTAGACGTTCTGGAGCCTACCATGATAGGGTCATTCTAGCCCAATTTTCTTTTAATCTGTCAACCAACTATGGAAAAGCCTTTAGACAATTTCCAATACATTTTTCAGAATATCTAAGATTTTCACCCAGAAAATCGACCAATTATAATTTGGAATAGAGGTTATGCAGTCTACCCCAACAGGGTCTGTCCAGCCAACTAAGGTTGAAATCTGGCAAGAGGTTAATCAAGAGTAGCGTTCTGACAACTGCTGTTTAGGGTCCTTCCAGCAAAATTAGGTTGAAATCCTATTGATGAGTAGCATTTTAAAGCAAAAGTTGACGGACCAATGAGAGAAGACAACGAATGGTCGCCATGGCATTTACGCTCACTTGGTCTACCAGGTCAGGTGAGCTAAAAATGGCCATTTGCAGGCCATGCATGGGAAGACAATTTTTGAAACTTTATTCCTAGAATGAATGGCTCTGTTATTGAAATCATGCACTCTTCCTGAAGACGACTGCATACGCCTTTTCGCTTTGCGGCTGACTGCGACTTAGTCATTAAAGGGTTAACAGACTCATTTACAAAGATGACTAAGTGACTGTTGCCTTTCAAAACAAGAGGCCCTGTATTGCTCACCTGGATTTATTGGCCACTGGCACAAACGAACAAAATGAGATGACCACTGGACAAATTAAACAATCATGTGAAGAAGGTTTGGTCAAGCTCTATTAAAATTGGCCCAGTGGTTAATAAGTAGTCTTTTATAAGATTTTCTCAGAAATTTGCAGAAAATACAAAATGTCCACAAAAAACCCTAAATTTTGATTGATTCGTGGCGGACATGTTTTTTTTTTAAAGAGCGACTAAAGTGCATGGACAAATTTTAATGGCGCTTCGGCCATAATCATATCAGCCAAATTTCGGACCGATGGTTCAGCTCTTGCCCTAGATAATATTTCATGAAGTTTGCATCGATCCCCCAAGTGGTTTACGAGATTTTTAAAGACACTTCTAAAAGTTGGCCAAAATCCAAGATGGCGGCCGGCCAAATTGGCCGATCATCTTCCGTTGAACAAACTTGTATCCCTAGTCCATAAGGATGCTTCCTATTGCTTTAGTATGGGTGCTTTTGGCGGGAAAACAATCCAAGATGGCTGCCAAACCATTTATCCGACAGTTTCGAAAATGGCAAAATTGCGATCAGAATACACAAAGACATATATACAACCAATTTCGACCTCAAAATCCATCAATTAAAAAATCCAATATTGCCACCAAACACGCTACATATTGATTGGTCCACAGTGGACATTTTTTTTGACGGATCAACTTCCCGTGAAAAAATGTTCATGGCTCAGTCCCTAATCATAACTCCCAAATTTTAGTCTGATCCCTTCAGCGGTTCGGGCGAAGAAGTCATTTACGCGAAAACTAGGTCATCCAAGATGGTCGCTGAACCATTTGTTCAATGAAGTTTGTGAGTTTTGAATCGATTCCGCAAGCGGGTTCGGAGATTTTTTAGAAATTTCTAAAAATCAGCCAAAATCCAAGATGTCCGCCTGCCAAATTGGCCGATCGGCTTCGCTTCAGCAAATTTGGGTCTCTATGAGCTAAGGATGCTTCCTACAAAATATAATTTAATTCAGCCGAGCAGTTCTCGAGAACACATTTTAAATTTCCCATTGCTTTTGTATGGGGGATTTTGGCGGGAAAATGATCAAAGATTACTGCAAAACAGTTTATCTGACAGTTTCCTAAATGCCATATTTGAGATCAGAATACCAAAAAACATATACAAAACCAATTTCGGCTTCAAAATCCATCAAATAAAAAAATCCAATATGGTCGCCAAACACGCTACATTTTGATTGGTCCACTGTGGCCATGTTTTTTGACAGATCAACTTCCCTTGAACAAACTTTAATGGCCCTTAGTCCCTAATCATAGCTCCCAAATTATGGCCCGATCCCTTCAGCAGTTCTGGAGAATTCGTTTACACAAAAACTAGGTCATCCAAGATGGCCGCCGAACAATTTGGTAAATCAAGTTCTGTTGAACAAACTTGGCTTTGCTCTACCAAAGCGGCTTCGGAGATTTGTAAAGACATTTCTAAAGATCGACAAAAATCCAAGATGGCCACCGGCCAATTGGCTTCCTTTGAACAAACTTGAATCTCCATGCCCTACGGATGCTTCCTGCAAAATATAATTGAAATCGGCCCAGTTCTTGAGAGGCGATTAAAGAAAAACTTGACTGATGGACGCCAGGCGGAATGGCACCATGGCACAAGCACACGTGCCCCTTCTGGCCAGATGAGCTAATAATGTATCAGTTACCATACAGAAGAGAAATTAATAACGCACGCACGCATGCACACACACGCACGCAAACGCACGCATGCAGACACAGCGATCTGATCTGTCACTCAAACATACGACGTCATAATCAAATGCGTCACTTTTTAGCTGAATCAAAGTGATGTCGCTATCACAACATTCAAAAAGTCTGTCACTAAAGTGTAGTGTATTCAAAGGTAGTACCTTATAAGACTACACTTAGTTTATTTTGACACGCATTCGAACATAAATGTGATTAAGCACATTTATGTATGAAAGATCGTTAAAATAAACAAAATTATATTTATATATTACCTTTGAATGCCATTTCTATTTTCTATACACTTCTCTCTGACAGTCTTGCATGTCTTTGACAGGGACAGATCTGGCTTTTGTAATGTTCGAGCCAATAGATTAGCCAAATACAATTTTTATTAACCAAATAGATTAATCTTTTAGCCACATCTTTACTTCAATGTCACTTAGGACGATGCTTTTAGAGTCATCCTCAGTTAATACTTTCAATTTTACAGTCCAGATACAATAGGGTCTTAATATATAAGAAAGGCCTTGAAGACTTTGAAACTAATATGACTGAAAGATATTGCTGCCTAAAATATGACTGAAAGCTGTTGCTGCCTTAGGCAGCAATAGCTTTCAGTCATATTAATTTCAAAATATTCAACAATGTAAGCAGGAATTTTGCCATGTAATTGTAATGCTGGAATTAATCACAATTCAGTTGAGAAAATTAATTTAATTTTAACCCATTAACCCTGGAATTTGTTTTTAAATTCAATTTTCTCATTAAAAATGTCCATTTGCAGACCAAGAGAAGACTATTTTTTGAAAATTTATTACTGGAATGGCTGACTCGATTATCGAGCCAGTCATTTGTGGTAAATTTTCAAAAATAGTCTTCTCTTGGTCTGCAAATGGACATTTATCATTAGCCAATTCTGCTTTTCAAGAGCCAGATTTCATTTTAACATCATTTGGCTAATTGGCTAGTGGGTAGATCTGTCCCTGCTTTCATGAATTTACAATTTAATAAACACTGTTGAATATTTTTAAACACATTTGACTGGGAAATGTTGCCGTCATAGGCACCAGTTCAATTAGTTTCAAATAAATAATCAACAGCTTAACTGTATAGCTATCTTGAAATGTAAATTCTGGGAATACAGGGTTCAGCGTTGAAATTGATTCAAACATTCCCACAAAGTAGGCAGAACTTAGATAGAAATGGGCCATGTATAGCTAGAAATGAATTCTTTGATTCCCGGGCACTAGCCCATCTGGTTAGTAGCTCATGTTTCCAGCCCTATGTACCTGCTTCAAGGTGAAACTCTGCATCATGGATGGTTAGCAGGCTATGTGTAAAGAGTGAGCAGAACACAGACACCAGTGGAACAATTCTGCTTAGATCCGTGCTCAAGATTGGAAGGCCTGTTGATAACAGATGTAGTAGTGACGATTCAGACCTGCAATTAAGGACAACAGCGAATAAGAGCGAGGCGCCATAAAGAAAACAAAAAGACCTTGCCATATTGTGCTTTAGTCACATTGTAAAATGATTTTTGAATTTTCTGGATTTTCACAGATTATCCAGACTTTCTGTACATTTTCGGATCACGCCCAAAGTTGTGGATTCCTAGTGTATGGCCACACCCTTTCACGAGATCAAATTTGAGCCAAATCATTGAGTAACTCCTGAGATATCCATAGATCAATAATTTGATATGATCCCGATCCGGGTTCTTTTATCTGGATTACGGCCAAGTCTGGAAATTCTCTTGTGTTAAAATCTGAGCCAAATTGACCCGCTTTTGGGATACAGCTTCGGACACACTTACTGAGCGAGGGTAATAAGAATATAATATTGTTTAATCACATGTTATTTTGGGTTGGTTAATAACTATGTATTGAGAACAGTAGTTTGGTTCTTAAGCCTGATGCTTGATTACGTTTTTGTGTAATCCTGAGTCTGAATAGTCATGGACTTTCGTTATCCTTGTCATTGATGAAAAGGTTACGCGACTGACCTATCAAGAGTTCCTTCCACTCGACAATGAATTACTAACATTGTTAATGCCAATAAAACATTTTCCAGTAATGATGAATTCTTACCCTGCTGCACTACAAGATGACACACTCAAGCAACTTTCCCACAAGTGTCTGATAAAACTGGTATTAAATGCTAGTCGATAAAGCAACCTGAAAATCAGAATTATAACAATGAATATGGTACTTCATGTAACCCTATAATAGTCAAGTTTGCTTTTCTCATAGAAAATGTCCATTTGCAGATAAAGAAGACACTTTTTTTTTAGTTACCACTGAAATGACTGACTGTTATTGCGCCCATCATTCCATGTTCTCTTTTTCAGCAAATGGACATTTTTTAAGACCACTGCAAATATAGTTAGTGCCATTATAGGATTAACACCTTATTTTGAATATTACAGTTCAGCATACAATCAAAGTATGTAGACAACACAATAAACAATCAGATAAACAGATGCGTACAAATGTGTATATATGGTAGAAACTTATTTCTAATATTAATATGATTATGATGTATACACACATTCTCAAAATACTCAGATTATTTAGCAAACAGTATATATGCTTTGAGACGTATAGATACATTTTCAACAATGATTTATGGTGAATGATAACCGATATACAGAGGCAAATCTGATTATGTCCAACCTTCTTCAAACAAGAAACTGTGTTCGACATCCTCGGGATAAGAACATTTTTGACAAGTTACCAATAGATTGACTGGCTCAACAATCGACCCAGTCATTCCAGTGGTAAATTTTAAACAAGAGGCGCAAGGGGCCTGTATCACTCACCTGGAGCACCACAAATTTTTGTCAAAATTGTTGGTGGGTGGTTTAGTAGTCATTTAAATGAGTTTGTGGACATTTTTGCAAGTGCAATATGGCCGGCAAACACGCTACATTTTGATGGCGCCCTGGGTTTTTTTTATGGATCAACTTCGCTGGAACAAACTTTAATGGCCCTTAGTCCTTAATCATACCACCCAAATTTTGGCCTGATCCCTTCAGTTGTTTTCGGGAAAACTAGGTCATCCAAGATGGTCGTCGAACCATTTTGTAAATATTCCTCTTGAAGAAACGTGGCTTACCTCTTGGCCTAGATGAAGATTTCCCAAGCGGTTTCGGAGATTTTTAAAGACAATTCCTAAAATCGGACGAAATCCAAAATGGCTGCCGGGCAAATGTGCCGATCGGGTTCATTTGAACAAACTTGGATCCCTATGCCCTAAGGATGCTTCCTGCCAAACATAATTGAAATCGGCCTTGCAGTTCTCCAGAAGACATTTTAAATTTCCATTGCTTTAGCATGGGAGCCTTTGATGAAAGAATTATCCAAGATGGCCATCAAACTGTTTATCCGACAAGTTCAAAAATTGCAAATTTAAGCTCAGAATACCCAAAAACATATATAGAACCAATTTTGCCCTCAAAATCCATCAAATAAAAAATCCAATATGGCCACCAAACAGGCTACATTCTGATTGGCCCACGGCGGCCATGTTTTTTTTAACGGAGCAACTTCCCTTGAACAAACTTTAATGGCCCTTAGTACCTGATCATATCTTCCAAATTTCGGCCCGATCCCTTTAGCGGTTCTGGAGAAGTTGCTTTCTGGAAAAATAGGTCATCCAAGATGGCCGCCTAACCATTCTGTCAATCAAGTCGTCTTCAGCAAACTTGGCTTACGTCTTTCCCTAGATGAGGTTTCATAAGTTTTGAATCGATTCCCCATGCAATTTCGGAGAAGAAATTTTTTTAGACATTTCCTAAAATCGGCCGAAATCCAAGATGGCCACCGGCCAAATCACCCGCTCGCCTCCATTTGAACAAACTTTGATCCCTATGCCCTAAGGATGCTTCCTGCCAAATATAATTGAAATCGGCCTAGTAGTTCTCCAGAAGAAGACATTTTAAATTTCCCATTACTTCAGTATGGGCGCCTTTGGCGGGAAAATAATCCAAGATGGCCGCCAAACAGTTTATCCGACAGTTTCGAAAATGCCAAATTTGAGCTCAGAATACCCAAAACCATATATAGAACCAATTTCGGCCTCAAAATCCATCGAATAAAAAAATCCAATATGGCCTCCAAACACGCCACATTTTGATTGGCCCAGGGCGGCCATGTTCTTTGACTGATCAACTTCCCTTGAACAAACTTTAATGGTCCTTACTCCCTGACCATATCTATCAAATTTCCGCCTGATCCCTTCAGCGGTTCTGGAGAAGTCGTTTTTGGGAAAACTAGGTCATCCAAGATGGCCACCGAACTATTTGGTCAATCAAGTCTTCTTGAACAACTTGGCTTACCTCTTTCCGTAGATGATATTTCATGAGTTTTGAATCGATTCCTCAAGTGGTTTCGGAGAAGATTTTTAAAGACGTTTCCTAAAATCGGCCAAAATCCAAGATGGCCACCGGCCAAATTGGCCGATTGGCTCCATTTGAACAAACTTGGATCCCTATGCCAAAAGGATGCTTCCTGCCAAATATAATTGAAATCGGCCCAGTGGTTCTTGAGAAAGTTGTTTAAAGGAAAAGTTGACGGACGGACAGACGACGGATGGACACATGACGGACGGTCGCCATGGCATAAGCTCACTTGGCCTTTCAGGCCAGGTGAGCTAAAAATCATCTTATCTGGACCTGCAAATCGACATTTAAAGAGCCAAAACTCTAATTTTCTTGAAAAATCTTGACCATTAAAGGGTTGAAATATAAACAAGAAGATCAGTACTGATCACATGTCCCCTGACGTGTGTTGTTAGTAAAACACATTTTTGAGATTCCTGCCTTTAGAAAATTGCGTGTGTGTATATGCATGTCAATCTACGGTGGTTACAACACTACTACATATGTAAAGGTTGAGTGTTTGATAAATTACACACGCAGGCACATGTAGTTAAAGTTATCAAATTTGGTCATTATTTAAGGGGGACAACTCTGTTGCGCCTCGACGCATGTCTCTGAAATGCAATCCCCACCGAGGACTAGCGACAAGGAATGAGTATGCCAAATCTGAAATAAATACATACAGACTATGTAAAGTTATTGAGCGGAAACCAAATTTTCCTTGAATTCTATGTCATTCAAGGGAGATAACTCCATCACATCTAGACGCACATCGATGAAACGCAATCCCCACCGAGGCCTCGTCATAAGGAATCACTATACCAAATTTGAAATAAATCCATGCAGACGAGCTAAAGGTATTGAACGGAAACCACATTTTCCTTGAATTCTATGCCATTCAAGGGGGATTCAAAAAAGCATCCGCTTTTGTTTCTACGAGAATTCTTAATACTTACCAGATGTACTATTATGATAATGTCTATTATCTAGTCTAGCTCAAACTAAACAATTAAAACTCCGCACTCTCCTGGTCCTGCCCATACTGTGTCCGGGAATACCATAGCCGCAGGTACCGAGTCAATTCCCAATCACAGTCAGATTCGTCTTATGTTTGCCTTGGCAAACTGTGAAAGCAGCTCAGCCTCACCTCAGCGGGGCGGCTGAGGGAGGGCCATAGTACATCTGGTAAGTATTAGGAATTCTCGTAGAAACAAAAGCGGATGCTTTTTTGATTCTACTTCGAATAATACTTACCAGATGTAGTATTATGATAAACTCCCGATTTCGACAGCCAGAAAATGCCGGTGGGAGGAGGTGAGGCTCGAACCAGCACTCAACTACCATCCAACAGAGAAGGTTGTGAAGAGACTAGAACCCTGGCATACGCTTGGGTTCTGCTATCTGACTCATAGAGTGCTAAACTTCCATGGTCTAGACCGCGCTCCCCCCCTCTTTTGTCCGCACAAAATTCAGAGGGCTGTCACCAGGGATGCAAAACCCACCAGACCCGTGTCAGCCCCAAGTCTCAGCTAGGGCAGTCCAGTAGAGTGCAAAGAAACTACTACAACTTCTAACTTTGAAAAAATATCAGTATATCGACTAGATTTTCAAATTGGAATGAGTCTAATGTCTGGTTGATAGGATAAGAATACTCTTGTACCAGACTATTTACCTAAGCAGTCTGGTATTTCGACTGTAAGTAAATATATTTATAGTCACTTAATTAATGTAAACACTCACCATTTTGAGTGCTTGATCTTTTCTCGATCATCACAGGAGCTCGGCCCAATCCACGGTCGTACTCAGTCATGTGCATAGCGTTTGTTCAGTGTAGGCGGAAGACTAGTGATGTGTGCGAAGTAGTGGTCGGACGTGGCTTAGTTTAGGTTTGACAGATTGGCGACGGCTACCGGATTAAGTGAGCTGGAGATGTCGCGAAGGTAGAAATCAGTGAATGACGACTCGGCATGCCATTGTGCTACAGACATCACCTCCTCTAATGAGACACCCTTATAAAGGGCCGATGATGCTGCTAGTGCTCGGACCTAATGGGCATTCGCATGATCAATTTGCTTTCCTGTAGCGATTTTGTGCGACATCTTAATAGCGTCAACTATCCAACGAGAAATAGTATCTTTCGAGGCACGTAAATGGGGAGCTTTGAGACATAACCACAGAGATTTCGGGTCGTCTCTCCACTCATTAGTACGTTTCTTATACATTTTAAGACATCTGACAGGACACCAAACAGAAGAGTTTGGGTCATGTCTAGTTAAACTTGGCAAATTGATCGGCTGTCCTGAATATTTAAGTGACTGATTCTTTGACAGGAAACAAAGACGTGGAAGTAGTCGTAAACCTTCACCCGTGACGACAAAACGGTCTTGTTCGGCAGAAAGCGAATGTATTTCGCTTCTCCTTCTCGCCGACGCTGCTGCAACCAAGAAAACTGATTTAATAGTTAACAGTTTAATATCAATAGATCTAATCGGTTCAAAAGGAGCCTGTCCTAAAACCTGTAGAACAAGATATATACACCTGTGCAAAAGTTAAGCACCAGCAAAAACAATAGAACGTAGAAACATGATGGTACAACTAGGCTGCCATACGTTTTGTCCCCGCGTTAGCTGACATAATTCCAAGTACGAAATGCACATGCATGCATGACTTCACGCCGCTTGATGTCCGTGCGTGGCGGGAAACAGCACACGTGTTCAGTTATGTAAAAGTCCAGTTTGAGGTGTAGAACATTACATACAGATTTAGGCGACAAGATTAGGAATTTTGTGTTAATGACCGTGGTTTATTTGTACAGAGAGAATTAGCTCTTGATTGTGAACCGCTATGGCAAGACGAAGGTTAAGTGATCGTGTGAAATGGCAAATCATAGGCATGCATACCACTGGTATGTCATGCAGAGAGATTGGCAGACAGCTGAACATTAACCATACTGTAATCAGTCGTTTGATTGCAAAACATGGGCAAACTAATGAGGTGAACGACAGGCCTAGATCTGGAAGACCGAAGAAGACTACTGCCCGTGATGATCGAGCCCTAGTACGCCTTGTTAGGAGATCTCCATTCACCAACAGCAGAGTGCTCAGCCAGCAATGGGAAACGCGCAATAGAGTGTCAATGTCTACCGTCAAAAGGAGACTGTATGCTGCTGGCATGAAAGCTAGGAGACCTGTCAGACGTCCTCTCCTCACTGCACACCACAAAGAGGAGCGTCTGAGGTGGTGCAACGAAAGAAGACACTGGAACATGAGATCCTGGAGACGGGTACACTGGTCCGATGAAAGTCGGTTCCTGCTTCATGCCACAGATGGTCGAACTCGTGTATGGAGGTCCAGACGCACGGCGTACGACCAACGTAAGTAACATCATGGAAGAAGTTCCATTTGGTGGAGGTTCCGTTATGATATGGGGGTGCATCTCATTTGATTGTAAGCTGGATCTGTTGACTGTACCTGGAACACTAAATGGACAAAGATATCAAGATTCCATACTGGATAGAGTTGTGGTCCCTCATTTTGTAAATCATGCACCTGGAACCCACCCTATATTCATGGATGACAACGCCCGACCACATCGTGCTAGAGCTGTGCATGAATACCTCCGCCAGAATGCCATCGAAACCCTACCATGGCCAGCAAGGAGCCCTGACATGAACCCTATTGAGCATATCTGGGACATTCTGGGAAACATGGTGAGAAGGAGGGATCCTCCTGTGCAGAACCTACAGGAATTAACAGACGCACTCCATCTTGAATGGCAACGAATACCACAATGGCGTATCAGTCGGTTGGTGACCAGCATGAGACGTCGTGTCCAGGCCGTCATCCAGGCACAAGGTGGATATACCCGGTATTAATAATGACAGTCTCAAACTCGTGCACAGATGTTAAACTTCGTTTTCAGACACCATTAATGACAATCTAGCCACGTGTGTCAACTGTAGGGCAATAGTTGTCAGTTGTGTCAACGTAACCATATTCAGGCCTCGTTTTCAAGTTCAAACAAAAACATACAGTGTTTCCCCACCATCATAATCAGCATTCCTCTAGTTGCATTATTACCTCTTGCACTAAGATGGATGGGTACATAAATGTTTATGCTATTGCTTTCTTCATAGCACATGAATATACCCTCGCATGTGCGTAAAAATAGGGTGGCTTAACTTTTGCACAGGTGTATAGATTCCATGATGGGATAGGAATTGGCTGTCTAGGTCTCAGATTGCTCATTCCTTTGACAACTTCATTCAAGGTGTCATTCTCCACCCGTTCAACAGTGAGACTCGGAATGACTGAAGCTAATGCAGACTTATATGCTGCTAGGGTAGAAGGTACAAGCTTGTCAACTTCGTATAAATGACAGATAAAATCTGCTACGTGTTGAACAGATGCAGAAAAGGGATTAATATCTCCTCTCTCACACCACTGTGCAAATTTGTTGATTCTATAATTATATGTCTTTATGGTTGAAACTCTTCTGGCTGAAGCAACAAACTTCGCTGCTTGCTCAGAAAAGCCACCCTCAATTGCACGCTGCTTGACAACATCCATGCAGTCAATTTGAACATTTCCGGTCTGTCGTGGAGGTACAGACCCTTGTTCTGAGAGATTAGATCTCTTGCGTCTGGCAGAGAGACTGGATTGCAGACCAGAAGGTCCAGCAGATCCGTAAACCATGATCGGCCTGGCCAATACGGGGCGATCAGTAGTACTTGGCACTCCCCCTCTCTTATTTTTGCCAGAACTTTCGGGATGAGAATTGTTGGAGGGTACGCATACGCGTACATTCCCTCCCAACTTATTGCCAGTGCGTCTACTGCTAAGGCTAGCGGGTCCGGGATCGGTGACACGTAAGTGACCATCTTTGCGTTTTGATTCATCGCAAACAGGTCGACATTTGGCTTGCCCCATTGTTTGAATAGAACCTCCGCTACCGATTGGTTGAGCTGCCATTCCGTCGGATGACAAACCGTCCTTCGACTGAGAGCATCCGCTAGGATGTTCAATCTTCCTGGAATGTGTGCTGCCCGAAGAATAATATTCTTCTCTTGGCACCACAGCAGAAGGTTCCAAACCATCATACACAACTCTGGTGATCTCGTCCCGCCCTGGCGGTTCAAATAAGACACCACTGTCGAGTTGTCTGTCCTTATTAGGACAACTTTGCCTTGAATTAGGCTCTCGAACTTTCGAAGTGCAAATACCACCGCTAATAGTTCGAGCACATTGATATGTTTCTGCGCATTGGTCCGATCCCATTCCCCTGACACTGACTGATTGTCCAATACCGCTCCCCAACCCGTCAACGATGCATCCGTAAAGATGGATATCTGAGGTTGAGGAGGTTGTAGAGGAACACCTCGCAGGAGATTCTGTTCGGATAACCACCACTGAGGGTGGAATATCAATGGTTCTTTGACTGGAATCCTCAGAGATAACGGATCCGTTTTCTGAGACCAGAATGACATTAGATACATCTGAATTGGCCTGCGCCTGAGTGCCGCATATGGAACCACCTTCTCCAGAGATACTAGTAACCCCAGTATCCTGAGAAACTGGCGCGCCGTCAGATAGGCTCCTAGAGAAACAGACTGCAAAACTGCAATCAGGCTTTTGACTCTGCTCTCCGCCGGAAAAGCTACGCCGTCCCTGAGATTGAAAAAGATTCCCAGATAGACAAACTCCTGGGATGGAGTCAGTTCTAATTTTTCTAGATTTACAATCCACCCTAGATCCTTTAATAAGGCTAGGACTACCTGCAGATTGCTGCGCAGAGTGACTGGATTCCCCGCCTTCAGCAGCCAGTCGTCTATGTACGTGTGAACAGCTATGTTTCTCCTGCGAAGTAAAGAAGTCATGGCGAGAACCACCTTGGTGAAGATCCTCGGAGCTGTGGTCAGGCCGAACGGGAGAGCATTGAATTCCCAAACGTTGTCTTGGAATGCAAAGCGAAGGTACTTCTGAAAAGGAATTGACATTGGAATATGAAAATATGCATCCTTCAGATCTATCGACACTCCCCACATGCCTTTCCTCAGCCCTGTCATTACTGCTGCAACCGTCTCCATCTGAAATCTGGGAGAAAGAATAAACTTGTTCAACGGTTTGAGATTGAGAATTGGTCTCCATCCTCCGGTACGCTTCGGAACGAGGAACATGATCGAATAGAAGCCCAGAGAAGACTGATCCTTGACTAAATGAATGGCCTTCTTCTGATGAAGAGATTGTATTTCTGACCGAATGGCGTCTAGACGATCTGATTCCCTTGGAACAGGAGTCCATATTGGAGTCGAGGTTAACGGAACTAACGATTGATGGATGAGCCAGTCCGGATCGTAGCCGTTTCTTATCCACTGACAAACTAAACAGTCGCGCACGACCTGTTCCCATTGGTTTAGGAATAGCTGAAGACTGCCTCCGACGGAAGGAATCTGCACACAATTGTCGGTCAAGATTAGCCGATAAGACGCTAAATCGCTTGGGTGAAGATTCTCGACTCCATCTGTCTCCAAAGCCATCGGTAGTGGTTCCGCCGGAAACCCGTCAGGAACGAGCCCCACGGCCGCCCTGCGGCTTCTTGTGGTACGACGGTCCGGAACCGCCGCCACGGCTATCCTTACGGTAGCCGCCTCGGCCCGAACCACCACCCTTCCTGTCTTCCTCATACGGCCTCTTACTAGAGGGCTTGTATGAGGATGAACGGCCAGGTCCTTGTGATCCGGATGGCCTATGGGCATCACGGCCAGAAGGACGGAAGGGCGATCTAGGACGCTGCCTCTGCTGCTCCTGTCTATGTTGATGGTAGGACTGTTGCGGCTGAGTCCTCTTAGTCGACTTCCACGACTTGCCGACCACTTCTTGCTCCGCCACCATTGACGCAACCTTGGAGCGCTTGCCGTGCCGAGCCGCCGAACAAGCCTGGACCTATGAAGGGCGCAGAAGATAATGCAGCCCTCATTTCCGGTCCTGGTTCTACACAATCGAGAACCATTCTCCGTCGCTCTGCCAACGTTCTAGTGATTACCCTGGCCAGGCAATCCTGAGACAGGCGCATGGTGTCCCGAACAATTCCGGGAGTAACCTCTGGCACCTGTCCGCCTTCCGCCGTGCAGTCCAGCATACCCTGCAAGACGGTACACCCGTGCGACAGCGCAGCCATGGCTGCCCTCGCCGCATCCTCAATGAGCGTGAGCTCATTGAACGGGTCTTTGTTGGTCTGAGAAACCAAAGGACGTGACCACCCCTTAGCCTTCCCAGCCAACGGCCTATTCAGCGCCTCTCGTTCCGCAATGGAAAGCCGTGGAACCCGGGCGTACTGATGATAAGCCAGCTCCGGAAAACGGACCCTACTCCTTATCCCCTTCGAGGCCTTTGGTAATGCATAGTCTGGCTGAACCAGACGGTATGCCGCAACTTCCAACATGTCAGAAGTCTGCGTATCCAACGGGAGTGTCGGCATGGCTGAAGAGCCACTTGACAGAGCGCTAGCCGCACGCTCTGACATCCGTTCCATCGCCGGATCGCGCTGAGATCCTAGATCAGATGCCAACCCGAGACGATTGGTCATCCATCCAAGGACCTGCACCCATTCAGCTTCGGTGCAGAAAACGGACTCGTCCATCAAAGAACTGCCGTTCTCATCCTCCCTCTCTCCCTTAGATGAGAGGGCCACCGACGATCCATGCTGAACGCTATGATATGCGTCTCTGCCAGGACAGAGCACATCCATAACGCGACTACCAGCGGCACCGGTGTCTAACGAATCGCCAGACCCGGCTTCCCCGCAGTCCATCGGCTCCCGCACGGGATCCGGGACTACGACCGCCTTAACTACGGCTGGTACCGTCACTCCGATAGGAGCCGCACCTAACGCCGCCGGGATACCAGCAGGAACCGCAAAACACGGCTCCGCCGGCATCTCCGGTTGCACAAACAGCGGATGGAATATGCCCGACGGAACTTCGACATCACCATCCGCCTGGCAAACCCGTACAAATCCCGAGGGCGACCCCTGGGACGTACTAGGTCTTGCCGTCATCGAAATATCCGGCATGCCGGAATCTTCCATTAGCAGCAAATCTTCCTCCTCTATCGTCGGCTCTTGAGCCAAGGACAGAGAAAGGGCAGGTGCATGACCCTCAGCAGAACTAGCCGGACCACCTAATGGTTGTCCTGCACCAGCTTGCCTCACCGGGACCGTGGACTGCAACGAGTCAAACATCGCCTTGAACTGGGCCGCCCATACGCCCAGCGCTGAATCCATTCGTTCATTCAGACGACCTTCAAGTCCCATAAGAGACGCCTGCTGCAACTTCGCTGCCTTGTCCTTCGCGATCCTCTCCAGCCTCGCACGTCGATCCCTGTCAAACTCTGCCACCATTGCCGACGACCACTTCACGCACACATCACAAGGGCTGCCGACCTTACACTGAGCGCACGCCACACAGTGATGTCCCAAGTACTTCCGCTTCATGAACCTGTTGCACTTCTGGCACAACGTGTCCGGATTCTTAGGTTTCTGCGAACACAGAGAAAAATTACAACGCTGCACATGACAAATGATGACGAGCAATACGCACAATCGACTTGATAGTTAAGATTTCTTAAACACATTAACTTTCTCTTAAATTAATGATAATCAAGTTCTTAGGCAGGAAATATTTGAAACTTTTTTGAGTGAAATTTTTTTTAAAACAGACAACTTAGCCTTCAACTAACGTTAAATAACCAAGGCTACATCGCCGATCGCTACAAACACCCTCGACAATGAAGCGACGGCTAAAATCGGCGACAAACAGAGTGCATAGACACACCAAGCCAAGAACGACATAATTCAGGGGCGCCGCCATCTTGGTTAAGGGCGCATCCATATTTAGAGGAACCGAGTCGCAAGAGAAATTAACCGAGTACCCGACTTAAACTAAAAGTTAATGGGTACAGAAGCGACTCCAACAATGGCTAACATTTTAAAACAATGTGCCAATTTAAGGAAATTTCAAACAGTCATTATGGCACGAATGTATAAATTGTAGATTGATACAACCTGCCCCTGTGATGATTTCCCTTTTTCTTCCATGATGCCAACAGTAACACACTCTAACAACACTTAAATCAGTTAAAATTGAAAATTTTAAGGGCTCTGACAAAACGTGACTTTCTCAAGTCGCAAAATAGACGAATCCCACTGTGATTGGGAATTGACTCGGTACCTGCGGCTATGGTATTCCCGGACACAGTATGGGCAGGACCAGGAGAGTGCGGAGTTTTAATTGTTTATTTTGAGCTAGACTAGATAATAGACATTATCATAATAGTACATCTGGTAAGTATTATTCGAAGTAGAAAACTCTATCACATCTGGATGCGCGTCACTGAAATGCAATCCCCACCGAGGCCTCGTCATAAGGAATCACTATACCAAATTTGAAATAAATCCATGCAAGCTAACTAAAGTTATCGAGTGGAAACCTAGTGTGACGGATGGACGGATGGACAGACACACACACACACACGGACGTCGCCTATTACTAGTGTCCCCGCCGACGGCAGTCGGGGGACAATAATTACCTGGTTCTGTGCACGTAGAATTTCTGGTCTGCCATCATCGCATGGCAGATAGAGCACACGGATGCAAATGTATCAGGCGTAGGAAATTTATTCACACAGTTCACTAGGCACTGAACATGACTTGGTGCATCCAATAAACGCAAACATTCACTCCGAAGTTCTAACAGGCTCGGGTATCCCTGAATTTATGAAAAACCAATACTATGAGTGATTTGATTGTACTTTCATTTGTATTCATGAACAATCTATATAACTGTATATTACTAACTCATAACACTATACACTATATTTTGGCAAGTGGAGCAGACTCAGCTCATCCCCCCAAATTTGGCTTGTGCTCGTCACGCAGGTGCCGGATAAGTGATGAGATACAGGCACCGATAAGTGCAGACTGTCCGTGTCCATAGATGAGAGTCACCTTGGTGGGAGCACAAGCCAAATTAGTACGTTCAATCATACATCATCCCCCACCACTCTTGGCTTGTTAGCTGAGACTGTTCAAGTGGAGACGCGAAGGAACAGTAAGGCGCTAACCTACCTAGGTGCACGTGTCCAAGCAGTGGGGCATGATAACCTTACTGCCTATTGAAATCTGGAAAATTGTTGGGTTGCAAGAATCTAGTGAAATTTGAGAAATTAATTATTAAATTGCAAGAATTTAATGATGAAACGCAAGAATTTAATGATGAAACGCCAACGCAATGATGAAACGTTATTAGTTATTAAATTGCAAGACTTCAATAATGAGGAAACGCAACGATGAAATGCTAGATTTCAATGATGAAACACCACTCAGATATTCCTGAATAGCCCATCCTTAATGCCAAGCTGAATCTGCCCTATTCCTAGGCCCACACCATGTCCATATACATGGCAGCGTGACACACTACTTGAAACATTTAGATAAAAGGTGAGTGGCGGGGATGGAGGCCGTCAAATTTTTTCTGATGGTAGACTAATTATGTGCTCTATAGGACATATATTCTTAAAACTTTGAACAATTCACGGTATGCTTGACTACTTGCCACTAGCTATAGACACACTGTGACTCACTGCTAAACAGGCCCACATTTAGGCAATCAGCATTCCTCTCCTAATAAGGATGCTTTCTGCTGGCTGGCTGCATACATATTCATGAATAGGAACTAAGTTATCGATAGCGTGATACTTGTAGCTGCTTGTACTATATTACATGATTCTGTAAGCTGCCTCACATTCCTACCATTGTATGTATGGAGAGGCTGAGCTGTAACTATGAGTTATTGGGTACGGATTGTCATGGGGAGATTTACATGGAAGTATGCTGAGCATATATGATAGTTATGTTATTGGTATCCATAAACCTGACTTATCTGTACTGTACATAAGCCTGAATTTATGAAAAACCAATACTATGAGTGATTTGATTGTACTTTCATTTGTATTCATGAACAATCTATATAACTGTATATTACTAACTCATAACACTATACACTATATTTTGGCAAGTGGAGCAGACTCAGCTCATCCCCCCAAATTTGGCTTGTGCTCGTCACGCAGGTGCCGGATAGGTGATAAGATACAGGCACCGATAAGTGCAGACTGTCCGTGTCCATAGATGAGTCACCTTGGTGGGAGCACAAGCCAAATTAGTACGTTCAATCATACATCATCCCCCACCACTCTTGGCTTGTTAGCTGAGACTGTTCAAGTGGAGACGCGAAGGAACAGTAAGGCGCTAACCTACCTAGGTGCACGTGTCCAAGCGGTGGGGCATGATAACCTTACTGCCTATTGAAATTTGGAAAATTACTTGTTGGGTTGCAAGAATTTAATGCTGAAAAGCCTACTGTCTAGTGAAATTTGGGAAATTAATTAATAATTAAATTGCAAGAATTTAATGATGAAACGTCCAAAATTCAGATATTCTGGAATAGCCCATTCTTGAAAGGCTGAGTCCCCCAAATGAACACCCTGAACAAATGGACAATAAATAAATTAACACTCATTCCATTCAACGAAAATAGTAGCATTCTGTTTATATGATAAATAGAATTGCAAACTTATTTCTATTAAATGGCAAAATTATGCATCTTGTTTACCAATGGAGGGATTCGATTTGTCACTAAAGCATCTGAGTATGTATTTGATTACCTCCGTATCCATGGTTACTGTATCTGCTTCATCTTCCGATTCAGAATCCCCATTATCAGAGTAAGAGTCATGCGGCCATGGTAACAGACAGACAAGATGTTTCAACACATGAATATACAAACGCACATCTGACATTTTCAAATCACCTGCAGAAATATACCATGATAAATGCAGCTCGCTACAAGTCATATATAGCAGTGAAGGGTTTATATAAATATGCTCTTTTGTAATCACAAACATATTTACATATCACACTTACCGGTACACACCACTTACCGGCGCACACACACGCACACGTGCACGCACACACACACACACACACACACACACACACACACACACACACACACACACACTCCCTCTCTCTCTCTCTCAAACTCACACCCAGATGAATACCGGCATGTCAATCCACATGCGCATGGATTATCATTCTAACAAATACATATAACTAGTGGTGTTCCAATTAATTGATTTCATCGATGATTGGTTGGTTTGCATGTTCAGACAACCGATTGATCATGATTTCAGAAATCAATTTTGGCTGAAATTGACTATATTAATTTATCCTGACTGATAAAGCCAGAAAACAATTGCAGTAGGCGGATACTTTTTGGCAAAACATTTTTACTTACTATATAACATAGTATTATCACATAGTATATGTGATAAAACGAAACAAATCTTAACATATGATGATTCCATTCCATATACATTAATATAATTTTTTAAGTTGCTAAATTGAAATAGAGGACCATGCCTCTATTTCAATTTTGCAACTTAAAAAATTATATTGATTTATATGGAATGGAATCATCATATGTTAAGATTTATTTCGTTTCATTACATATAGGCTCAGTTTAAGCTTCTAAAAGTGTATAATTTAAACAACTTTATTTTCAGAAATTTTACTTTGAATATGCACCTTTAACTGATCATCAGTTAGTATGTAAAACCAATTTTTTATAACAAAAATACTATATTCCCAAAACTACAGTTAACATAAAAACATTTATATTTTGGTTTTCTCATAAATATATATCGTCATTGCTCAATACATTACCTATGATACGCTCGCTAAACATAAGCAGAGCAAACAGTAACCATGGCGTCCATAAAGATGATGAAGCGGAATCAGGATTCTGTCTAGTCTGTTTGTTCCTGTTGTCTCCCTTTGTAATGTTCCCTGAGAGGTTAGTTTCACTACTCTCTGATAGAAGTGCCTGTAACAGTTCCACAAATGGAAACGGATATTTTCCATAGGCCATTGCAGGGAGGAGGAACTGACCAACCTGTTCTGTGTATGTCGGGCACAGCAATGCATGACAGAGTGAACATAGCACCAATTTGCTGAAAAAAATAAAATTTAACAACACTGTAGTGTGTAATTGCTTGCATTTTGAATTTTCACTTTTAAACATTTCTAATTTGGACAACAAAGACAAAGGTGTAGAACTCAAAATGGAAAGCCAATCAATCACTATTACTATTTCAATCACATAACAATCGATAATATGTTGCTATAACTCCGGGATGTGATCAGTCAATCTACCATGCATTCATCATCCAATGGCGGGAGCTGATCTGTCACGTATCTGACATCATAATCGAAATGTCACTTGTTAGCTGACATCACAAATCAAATGACGTAAGTATATCAAAAGAGTAGCAAAGACTCACCACAACAGTGTCTGAATTGTATGTCGTTGATGAATTTACAACTTACTAAAGATTCTGTTAAATATTTAGAAACTAAATTTGACTGAGAGTTGTTGCTTCCATAGGCAGCAACAACTCCCAGACAAATTAGTTTCTTACACAAATTAGTTTCTAAATATTCAACAGCTTACATGAATATAGTTACTGTGAAATTTGAAATTTGGGGGGTTCCAAGTGTTTAAATCGATCCAAAGGCGGGTACTAACTCTTAGCTAGAAATCGGTGGCGCATAACTAGAAATGGGCGCCTCTATTGATGTTACTTCAACGGATGTCATAATTAAAATCTATAATTTGTTAGAGCCTTTATGAATAGTCTAACAGGACATGATCTTAATCAAACTAAAGGACAACAATCAGAAATTTCTTAAATCTAGGACAGCTCCCCACGATTTCTGTAATTGACCTTTACCGTTACGCTTAATTGAGAAGATCCAGTGGGCTCATCAAAGTTTGGTGAAGATCGCTTCAGTAGAACATGTGTTAAGGTTCGAAAATGCATCACAATTTAATTGGGCCAACACGAGCTGGACCCATTGATTTTTCAATCTTCAGCCCCCCCCCCGAAGGCAATCTCCAACCAGCGCATGGTGAGTATCCCTCAAGTAAAACTTGAATTATCCTTTGGAAACAAACTAATTGCAGTAATTGGGTCAAGTAGAAAGACCATGTCCTACATGTGGGGCCCAATACATTTCTTGACAGCAATTCAAAAATTCAGGCCAGAAACAAAGAAATTTAACTCCTACATGTAAAAATACAAAATGTGGCTGGGCAATTTAGGTGTAATATGTTTAATGATTTCCTGTACATTTTCTGAAATCCAAGATGGCCACCAACCATTTTTACCAATTAGATTTTGGTTTTCCGAAATATGAAACTTGGTTGAAATAGTTCTAAATATTAATGATGAGCCATTTTAATGGACATTTTCTGAAATTCAAGATAGATAACGCAAAATAAACGAAATCTAGGATTTCTTTTTTCACGAGAGAGTTGATACTTACCTCCCTAATACTTTTGATATTGCTAAATATTGGCTTTCACTCAATAAACACTCAGATTTAAAACAGTTAGGTGCCCCTACTGGGCAGGGAGTCAGAGCGTAGTCTGGCGGATGCCAGCCCCACCACCGCGCATGCGCAGACTAGCACTTCCTCTGACTAGATTATTGGCTGACACACATGCAACTATTAAGAGCCTGAAGACCGAGCCTCTGTGGGGTGGAGAGGCCGGGTCCGTATCTAGGGAGGTAAGTATCAACTCTCTCGTGAAAAAAGAAATCCTAGATTTCGTTTATTTCACTTCAAGAGTATACTTACCTCCCTAATACTTTTGATATTGCCAGAATTCGAAAGTGAATCTGGCGGGAGGGAGGCGAGGTCAAAAGACCAGCTCATCCCAATACGCTTTTCTGCGTTTAAGGCACTTAAACTTCTGAAACTGTAAGAAAAAACAGTCAGGATTTGACTAACCATCGGATAACACGACCGATGTATGAGAGATGACCGAATGTCATATGCGCTCCCCCCCCCTCCTTCCTGGGAGGAAGAGTCGACTGACCTCAATGTCCTATACGCTCTCTACGTACAAGTGCCATGTACTACAGGACAGAGACGAAAAAGCTCCATTTTCGTAACTCTCAACAATGAACCACACAAATACACAAACCATCACCATATTAATAACGGGTAATCGTGACAATACAATCAACAACGGACAACACATGAACAAGACTGACCTTGTTGAAAATGGCTGCTGACATCATCTTCCCATCGGTAAAGACTGATGCAGGCCCAAAAAAGTGGGTGTTTCCATAAATTAATTGTGATATATATAAGTAATGAGGAAATCACCTCAAAAAATATAAACCGATTTATTTTTTCAAAACCGACAAGGCGAGAGGATTAGAGGTGTCACGGAGATAATGGTCTGTAAAACTTGACTCACAGTGCCACTGAGCCACCGACATAATATCATCCACAGGGACCCCATTAAATAGGGCCGTGGATGTCACTACGCCGCGGACACTGTGAGCCTTGGCCACGTCAACCTGCTTCCCGGTGGCGGATTTATGGCAAAACTGAATGCACTCCACAATCCACCTGGAAATGGTGTCCTTAGAAGCCCTCCCATGGGGTTCAATATATGACAACCATAACGCTGACTGGTCGGTGCGCCATGCCGCCGTACGTTGTTTGTACCGGCGCAGCGCCCGGACGGGACACCATGCTTTAGAATTAGGATCATATCTAGTCAAAGCAGGCAAAATAATAGGTTGACCTGGATATTTCAACGACTGATTTTTAGCCAAGAAATTAATCCTAGGTAGCAGCTTAAGGCCTTCCCCTGAAACCACAAAACGGTCATCCTCGGCTGATAAGGCATGAATCTCACTCCTACGCCTAGCCGAGGCCGCAGCAATTAAAAACACAGTCTTCAGTGTTAATAGTTTCATAGAAATGGAACTAAGTGGTTCAAAAGGCTTATCACCTAGTACTTGAAGCACTAGCGATAAACTCCAAGACGGAATCACAGGAGGATTCCTTGGTCTTAGATTGCCCATGCCTTTAATTAATACATTCAATGTATTTACTTCATCACTTCCCCTCTTAGCCAAGCAAGGAATAACAGACATTAATGCTGATTTATAACCAGCAATAGAGTTAGGCTTGAGGCTATAGGCATCATAGAGGTGACAGAGGAAATCAGCTACTACTTGAATAGATGAATCCATTGGATCAATACATCTTTTTGAGCACCATTCTGCAAATCTGTTGATTTTATAATTATATGCTCTGGAGGTTGACCCCCTCCTGGCTTTGGCCATAAACATGGCTGCTTGCTCAGAAAAGCCCTCCTTAATTCTAGATTCCTTGACAACATCCACGCAGTCAATCTGAACATTGACGGATTGTTGTGAAGGGCCTTGCCCTGGAAGATAATATCGTCCATCAGAGGCAGAGGAACCGGATTGCAGACCAGAAGGTCCAGCAGATCCGTATACCATGATCGGCTTGGCCAATCCGGGGCGATCAGAAGCACTTGGCATTCCTCTTGTCTGATTTTCTGAAGAATTTTTGGAATCAGGATTGCTGGAGGGAATGCGTATGCATACATTCTCCCCCAGCTGATAGCTAACGCATCTGTTGCGAAAGCGCTTGGATCCGGAATCGGAGAGACGTACGTCGTCATCTTCGCATTCTTGCTCGTTGCGAACAAATCGATGTTGGGTTTCCCCCAATGGTCGAACAGACGATCCGCCACACATTGATTTAGTTGCCATTCCGTGGGTAAAACACTCATCCTTCGGCTCAATGAGTCTGCAAGCAGGTTTAACCTTCCCGGAATATGAACTGCTTTCAAGGTAATCTGGTGATCCAGACACCAACATAGCAGTTTCCATGTCATCATACAGAGACTGGGCGACTTCGTTCCGCCCTGGCGGTTTATGTAAGTCACAACTGTTGAGTTGTCTGAACGAATAAGAACAATCTTGCCCTGAACTTTCTGTAAGAAATGTTCCAGGCCCAGGACTACTGCTCTTAGCTCCAGTAGATTTATATGTTCCTGTGACTGTTCCAGATTCCAAAGCCCTGATATCGTGGATTCTTCCAGGCAAGCTCCCCAGCCCTCCATCGATGCATCTGTATACACAGTCACCTGAGGGTGGGGAGGGGTTAGCAAAACCCCCGGTAAGAGATTCTCTGTATTCAACCACCATTGCAGGTGGTGAATCAGAGGCGCCAACACTGACACATTCGAGTCCAGCGAACCTGTACTCTGGGTCCATTGTGTCATGAGAAACAACTGGATCGGCCGCCTGCGTAAGGCGGCCTGAGGAATGACTGGTTCCAACGAAACCATCAACCCCAGCATTCTCAAGTAAACCCGTGCCAGGACATGACGACTGTCGCACACTGACTGAATCAACGAGATGAGTATTTGAACCCTCTCCTGAGTAGGATAAACATATCCTGTCTCCAGATCGAAGAACATCCCCAGGTAAACAAACTTCTGGGATGGAGTCAGCTCTGATTTTGGGAAATTGATCATCCAGCCCAAGTCTGTGAGAATTTTCAAAACAATCTCCAGATTGGCGGACAAACTTTCCCGGGTGTGCGCTTTCAACAGCCAGTCGTCTATGTACGTGTGGACTGCTATGCTTCTCCTGCGGAGGTATGCTGTGATCGCAAGAACCACACGGGTGAAAACCCGAGGAGCCGTGGAAATTCCGAAGGGCAACACCCTGAATTCCCACTGTCTGCCCTGGAATGCAAATCTCAGGAAGCGACAGAAACTCCTGTGGATGGGGATGTGGAAATAAGCGTCCTTCAAATCTATCGACGCCGTCCACATCCCCCTCTCCAACCCCGCCAACACCGAGCGCACCGTTTCCATCTTGAAACTGGGCGTCTCGATGAACTTGTTCAATGGCTTGAGGTTGAGAATCGGTCTCCACCCACCGGTGCGTTTTGTTACCAAGAACAGGGTTGAATAGAAGCCCGGACACCTCTGTGCCGGCTGAATAGCTCCTTTTTGTACGAGGGAATTTATCTCCTCCTCGATACACAACCTTTGATCTGGATCTCTCGGAACGGGAGTCCAGATTGGCACCAGAGACAGTCGCGACGGCGGGCCTGTCATCCACTCTGGATGATACCCCACGGAAAGCCATCGCAAGACTAAACGGTCCTGAGTTAACCGTTCCCACTCTTGCATGTGGTCGGCAAGCCGGCCTCCCACCGGTCCACCTAGGGACCGCGGTGGACACAAGGCATGCAAGAGCGGCACTGTCTCCGTCGCCATACACACCGGCGTGGTCCTTACCGCGGTAAGCGCCCTGTCAGGAACGATAACCACGCCCAGATCCTCGCGCGACCCGCCCCGCCCCGCGCGCACCTCGGTGCACGGGCGGCTGCCTGGCTGACGGCGGCTGAGGAGCCTGCGCCCCCCTCACTGCTGGCCGAATCGCACGCGGCCGAGGCCGGCGCTGCGACGGCGGCTGGCCTCTGACTTGGCCAGCACCACCTCGAGCCTGCAGGGGACGATACGCAGGGGCCGCGGCGCGAACGTTAGCACGACGCAGTACCTCAAACTGTTCGCGCAGCGCCCTCTGGTTATTCACCAGGGTGACCGTCTCCTGGAGGTGGCGACATCCCTCACCTCCAAAAAGACCAGGACCCGTCATAGGCGTACGGAGTAGCCTATTATACAGGTCCTGAGACGGGCACAAATTGTCCAGGGCAAATGTGCGTCTTGCCCTGACACTCCTGGTCACCGCCCGCGTCATACAGTCCAGCGCCAGGTTAATACCATCCTGGATGGTACGCTGGACCGCGAGCGGGCCTGGCTGGCGCGACGCGGATGCCGTTACTACCCCCTGTAACAGCTGGGAGACGTGGGACAGAGCGGCAATCGAAGCCCGCCCACTCTCCTCCGCATCACGCAACGCGGTATTCGCCGAACGCAACGCGTTCGCGCACAAGACCCCCGCGTCAGAACGGGATCCTGGCCGCGTATCCTCACCCAAAGCCGCGCGGTCATCCACGCTGGGCTTGGGTACCACACCGTACCGCTGGTAGTCCAGGGGCACGATGCGACAACGCTTGGCCACCTCGCGAGGGGCCTTCGCGAGACGTCCACTCGTGTTAATGGACGCCTCCGCCGCCTTGAACATGTCAACGACATGCTCCGCCAGCGGCAGAGAAGGCATAGCGTTAGCAGTTGGATTCCCAGCTAACCACGGCGTGTGAACACGGTGGCTAGCCGACTGCTCCACGGGCAGATCAGGCCTAACGCTCACCAACCACTGGCAAGCGTCATACCAATCCTCCTCCGTGGCTAACTGCGAGCGCTCTACAAGACGGGGTCCTTCGTCTTCCTCCTGAGCGCAAGCAGTACTTGACGGCGGGTACGCTGATACACCTGGCAAGCCAGGGAAAACATGCGGGCCTGTCAGCACCGGCATGAGAATATCACTGGTTTGACCAGGAGCAGGCACCGCGGTAGAGCGCGGGGTATATATAGCTCTACCACGGGCCCGGCCAGCACCAGCTACACTCTCGGCAAGCCGAGGTATGCGGTACCGCTGGCCATCAGCAGCGCCCTGGGCCACCACCTGAACCGCGGACCTTACTCCAGGGTGAGTAATACCGTGGAAAAAAGCGCCTGTATTCCCCGCGAGGGGTGCACAAACGTCTTCATCCATGTCCACGTCGTCAGACGGCGACCCTAGCAGGTAATCCTCATCACCCTGGTCAGAAAGATTAGACCCCGGGTCAGCAAAGAGAGCTAACCCGGGCTGACCAGGAACGGTGCCATAGGAGGTACTGGCCACCGCGGCGTGCGGATACCCCTGGACTGATAAGCAGCCAGCGGGTTCCAGCGACAACCGTCCACGGTCCCCTATCGGCGCGGCAATAAGCCTGCTGCCAGGGCCGTGGAACGCCCCCTCTAATGGGGCCACCTCTGAATCGTCGGACAACGGAAGCGGACTAAGGAAAATCGATCCAGAGGCGGGGATTACCTGCTCCGAAGCCGATGATGAGGACAATAAAGGATCTGGTCCAGGAAGCATGCCACGAAGCAACCCTGGAACCAAATCTTTTATTGTCCTCCTCATCTCTCCCAACATCTCGGTCCGGAAGGTCTCCATATCCACCGCGGACGAGACCTTCCCCTTACCCTTCTCACTTACACCCTCTCGTTTCCGCTTCTTCTTCTTCTCCACCACTACCACCTTGTCCGTCGCCTGTAAGCAGCACAAGAATTCGGACATTAACACGCCCCCCCAGTGCTTACATATGTCACAATTAATCAATGGACCACAAGGGCTACATTGATAACACAGATGCGGCCAGAACTTCACATGCATAAAACGGCCACAGGACGCGCAACCCGGTCCCTGAAACAGGGCAAAGGACAAGGAGTATGAGCAACTAGTTAAGCTTAGAAACTCAATCCAACTCAAGGAGAAGGAAAAACGATCATAAAGATCAATATACATCAAAAACCAGCCTAGCGCTTGAATTGCTAATAAATACATAGCCAGCTGATTATGACGTCATTAATCCCGTGACAGGAAAAATTCGATCCCAACAAAACATCCAAGTGCAAAGACGAATTGTATGCTGAATGGATAAGTTGACTACACAACCATCAGATACATATAGATAACTCTTTACTGGCAAAAATGTTAATTATCTCCCTTTGATTGTTTACAATAATTAACATCACCACATTACCAATGACTAGATACCTGACACTTTGTATAGACAAACCATCCAACGTGACGAACCGGAAACTCCACCATCTGCACGCCTCTTAACTCTCTCCACCTCATGGGGAAGGAATTGGAACAAGAGGGCAAAGTGAGAAGACCTTTATACCAGGCCTCCAACTCACTGGGCATAATTTTTCATTTGGTTAGATAACCTGACAGTGTTAGAAGGAAATGGAACCATGGTGGAGAGAATACTAATTCTCTGGAACTGTGACGTCACAACCTAGCGTCATACAGACCTGTGGACAGAAACAGAAAGAGAAATTAGTCCTAGGTAGCACCGAGTTGACCTAAACCAACTAACTAAGGCGCTTATCACGGTAAACGCGAGTCCCGGAAACACAATACACCGGGAAGAAAACTCGCTAATTTTACTAGAAGTCACCTGATTTAAAGGTCCAACGTCCTCCGGTGGCGAAGTGTATCCTCCCGCCATCCAAATCAGGTCCTATCACTTCCAAAATAACACCAATAACAACGTTAATGAGCAAGAAAAGCTTATGACTGAAAAACATGTGTGTTCTCTCTGCCAATAATCTAGCAAAGAGGAAGTGCTAGTCTGCGCATGCGCGGTGGTGGGGCTGGCATCCGCCAGACTACGCTCTGACTCCCTGCCCAGTAGGGGCACCTAACTGTTTTAAATCTGAGTGTTTATTGAGTGAAAGCCAATATTTAGCAATATCAAAAGTATTAGGGAGGTAAGTATACTCTTGAAGTGAAAAACCCAAGCAATCAAATTTCTGTATACGTCTGTATTCCCTTGAATAAACATTAATAGCCATTAGTAACGGATCACGTTTCCCAAATTTCGGCCCTATCTATTCAGTGGTTCAGGAAGTCATTTCTGCCAACACTAGATCATCCAAGAAGGCTGCAGACAAATCGACCAACCAGGTTCTCTTGAACAAACATGTTTCAGCCCTTTGGCTAGATGAAGTTGAGTTTAAAACCAATTGGCCAAGAAATTCTGGAGTTGTTTAAAGTACTTTCTAACCAGAAATGTGGTTGCAATGCAACCATGAAGCTGGACTTTACAATGAACTATGAAGCTGGATTTCCTACACAAAATAAATATAAACGGCTTATAAATACACTTATCAATGAGCATGACCATTGACCCCAAAGTAATTGTCTCATGCCCTTTCATTAGAAAGTGCTCAAGGTTGGGTTCAGTATTATTAACACAACATGACAAGACAAGACAAGACATAGTGGGCAAAAGCGAAGAAAGACTGATTGCAGCTGTAGGATGTTTCTATTACTAAAGCCGAAGAAGTTAAGCTAGAAGACAAATGTTAGTTTTGATAAAAATTTGGCTTTAGCAAGGACACAATGACCGTGACATTTAACCTTCAGACCCCAAGGTAGTTGTGTGATGCTATGTCATTATCAGGAAGCATGTGTCCAAGTTTGGGTCCAGTATGATTAACCAAACATGAAATACAAATATAAAAGTCGAGCTAAACGGAAATTGGTCAACGACGCGGTGGCCATCACCGCTGCTTGCCGCAGCTGCTGCATGATGTGCAGGGCATCATCATAGCTCATTTTACTTCATAGGCGAGATAAAAATAGCTCAAGATGGCCACAGTACAAATCGAAAGATCAGCTCCACTTGAACAATCTTGGATCTCGTTGACCCAGGGATACTTCCTCACAAATTTGGTTGATATTGGACCAGTAGGTTTTCAGAAGTCGCTTGGAGTTTCTTATTCTTTTCCTATAAGGCTATGTTCAGAAAATAATCCAAGAAGGCTGCCAATTCGTTCACCTGACAAAAGTGAGTGTAAAATTTGACAGTTATACCAAATAAAGAAATCCAATATGGTTACTAAATGCTACATGTTGATTGGTCCATGGTGGCCATGTTTTTACATATCAAATTCCCTTGAACAAACTTTAATTGCCCTTAGATCCTGATCATATTTCCAAAATTCAGCGCTATCAGTTCAGCGGTTCCGGAGATGTTTTTTGCGAAAACTAGCTCATCCAAGATGACCGCCAGACATAACAACCACTCAGGTTCTCTCAAACAAAGCTGTTTCAGCCGTTGGCCTAGAAGTTTCTGGAGTTACAAATCAATTTGTCAAACATTTCCAGAGAAACTCAAAATATTTGCTTTTCCAATGTACATTTGAAGGCCAATAGAATACTATTTTTTTTCAGTTTGTTAACACGCAACCCAACCCCATGCCAGGTAACTGATAACTAGTTAATAGTTAAACGATGATCACAATTTATTTAGAAATCTATTACGATCTCCCAAAGTAGAAATCACACAACTCTACCAAGAAAGTGTTCGTGTATAAGGAAGCAACAGGTTTCAGCAACACAATTTTCAAAGCGATTAACAGTTATCGGCACATCCACATGGACCTATAGGTTGACTATTGGTCGCAAGTAATATAGACATTGTGTAAAATTACATGTCTCCCCTATCGTTGTCCTCTTTATCGACAAACATCACAGAGCTCAGATCTGATTCAATACGTAGAATACCTTCGTTTGGTTTCAATATGGTTTAAACCTTTAACACTCAATAATTTAGCTCAAGAAAATTTCAGTTTCCTCTTAGAAAATATTCAATTCACCTTTCCAGTGTATCCCATCCATCATCTGACCTCATATGAGGTCATAATCAGCTCTGCGCGTGCATGATGTCACAATCATTACGTCACAAAGGGTTCCATATAGACCGTCATCAAATCTCAGAGTCCGACACTTTGTATAAATTGTAAGTCTTTGCAATTCAATGCTATTTAATAAATGTGCTGTTGAATCAAGTTGACTGGGCGCTGTTGCTGCCTGAGGCAGCAACAGCACCCAGTTAAATTAGTTTCAAAATATTCAACAGCTTACCTGTGTATTTTTTTATGGAAATTGATAGTCAGGGTGTTCAGAGATCGATCGATCTAGGTATGGGTGGAGCTTAGCTAGAGATGGGCGGGGCATAGCTAAAACCGGAAAGGTCCATTGCAGACCAAGAGACTATTCTTGCTAATTTACATGTACCACTGGAATGATTGGCTAAGTTATCAGTTTTTTACCCTTGCCGTTGACCACTACTTAAATCAAGAACCGAGATATTGATTTGCTAAAATTGAACAATCCTGAAAATTAACATTAAAAATTTGAGTTCCATACTAAACTAAGTGATTTTAATGAATAAACGTAATGGTACATATAGAAGAAAATTTTACTAAATGTAAAACCTTAATATTGATGGCACTGTTGACACATTCAGAAGTGTCTTTCTGCTTTGCAGAGGGGACTAAAATTAATGTTCTTCTAAGGCTAAAAGTCTATTTGTTTACCTGAAATCTTTGTTACTGAGAGCTGCAGCATAACTAACAGGCCTCATTATCAGTTCGAACAGACTATCAGCCAGTGGAGTTGGAGCCACCGCCGATCTTTCCAAACTGCCGGGCACTCGGGCATTTAGCAAGCTACGCATACATTCAAAATAACCTGCACAAGGTAATAAAGATATTTCACTAACTCATTCGATAACAGAGACACCGAGAGGCAAAAATACTTTTTGTTACTAGACATTATAAAACACTACCTAACTTTAGAAATTAACATTAAGAGGCCCAAGGTCCTGTGATGATCACCTGAAACACTAGGCAACCGCATTTCTGTATATTTTTCTGTAATTCTCAGAAATTCAATATCGCTGAAAAAATTATTGACCATTCAAATTTCTGTATCTGCATGCCACAAGTGTAATCTCCATGCCCAGTTTGATACGGATCAACTTGAGTTATTATCAAGACTAAATTTTCTTAATTCGGTCCAGGTGAGCAAAAATTATAACACGAATTCCACGGAATTAAATGTCTCGCCTGTCTCTTGTTTGTCACAGTGGCATTAACCTTTAACCTGCTGAGCTCCATGTCAGCATCTTGGTATAGGCACCCATGTACCAAACATGTGTTGCATTAGGGTTAAGCACTCCCGAAATATAACATGATACGTTTTGCTCAGCTTAAAAACTTAACACTGAAGAATAGGTTTTGTAGAGGTCAGAATGACCTTGACCGTCACCATTGTGATTTCAGTGTTAGCATACTGCGTCTTAACATTATAGGCAACCACATAGCCCACTTTAGTTGCAATAGGATTAACTGATCCTGAAATATAAGCTGCGGTGACACATACGTCTCACCTGCGAAGAGAAAAATGTCATGCAATAATATGATTTAATAATTTGCATATATCAGTCTAATAGCAAGTCATTCAAGTAATTAGTTTTCAAAAATCGTATTATCTCAATTAACAACGAATTATTTCTCAAAAGCCTCTAATGCAGCTACATTTTACACACTTTGATCAATTTAATGACTAAGTGATATTTATGTTGTTGTGTGATTTATACCATTCTGGACGAGGTGGCTGTGAATTTTCATTGGCAAATCATTTTCAGGTACAGAATTGATAATGTCCTGTGATGTGAACACTTCAAGCATGCGCAATGATATTGCTATAGGGTCATTGCTCTGGGATATGCGTACCAAATGGCTGAAATGAAGCAAATTGTTAGAAAAAAATTGATTTTTAAATCATAACATAAGCCAACTGATGTTTGTTATTAATCCAATGTGTTGCATTTTGCTGTCAACAAACACAAAAACATACATAGATACATCAAACGAAAACAACTGCTCATCTTCAACAAGAGGCCCAAGGGCGTTAACGCTCATCTGGACCATTAGCATGTGAACCATTAGCATTTGAACAGACCTAGGAAATTAATGATAGACACTGATCACATGATCAAATTGAACGTTAGGTTCCATCTAGCCAATAAAATAATCCAATATGGACACAAACCCAAAATTCTGATTGGTCCATGACAACCATGTTTTATCACGGATAAATTTCTCTTGAACAAACTTTAATCACCATTAGTTATCGATGAAATTAAATCTAAAGAGTTTCAGCCTGATCCGTACAGTAGTTCCTGAGATGTTATTCTTGAGAACAAGATGGCCACTGGAGCAAGCGGTTAATGAGTAGCATTTTAAATATTTCACAGCATTTTTCAGGAAGTTGGCCACAAAAAAATAGACCAATCAAAATTCTGTATACAGGTTCTGAAGGCAGCATACCATTCTAGGGTCATTCCAAACGAGTTTGTTTGAAATTGGGCAAGTGGTTAATGAGTAGGCTGTTAAATGATTTCAAAAAATGTTCAGAAAATCCAAAATGTCCACCAGAAAAATTAACTAATCAAAATTCTGTATACATGGTGTGAAACCTAACAGCCTAGTATCCTTTCCGGCAAATCTGGTTGAAATTTCCCAAACAGTTAATGAGGAGTAGTGTTTTAAGTGATTTCCAGCCATTCCTTTTAATATCCAAGGTCAACGAAAATATCGATCAATCAAAATTCTGTATACAGGTTCTGAAGCATACCACTCTAGGGTCCTTCCAAACGAGTTTGCATGAAATCAGCCAAGTCCATACCAGCATACTATACTCTCAGCTAAGTCTGGTTGAAATTTCCTAAGCAGTTAATGAGTAGCGTTTCATACGATTTTCCAAAATTTCAAGATGGCCGCTAAAAAAATTGACCAATCAAAATTCTGTATACATGTTCTAAAGCGTTACCACCACAAACACCCACCCCCAGCCCCACATGCACACACACTAGGCTTGCACGATTATCCGATATTATCGAAAATCACGATTTTTTTTCCAGCCACGATTTTTTACAATATGGTTTTGAAAAAATTGAAATATCGCGAAAATTTTACTTTCACGCCGTATTCTGCCTATTTGTCATGTGTTTGTAGCGTAGCCTTCTATTACGGAAAGCTGTTCAATTTATTTCCAAACCAACATCTTTGCGAGAGAGGTGGACTTATATTAGATATAGGTCAAGAAAAAGTTGAAGCTCATTCTTTAAAATTGTTTTAAAAGATGGACAATAATATGAAAATTGAACGCAATTTACCGGTGCAATTTCTTGCCGCCGTAGTGTATACCTCAAAACCACGATCGCGTGAGTGAAATTATTACCTGGGACGGTATACATATTGTATATTTCTTAATAAGCATGGGTCATAAAATCAAAATGAATCCTAAATTTGACAATAAATGGCGTTGCGAAAATATATAAATCACATGATATTGCTTGCTCTCCTGTTTTTGGAGGCGAGAGGTTCACAAATGTGATAGCTAACTAAGACGGTATACACGCTTTAGCCTGCAAAGTGAACTATCCGAGATGTTTCTGAAGGCTAACTATTATTAGTAAACGGGTACTCGGTAAATACTGATCAGATCTAAACATTAGATATCTATGTATCTAAAGTGCATTCCTAATATCACGTGATTTGTACGTTTTCACAAAGACGACATGAAATGACAAATTTTTGGATTAATTTTGATATAATAAGCGATGATTATAACAGAGTACACAATATTTAGGTTGTCCAATATAATAATTTCACTCCTGCATTAAGCCACGGTGTAAGGCGTCAAAAATTTATACCGGGAAATTGTGTCCTATTTTCATTCTTTAACCATCTTGGCGACTGGATTTAAAGGTTTTTTAGAAATTTACTGATTACCAAAGTCATAATTCGGTTAAAAATGATATGAAAACTCAGCGAAGCCGATATGTCTACATAAGCCAACCGTGCGGTCCAACTCAACCCAAGACCAATTCACCCCGTGAATTCATATACCATAAAATAGGCTATACGATATCGAAATATCGCGATTTTCTCACCACGATATATCGCGATACTTCCTAGGACAATATCGTGCAAGCCTAACGCACACATACTAGGATCATTTATGCCAAATTAATTTGAAATCCGCCAAGTGGTCAATGAGGAGTGCGTTTTTAAGGAAAAGTTGCCGGACACCAGACAGGCGGATGGTCGGCATGGCATAAGCTCACTTGGCCATTCTGGCCGCTAAAAATAAATGCGAGAAAATTGGCACATATTATATAAAGTATTACTTCATGAACATAATCAAATCAGTCAGGCTGTTTTAAGAACTGGGGAAATTCCAGATGGCCGCAGACTAAACTGGTGAATCACGTTGTTTAATTACAAGATTTGAACCTCTCTCAGTAGGTTCCTTCCAGTCAAGCTTAGTTCAAAATCAGCCATTGGTTTAGTAGTATGGAAAAAGATGATGGATGAGATACCAGAGATGGATGGTCAACATCCTTAACTAGAAATCAATCCACAATACAGGTAAGGAAAATAACATATGTTTTGGTTTTATGTAGTGTGCTTTACATGTATATATAAATTTTAACAGAAACTGATTTACTCTTTATATTATAATCATACTTGCCTCATACAGAGTTTAAGTATGGAGCATGTCAAATACAGGCCCTGCTTTGGATGAGCTTTGAGCCAAACCAAGAAATCTGCTTTCTGCTTTAGCACAAACTGGCATAACCATGTCTGAAATATTAAGTGTTCATTAAAGTTAATTTTCCACATGACAGTATATAATAATATTATGTTACTGATTTGGTAAATGACACTAACGACATATATTAATATTAACTAGAATGCAATAGAGGGAGATGCCGACTCACGCCTTCGTGCTGTCTAGCACTACCAATTCCCCACCCCCACCCCCATTTAGCAGTACATTTACTCAATTACAGATTACAATCCCTCAATGTGTGAGTTAATAATCCGATAATAAACAAGCATATTTACCAGACGTTGGTCATCTTGAGAACCTCTATGAAAGAAAATGATTTTGCTCATCAAATGAACCAGATCTGGCAGAGGAATCTTAGTTGCTTTTTGGCGGATGGCCATTGCCTGGTCAAATAGCTGACACTGCAAGGCATACTGGGAAAACACAATAAAATTCAATGAGTAGGATAAAATACCTTTCAAAAGCTTTATTGGCATCACTGTTCCTCAAATTAACTGTAATATGATGATATAAGTAAAACAATCAATTCACATCCACATAACACTAATATAGTAGGCAAGATGGATTTACTTAAAAGGCCACAATACTTGAAAGTCAGAAAAGCAAACGTAATGATTGTAGCCTACCTGGTTGGAAGGGTACATACATGTTCATCCTGTATAGGATTTGAAGCAGACAGTTCAATATGTATATCACTTGCTTGATGTAGGCTTGCGCGATTATTGCGTAGTGATCGCGATCGATTATTAAAAAATAATCGTGATTACTCGATTAATCAGCTTGGATACAAATTACCAAGACATAGCAACAAAAGAAAATCAATGACGAAAATTGCAATGGTGTGTAGAAAAGTCCATTTGCAGGGCAAGAGAAGACTTTTTTGAAAATACATGACTAGAATGCGTGGCTCGATTCTCGAGCCAGGCATTTCAGTAATACATTTTCAAAAAAAGTCTTCTCTTGCCCTGCAAATCGGCATACATTCACTAAGCAAAAAGTAATTTTTCATGACCGATCGCATAGATTTTGAAATATTTTATGCAATAGAAAAAATTCTCGATTATTCGATTATTTAATTTTTAATCATATAAATTCACGATTTAAAACATAATCGTGATTTTAGATTTAATCACGTAATCGTGCATGCCTAGCTCAATGTGGACCATGCTAATAGTAGCACCATCAGGAAGTGCTTATTGTCTTAGAAAATGGCACATACAAGTTTTTGTCGAGCCTTGCATCCTCTATAGAAAGCTTGGATCTTCAGAGTACATTCCACACGACGTCTCTGTGCCTAAAGATAAGTAAAATATCCAAGTACAATACATCAATTAATGTGAACTAGATGATGATATTTATCTGATGTTAAAAATTTAAACTTTCAAATTAAATTAAAATCTGAATTGGTTTTCATTTTTCAACAAATTTGATGGAAGATGTTGCTGTCAATGCTGAAAAATGTAGACCGGTTTCTTTGCTATTGACATAGTAAAAGATAGAATATTCACATCAGCGTGGTAGGGGTTAAATATGATTTTCAGATATGTCCAAATTGCTGTAACTCATTCAGAAGTTGTACAAATATTTCTGATTCAACATGTTTTTCCGTTCCTGTAATGTCTTTCATGTGGCTACATATATACTGTACATAAATATGTCAGGAATGCATCACAAAATTGCTTACCTAACAATAACACAAATTTGCTTAACACAAAAATGGCTTAGATGTATATTTACAATTTGGGCATGCCTGCTTTTTAAATGATACACCTGAAAGTGAAATATTGCAATGTTGAAAATCCTTTTAATTATGATGGCAATTGGATACAATGATGATATAGAACAAATCTCTAACATTTTATTAAGATTGTTTAAGTCTTAGATGAATTAAATGTCCAGTGAAAACTGTTTAACATTTAGCTAAATCTTGGTGCACCTCAGATGCTGCATGCCATTTCGATCTCTATGTCACGATATCCCCCGTCTCCCGTAGGGCTTGATAAAAACAAGAGAATGGCTTGAGGTTGACATAACACCATAAACACCCCTCCCCAAAGATGAATAGATCCTCAACGCGCGTTTACAAATACCACCATTAATACAGTAACTTTTGAATGCAAATCAGTCATGTATGACCGATGTTACATATAAACTTTTAACATTAGGCACATCATTGGGTGGTGTACAATCATTCAGTCAAGTTCCAAACATTGGACGTTTCCAGTTTTAGCTTTGCCCCGCCCATCTCTATCTAATCTCCATTCACACCTCGCTCATGTTGGGATTGATCAATCTCTGAACTCCCTGACTATCAATTTCCAAAAACTATACAGGTAACATGTTGAATATTTTGAAACTAATTTGGCAGCAACAGCGCCCAGTCAAATTAGTTTCGGAATAGTCAACAGCATGTTTCTTAAATAGCAAAACAAACAACTCGTATGTGTCAAACTCTTAAGCGTTAAAGACAGGCGTAATCGACTCATTCATGACATCATGATTATGATGTCAGCATACACATCATGTAGTTGATTATGATGTCATATGATTGAGGAAATGGATTCATGAATTCTCTCTCAAACCGTAGGAGTTGCAGCCACAAGATTTATGGGATGTGTTGACATGACGAAAATATGGGGGGGGGGGGGGGGGAGGGGGGCTAATCAGTTCCATTCCACATTCACAGGGAGTACTCATGGGCCTGTGGTTTTGGACTTGGAAAAGACTATTTATTATTGTGATGGTGGACGAGTATAGTACTGTATCCTGATATGCATAATGGCCTTAAGAACTTATTGTGTGCTGATAGGAAAGGTCTATGTTAATACGAATATTTTGGCCCACATTGGGACCCCCAAACATTCCAGCTTGGGACCTACAAATCCCAGCGTATATGGTCCCTATGACCCCTAAAATTTAGATGCCATGAGAAACCTGGTCTACAACTAGAGGCTGCATGTCAAGCCCTTTTCTTTTGCCATACGCCACGCTTCAGATGCAACTTGACAACCTGAAATTCTTTTTAATTAGTTTAAATTGGTGTAGGCCTACCATTACTAAACATTATAATATTTCTTATCCTAATTAATTTCATCCTTGAAAATACATCTTATTAGTTTATAACGCAATTCCTAGATCAGCCTACCTCTCTATTCTGTCTTTCTGTCTGCGTACGCTGCAGCAAAGCAGATTTTTCCTCCTGTAAGAAAGAAAATCAAAGTTGTATCATACGAATGGACCGTTCCAAATTTAGCTATGTCCCGCCCATTGCTACCTAATCTCCACCCACACCTCGCTCGTGTTGGTTATCGATTGATCTCTGAACTCTCTGACTATCAATTTACAAGAAAACTATACAGGTAAGCTATTGAATATTTTGGAACTACCTTGATGGGGCGCTGTTGCTGCCATAGGCAGCAAGCAGCACACCACCCAGTCAAATTAGTTCCAAAATATTCAACAGCAGCTCGTGTCGGTTATCGATCGATCCCTGAACTCTCTGACTATCAATTTCCAGAAAACTATACAGGTAAGCTAGTGAATATTTTGGAACTAATTTGACTGGGAGCTGTTGCTGCCATAGCCTATTAGAACATAAACACTGCTGTTTATGGATGATGGATTTACATTAACTATTATCTAGCTTATGCACTATTTTTGCACGAAGGCCTTTAATGTTCAAATAGGGTTTATAATGGACCCATGCACCATTATATTCTTTGGGAAGCGTACCACTGTTTATGGACAACATTTAAAAAGGAATAGTTCTGATATATATGGCAAAAATAGTCCTCTCTTGGCCTACAAATGGACATTTCTCAAGACCCCTGCAGAGGCCATTTTGGTCGACTTGACTTTTAAATGGTTAAAATGCAAAGGATTTCACCAGCTGTTTGCTGAAGTAAGCAGTAAATCCGGGTTGAATTGTGTCTTAAAACTACTGGACCGGATCAGTTACTGTGCTAAAGCAGTGACCTGGTACTGATCCGTATGCGAAAAGGTCTACAGATCACAAGGGTCAGTGGTTAATTTCTAACCCTGAACTCACCATGATTATTAGTCCAAAATCAAGACCTCCGTTACTTTGCCAAAAATAGTTAATATAGTTGGCATGGTAGAACTACACCGCTATCACACCACTACTGCTTATAGGCTAGGTTTCTAAGCAAGTTTCTAGCTTTTGGCTGTAGGGTTTCTAGCACTTTTTTTGTAAATTCTTGGTAGGGCCCAGATGGTTAAAAACCCTTAACAGTCTGCCAACAAAGTGGCACTTTTCAGCCACCTCTCATAGTAAGGGGTGCATTGATGGTATTGGAGGGACTGTTAAAAGACGAGTCTCTGAAAAGGTGAGAAGTGAGAAATTAGATATTGCATCTTCAGCTGAATTTGCCAAACTAGCTACCAATGTCTGCCCAAACATCAATGTGGTATATATTGGTAAGGACAAGATTGAATCCAAAAAAATGAACTTGATAGTTTCTGGAACCCAAATGGACAAGAAATTAAAACACTATCTGGCAGTCGTTCAGCTCATTATTTTGAAGCCATTGAGCCATATATTATTATGTATGCTACTTATTCTTCCATTGAGACATCAAAAATGGCAATGTTTTCATTTGTGAGTGGGCCTACAGGTAATAAGAATGATGTAGTACATGTAAATGATGACCATGCTCCAGAACAGATTGATTCACCCCCTTCACCAAATGAGTATGCTTGTGGACAATGGGTAATTGTCGATTATGACTCCAAGTTATTATGGATTAATAGTAGATGTAAAGGAAAACATGCATCAAATTAGATGCCTTAAGCCATCTATCTCTGGAAAAACTAATGTGTTTCAACCAGAGAAAAACACAGTTTGGTATAATGAAGAGCAAATAAAGGCCAGAATGGAGAGCCCATGTTAGTTAATGTCAGAGGCATGTATAAAATATCACCATAATCATGATAATTGTCCCATCAGTCACAATTTCAAAGGTCTTGGAAACTGAAACATGGCTGAATTTGTGAACATTGTATTAAGCATTTTATTATTTTCACGCATTATTTGAGAATACATATTAAAAATATGCAGTTTTTTGCCATCATGAATCATGATAATAAGTTTTCATTCTTCAGTGTAGGCATTAGTAATTATAGAATAAAAACTTTTTAAGTTGTTGTTGTGTTTGCTTAAAATAAGGTGATCATTGCCTCTTAATACTTTGATGGTTTCACTATTCTATTAAGATTAATAAGTCTCAGAGTGACACCTACAGATATTTTTTTGATACGGTCCCATAAGTCACAATTTCTTGTCCCATAAGTCATAGTGAATAATACACTGCTTCCATCATGAAAAAGATAGGATGTATGTCTCTATGGTCTTTTTAGAAAGCTACAAGTATCTCCTAATAGAATTATAGTCACATGAAGCTGCCTCTCAAACTGAGATAGTATTTGTAGTGTGTCTGAGCAGGATATAAAATGGTGGTCCGCAAAAGTCCCATAAGTCACAGACCCTTTATGCAAGCTGTCCACAAGAGGTGATAGATAATTCCAGTTTACATTCATATTTGGTTATCGTCAGGTCTTTGCTACCAGACAAAATTAAGAAAATAACTCTATTGTGTCTTAATTCTTTGTATTATTGGTTACAATTTTGAAAAAATCATTCAAATGTCCCATAAGTTACAATGGAATTGACCTTCAGAGAATCTAAATTTCAATGTAAGCTGTTCAATATTTGAAACTAATTTTACTGGGGGCTGTTAGTTTCAAAATATTCAATACCAGTAATTCTTATTAGAGCATAAATTTAGCAGGAATACAAATCTTTTGTGAGACATTTCGATTATATGCATGTACCTGAACTGAAAATATAAATATTTATCAATTATTTTATAAATGTCATGATCAGCCCACAGCAAATCAAGAGGATGTAAAATGGAATAAACTTATTTAAATTGTAGCTATATTATTTTGATTGTGATGTATTTGATTATGATGTTAGATACTTGAGGGGCAGATTGGATACCTCTATTTTAAATCAACATGTATCACATAAATTTACATAACCACATACACATGTGTACCTGTTTACTAGCTCCTCTTAGAGACTGGACTGGTTTGCGGCGGAAGTCTCCTTCAAAACTGAACATTTTTGTTTTGCTCGAATTCTATTTGCACATCTGAAAATAATTACACATTAGTACAAGAGGCTCAAGGGGCCTGTATCGCTCACCTGGAATTATTGGTAACTGGCACAACAGAACAAAATGAGATGACCCCCCCAACCCCCACCCCTGAAAAAATGTACCAATTTAATTTCTGTGAAGGTTCAGCCAAATTTTATTAAAAACTATAATGTTAGTCTTTAATTGCACATGCCCTGCTGACTGAGGTATAAGATTGATGAGGCTCTCTTCTTCTGAGACTTTATTGCGGTAGTACGAGCAGATATAGACTGTGTTGTTACCAATAAGCTTTGCTTTGGCCCACACTGTTTCACAATTGCTGTCAAATTAACGGACCTCCTGACTGTTCAACTCTGACCCTATTCCTAACAGGACACGACCTCCACCCGATATAAGTCTGTCTTAGAACTGTAGACAGTAAAGCCCAACGCAAAGATTTCTGCAGAGTTTATATCAGGAGTAATCCACGTTTCTGTGCCAATAATGATGTCTGGTTTAGTACTATCTAGGAGGTTAAACAATCTACACTGTTTCATCTTAATTGACTGGAAGTTCACGATCAGGATAGAGGAAAATTTTGCCTTGTTGGCTGAGATTTAGTCGGAGTTGAGTTGTGTGTAGGTTTGATACGATGTCTTACAGGATCTGGACTACTGAAAGATACATTGTATGTCAGGGATTGATTGAATAGCCATGGATGGATACTGTTCAGCCACTGTTGAACTATAGTTTGGATTATTGCAGATGGTACAGTGCCAACTTACATCTGCTTTGGAATCACTGAGCCTGTCATATGTTGTGCTGTTAATGCTTTGGCATCTGGCATGGTACCACAGGTTACACATTTCACAAATAACACCTTTTTGGGACCAACCAATCATGATGTCATGATGTCACAAGCTCCACATTTGTATGAACGATGATCGGATTCACATTGGCTAGTAGGAACTGGTCCTGTGTTAGGGTGAATGTCATTCGATGAGACAGTAAGATTAGCGCGAGCAGTAAGATTAGCGCGAGATATATGTAAAGCACATATTTCTTATTATGGTGGTTATGCGATTCCATAGCAAATCCTCTTTTTACATGAGCACTGAGGAGTTGTTTGACGATAAGCATTGAAATATTCGCATATACTAATGAAGTTGACATCACTGATGTGGCATAGCTTTCCCAAATAGACTTGCAGTTGCAGAATTGATTTTAGATAAATAATCCCTTCTGGGATAAAGAACTAAACTGTCCCTAGATTAGTTAAATCTATCCTTCTCAGCGTAAAGAGCATGAATCTCGGATCTTCTCCTGGCCGAAGCAACTAGAAAAACAGCCTTTAACATCAAAAGTTTTAAGGCTAATGGATCCAATTGGATCAAAATGATTACCTGCTAAAACTAAAGCTAAGAAACAATGCTAAATTCTAAGAGGGAAAGGGCTGAGACACTGGAGGACGAATATTGCCCAAACCTCTGATAAAATCATTTAAAATCTTAGAATCTTTGACATCGGCATTTAAACGGCACGGAAGAGAAGAAGCCAAGGAAAATCTATATCCTCTAACGGTATTAGCTGACAATTGCAAAGAATCGAAACGATAAGAAAGAAAGTCTAACACCTGGGATATAGAAACACAATAGCGCATGAAACCATTATTGGAAGTACCATTCTCCCAAAATTTTATGGCGACCCTTGTACACACGATTGGTTAACTCTCACCTGGATGAGTCGAGAATTTCCTGAGATCTTGAAGAAAATGGGATCTGAAGGACCGGATGCGATATTTTCCAGACGTACAGGCTTAAGATTTCCGAATTGGGATGAAGACACTTGCCTGACTTGAAAAAGATCTGGGGACACTTGAAGAAGGCGAGAAAAGTCCATCAGAAGTTCGAGAAGGTCTACAAACTAGGGCTGGGCGGTATACCGGTTTCACACCATCTCACGGTTTTTTATGGCGATGGTTTAAAAACCATTACGAAAATAAAAAACCGAAAAAAGCATCCGTAAGATCGCCATTGCGCAAAATCTGGTGACTGTCGTAAACCAGTTTGTTCTTGGCTTGCAGTTTAATATTATCATCTAGTGTAACCATTTGCTACTAGTCATAAAATACAGTCATCTATAACTATTAGACGTGGGAAAGCAAGGGTGTTGGTGAAATCCCAACAAATCGGCTGAGGACGACCCTCGGCAAATATGATTTGATTTGCCAGCAATGAATTTTACATGACGTAAGCTCTGCGGGTTCAATGTAAGATTGAATAATTTGAAAATCTTTGCAACAAATAATCCTTTTTTCAATTCAAGTTTGTACTATGTTTAATTAGGATTCCAAATGTGAGATGGTACCAAAAAAAATCAAGAAACGCGCTGCGAAAACAACGACGCTATACAATGAACTCCCAATCCAAACAAATCATTATTTCCCTTAGATTTCGACAAACATAAAATGATCCATCACGGACTAAGACATACGACACAAATTGCTTGAACGCCCGAGAAATGAAAACGATTAAGTCGCTTCTTACATTGGCGGAGTAGTTACAAGTAAAATACACCTCTTAGCCTCTCAAATACGAGCAGGCGTAATGTGATTGGTTGTTAACAAATTCTTCCGCCGGGATATACACTATCGATTTTATGAATGAAATTCGTATTTTTTATCACGTGACTTTTCTGCTCGATAGGCGTTAGAATCACATCATTTTGTTTTACGGCCCGGTCTTTTTCGCCTTCGTATATCTTCAAGTACGGAGTGTTGATTTAAGTAGATTTAAGTTAGATTCACGAATCATTGCGTTTATGTTGTCAAATTATCATAATCTCTTTATTATATGACATATGAACCTCGAAAAACAGTCAAACACATTTTTTGTGAGAATTCTTGAGGCGCGATTTCCGGGAAATGACTACTCTTTAGTTACGTGCTGAATGACATTCACCCGCTTGAACGACAGCTTATTGAGGAGTATTATTAAATACTGAGTACTCAAATACAAACACGTGACTTACTAGACTAGATCATGCTGTAGGTGGTTATACAAACTCTAACCATATGTGCGGTACTCTACTAGGAGCCTGAACTCGCTCTCATATCCGGGTTCCCACTAACATGCGTTAGATTTTACTATGCTTTCGAAAATAGTTACCTAATAACAGTGTTGAAGATCAACATTTTAGTAGTTAGTGTTATTTTCACAACATCACATGAACAAGACTATTTATTTTATTTATTTTAACTACTATTTTGAGATAGATAGCGTCGAAGTCAGCAGTCGTACGTAGTTACCGTTCTAATTTCGTGGGAATTTACGTCAGTTGGCAAATCGCAAAATACATGTACTGTAGCTAATGAAAACGGCATATTTTCATATTTCAAATTATTTTCGATCATTCTAACCCCTTAAACCGCTATTTCGTTAATACCGGTTTAATTAGTGATACCGTCACCGGTTTTCTTTTAGGCCAAACCGCCCAGCCCTACTACACACCATCATATCCTCGTCGGACAGAATGGAGCTATTAAAATAACTTCCTTGACCTTCAGAACAAACGGGATAAGAATCGTTGGAGCTGACATCCCTGTCCAGGACTGAGACAGGGTATCCACCGCCAGGGTCTGACTGTCCGGAAAAGGAGAGATGAAAGAGATCCCCCAACAGAAACCCCCTTGTGGGTTGGTCTGTAGTTTTATTAACCACTATAAAACATACTTACCGTTCAATCACTACTTGCTAAATCAACTACTCTGCATTTAGCCACTAGAATAAGATTTTTATGCTTGCTTACATTCCTCCATATCCCTATTCCATATCAATATATACCCTCAACCAGGCTACTGGTAGGGTACACCCCTAGCAAATGGCCTGATAAAGACTGGCACCAGTCTGTACTCACTCCTTGGTGATGCCTGTCACTAAGCATGCCCGTGCACGCGCAATGGAGCCCAAATAGGAAACAGATTCACTTTTCTAAATTTAAGTGCAAAATATTACAAACAGATTCTCAAATCATTCCCACACGGGTGGCTGAGGCCGGGTCGTAATGATTAAACGGTTTTATAGTGGTTAATAAAACTACAGACCAACCCGCAAGGGGGGTCTGTTGGGGGTTGTTATTACACCACAAAAACATCCATTCCCGTTCAATCACTACTTGCTAAACCCATAGATTTGGTCAGTTCCCCCCTTAAAACTATTGGTGAGTGGAGATTTGAGAATCGATAAACAAGGATAAAAATTAAACAAATCATATCCAAATGTTAATAACATAACATAATAGTGCACCTTAATCAATCACACAGTGATTATCAAACAAGGAAAACTTTAAACTTAAAGAAATAAATAAAAACCAAAGAAAACTCTCACCCTTTCTCACAGACGCAATGGTCTTAAAGAAAATGGCGGGATGTGCTTGGTAAATGATCTTCGACTTTTTTAGTTAAAATCGTGATATTACTGTATTTCGCTTAATTGAAGCCTAGGCTTCTATTAGGACAAGAGGTGTTCAATTTCCAACGCAACATCTCTGAGAAAGGAGGTGGGCTTATATTAGTTTTCCCAAAAAAGTTTTCTAAAACTGTTACCACGGAAACTCAACACACTTTCTCCCGTAAAAATTCCCACCGCCTTCGACTATGTTTACTGTATACCTCAAAACATCACCGGGGAAGTGAAATTATTTGATTTAAGCGCATAAATATTGCGTATCCTTTAATAAAGGTCATTTATTACATCAAGATTAATCCACAATTTCATATAAAATGGCGTCGCGAAAATATACAAATCACGTGATTCGCCTCCAATCGAAGTTTATTTTAGAGCGAGTACTCGGACATAAGTTTATTTTAGAGCGAGTACTCGGATATAAATATTCAGGAATCTGGGACTCAGAACTCGGGAATTTCTATATATTGTCATTGCGCGATAGGAGCCGAGTATTATACTGATCTGAATAACGGGTACCCGTTTGATACACTCCTGTTAGTGTATAATATCTCGCGAGAACACGGCACCACCCATCCCAAAAGAGCCGCTGGCTCACCAACTTAAGAAGCTGGCTATATTGTCATTCGTAATAATTCAATTTGGATCATTTAATGTTGATCGGCGTTACAAAATTGATGCGCATTTTCTCCCGTGCTTATTTGGTACATAAATTTGGTCTTAAAATATATCTATAAGGAAGGTATTTAATCATGCCAAGACTGTTTTATGCAGATTTTTACTAGAAAAGTGTGGAATAAACTTTATTATATCTTGAACATACGTGGCCTACTATTAATATTAATCTAATAGGTTGTCGAGATTTTAAAATCTGAGGCCTGTATTGACTTCTAGAGATCGGTGTGGACGATTGTTATTATTATACACCCTATTCTTACAAATTTGCTCCTAAAAAAATTTTTCATACACAATCTGCTGAGTTAGGGGATGGGCTTCCAATACAGTTTTGCCGTTTTGAAACTGCTAAGAAATCATTGAAGCTCATATGCCAAAGTTAGGGGGTGGGCTTCTATTAGAGCATAGGTTACAATTAAGTGAAATACGGTACGAAGAAAGGAGACCGCTGCACTCTGATCCTTTAAATAAAAAGAAGTAAAAGTGGACTCAGATTTACAGCCTGTGACCTGCATGACTTCGTCTAAAGAAGAGCCAGTGAAAAGAGTAAAGGAGGCAGCCATTCCCTAACATCGTGAGCTTTTATGAGATAGATTAACTTGTTCAGGAGAAGCAATCTCGTAACAAAGTTTGATGGTCTCACAAATCCATCTGGCAATCGTAGCCTTAGAGACTGGTCTGGCTACCTCCTCTGCATACGGAACCCATAAATGGGACGGATCCGACCTTTTAAAATCGGTTCATTGCCTGTAAACCTTTAATGCCCTGACAGGAGACCAAAATATAAAATGATCGGTTTTGCTGGGAAATGGTTGGACTGTGTCTTCGATAAAAAAATCCCTTGTTGGATATAAGACTAAACCGTCCCCAGATACAAATCTATCCTTTTCGGTGGAAAGAGCATGAATTTCTGAACATCTAGCAGCAGATGTAACAAGAAAAACAGCTGTAAGAGTTAAAAGTTTTATACTAATAGAAGCAATAGGTTCAAAATGGTGGCCTGCAAAAACCTGAAGAACCAAGGACAAATTCCAGGAAGGCAAAGGCTTAGCTACAGGAGGATGAATATTGCCCGATCCTCTGATAAAACCATTAAGAATCTTTGTATCCTTGATGCCAGCATTCAAAAGACAAGGAAGCGATAGGATAAAAAATCTAACGCCTGGGGAATAGAAACAGAATCAGGCATAAGACCATGTTCTGAACACCATTCTCCAAAAAAGTTTTAAGTCGACCCTTGTAAACTCGACGGGTCAACTCCCTCCTGGCAGAATCAATAATCTCCTGAGATCTTGAAGAAACTTTGATCTCAGGAACTTGAGGCTTGATATCCTCCAAACACACACGCTGAAGATTTCCGGGTTTAGATGAAGACACGTTCCCCTTACTTGACAAAGAAGGTCTGGGGAGACTGGAAGAAGATGAGGGAAGTCTACCAGGAGATCAAGATCTACAAACCAGATCCGCTTTGCCAAAAGAGAGCTATAAGAAGAATTTTGCAGAACTGGTCCCTGACCTTCTTCAAGACCAAAGGAATCAGGATCTTTGGCGGGAACGCATAAGCGAACATTCCTGCCCAGGAATGAGACAGGGCATCCAATGCCAGCGCCCGACTGTCCGGAAAACGAGACATGAAAGAGGAGATCTAGGCATTCAGACAGATCGCAAATAGATCTACCTGGGGATGATCCATGAGCCTGAAAATCGCTCCGGCAACCAACCTCTTTAACTGCCACTCTGTGTGGGCGAATTTGCTGGGATGTGACAGCTGGTCCGCAAGAAAATTCAGACTGCCTGGGAAATGAGTGGACACTAGAAAAATCTGGTTCTTGCTGCACCAGAAGAGAAGGTGCCAAACCTCCACACAAAGGAGAGGATCTCGTTCTCCCCTGTCTGTTGATGTAGGAAACCACCAGCCCTCAAAATCTCAAATATTTGCGAGACCCATTTTTGGGTCCCGTGTTTTCAGGTCTGCGTAACCAATTGTTCAGTTGCGCAAAATCAGTTTGCGTAACCAATTGGTTGCGCAAATTGGTTACGCCATTTTTTATCCAAACCTGCTTTATCTGAACATATTTCATCTGTATATTAAGTTAATAATGAATTTAAAGTGCATGTTGCTGAATTATCATTAGCATTTTGATTACAGCATGGACTTATCCCCCAATTACCTAATTTACAGATAAAATATGTTTTAAAAAACATGGTTTCATAAAAAATCATTATCTAGTCAAATGGCATCCGCCGCATGTGAATTCACCTCATGGTCAATTAATGAAACATGACGTTTTCTTGATGATGATGTGCAGGGGTCGAAATTCGCTAAATTTCACCAGAATCAATTCAGATTTTCGTAAATTTGCTCAGCAGGAATCCATGGGAATCCACTTTTGGATTCCTGTATAGAAAGCTCAACGGGAATCCAATACAATGAGGGTTTTTCATTTCCATGTTATACACTGGATAAACACATTGTCTTAAGTACGTATTAAAATAGCATTTAGTAGATAGCTTGACCATTCTTAACTTGTACGCATTAAACTGACAATTTAGTGCAAATGCGATTTAGTGGAAATAAGAGTTACTACGCACCGGTTTTGCTAACATATAGTCCCGTTTTCTCGGTCGCTCCAAAGCAATGAACCACTTAAATATCAGGCGGCATTACTGTCAGAACCTTCCAGTAAATAATATATTGGGTCATATAACCTGTCAAAGTGGGCGCTAACATATTGCTTTACCGCATTTAAAAGCGGCAGTGACTAGATTTGTCGTTCGCCATTAGCAATCAATATTAATCGCGCGAGTCGCACAGAGATTGGTTGAAATAAACCATGTGATTAATTCGTTATGAATGACGACGAGGCACGTGATCAAAATTTTACTACGATAGTAATTTTCATTCATGCCTATTGAAATCGGATAGCCCGCGAGCCAATCAGAAACTACGAGTGCGCATTATCAATTATTATTAACTACGACTGCGCAGTCACGCGAGACATTTCTCATTACCGGTGGATTAGCAACCCCCCCTCTAGGCTGATTCGTGACAATTTTTATTGTTGAAATTAGTAACCAGGATCGCGGCGTTCTGTAAGAATGGAATGTTTACGTTTTTGAAAGCGTTTATTTACGAGAATCCAGTTGGATTCCCATATTTTTCAATTTCGGGAATATTACGAGAATCGGATTCCCGTCGAATTTCGAGCTCTGAATTATTGTGTGTCGTGGACCAATCACGTATATAAAATAATACATCGGGAACATGCCAGCTGACGGTTGCACGTACTTGCATGCACCGGTTTATAATTGAACAGTCCGTTGTTGATGCATAACGTGTAGCGAGACTAGTTCCCGGCCTATGTAGTAATGCTAGCGGAAATACAACGGAAGTTTGTCTCTGACACATGCCTGCTGTCGCTTATTTATAGAATTTGACAGACAGATGTTATCGATCTTTTAGATGGTTTAAAATGCTAAATTCTGTTGTAAATAGCATGTTTCATATCAAAAAGTTGTTGAAACGTTTCTGTTTTCCACGATCAGAGATAACTACCGTTCTGGCCTTTGTCAATTACACGACCATTTTTTCGTTCATGGTAATTTTACTTCACGTAACCGACACGTGAACGAAACGATCGTTCTTGCCAAATTTTGAGGGCTGAACCACCGTCGAATTGTCGAGATTTTGAAGCCCCCTTAATCGATCCAACCATGCTAGGAGAGCCTTCTTGACAGCCCACAATTTCAAGATGTTGATGTGAGCTGTCGACTCTTCCAGAGACCAAAGATCTGAGACCGACAGGGAATCCCAGACCGCTCCCCATCCCTCCTGGGAAGCGTCTGTGAAGATAATCACCTGAGGGGAGGACTTGACCAGAGGGACACCCCTCAGAGGCAGAGAACGATCTTTCCGAAATTCTAGATGAGGAATTAAGTGATCTCTTATGGGAATCTGAAGATAAATAGAGTGAATTGAATGCTTCCAAAGGGACATAAAATACATTTGAAAGGGTCTTCTCATCAGCACCACCCAAGGAATGACATTCTCGACGCGGACCATCAAGTCTATCACTCTGAGGAAGAATCTTGCTCTGACCGAGGGAGAAGTTGACAGAATGTCCATTGCCAATAAAATAGCCTCTACTCTTGGATCTGAAGGAAAGACTAGGCCCTGAGCCAGATCCAAAGAAATGCCGAGGTGCATGAAGACTTGAGAGGGAACTAGACTTGATTTCTTGAGATTTAAAATCCAATCAAGGCTGCATGGCAGACTGCACACCTCTGGAATGACTTCTGAAAGAATTGAGGAAGACTGCTTTTATTAACCAATCGTCTATATAAACATGAAGATGGATAGAACGTCGGTGCAATATTCTTGCCACAGCTGAAACAAAACGAGTGAAGAGGAAGGGGCACTGTGGTAAGGCCGAAGGACATGGCTCGAAACTGCCATACCCGATCCTTGTAGGCGAACCTCATGAACTTTCGGAACGACGGGTGAATAAGCACATGGAAGTAGGCATCCTTGAGATCTATGGAGGAAGTCCACATGCCTGGATCTAGACTGGCTATGATCTGGAAGATGGTCTCCATTTTGTACTTTTTGTAAAATAAGGAGGTTCAAATTTTTCAGATTGAGGACAGGACGCCAACCTCCTGTTTTCTTGGAAACTAAGAAAATGGTTGAGTAGTAGCCTGAGTCTACCCTCCAAAGGGGAACCTCTTCTATGGCCTCCTTGACAATCATGAAATCCAACTCCTCCTCTAGGGCCACCAACTTCTCCGGATTGGAAGGAACTGGTGTCCACTTGGGGATAAGAGACAGGAGGAGGATGAAGGATCCAAGAAGGTGCATACCCCCAGCGAATCAGGAGTCCTGAATGAGGGAATGCCAAGTCTCCCAGAACAGAGACAGGCGCCCTCCAACTGGCAAGCTGGCCAGAAGGCACTAAACCGACGTATCCGAAGGCACAAGAAGAGGAAGGGAAGACTGAAAGAGGAAAGAGAGCTGGCCCTACCCGGGCGATGGCCACACCTTCAAACTCTCTTACTCCGAAAACCTCTGAAAGAGGACCGACCTCTGGACCGTGAACCAGTTCTACGACAATAAGCATATCTATATAATTTTAAGTGAGTTCATGTCACTGTATGTAGATTTTCAGCCAATAAATAATTTAGAACCGGAAATGCGTGAACCGGAAGTGGGAAAATGGAAATGAACCAGGATCTAGCATTCCTGGATGTTCTGAAAAACTGGAAGAATTTACATTCACAGAAGTAGAAGATAAACCGGAAATGCGTAAACCGGAAGCGGAAACTGAACAGTCTACTAACCCCTAATGTTCAAGAAACCGGAAATGCACAAACCGGAAACTGACCAGGATCATGAAGATCCCGGTGTACAGAAAGAAAATGGAAGTAGAAGAGGAAACGGAAATAGATAACAGAATCTTAGAGACAACTGGAACAGCACAAACCGGAAGTGCCGGCTAAACCGGAAACGGCAAAATTCTCAGAATTAACATGATCTGTATCAAACGATCTCAGAATATTACGCATACAGGAACCACCGATAATTTTTATGTTGTCAATAGTAGATGAACCAGATATGTCCAGCACCACTACTTTGGGGTTATGCCATAGCCCAAGAATCATGTAGGTTTGAGAAGCTGGTGACTTACCCGAAATCATGTAGAGCTTCTTCTCCTTTCCTTTATCGAGTATCAAGCCTCATGGGAAAACCGGTAACAAAGCTCATGGCTTGAAAAGGCGGGATTAGAAATTCAAATATCTGTGTTTGAATTTATAAACTTTCATGATTAATACTCTTAAAAGGGGTTACCTAAACACTGGAAGAATAGCTTACACAACTGGATAATACTCCTACGTTGTTAGGTAATAATAAGAGTAGATGATGATGATGATTGGTAGGCATAGTTCAAATATCACGTTAGTTGAAGTATCACGAAAATCGGTACAAAAGGTACATGTGTACATAAATCATCAGAAACAATAAATAGATTTCAGACTACATATTAGGCATGTTGCTTGATTAGTAATCCTTCAAAAACAAACTTTAACAAAGTAGACAAGTACAAAAACTTTAAGCGGATTTTGCCAAACCTTTCTGATAGCAGAAAGATTTGAAAGTTATTCTATGTTTCTCTTGGGCTCCTCTGCGCATGTGCCGTGGGCCCGTGACTTAGGTCATTGAGGAGTGAATATAGACACGTGCCAGTCTATTGCAGGCTGTATGGTTGGAGTGTACTCTACCACAAGCCTGGTTGAGGGTACGATGAGATGGTATCTATAGGCATATGGGGAATGAAAGCAAGCATAAAAATCTTTTTCTAGCGCTAAATGCAGTATAATTGATTTAGCAAGTAGTGATTGAACGGTATAGATGTTTGTGGTGCAATAACAACTTTGCTTGTTGCTGTAGACCTTTGTAGATCAAGATACGGCGGTTTTGTTTCCTTCTGTCTGACAACGGTCCGAGTTTTAGGGTTTCCATTATATTTGTCATACTGCCGGGTTCGTAGAAATAGCTTGAGGTGATAAATCTAGCTCCACGTTTTTGCACATTTTCAAGTTTGTCCTGAATAGTTATCTGCATACTTGCATACGCCAGAACTGGTCTAATCTGTCCCAGTTATGCTTGAAGTCTGATTTCCTGAGAACAGAATGATAAATTTCTCCGCAATAGTCCTAAAGTTCTGTATGATTTGCTGCAGACCTCAGTGATGAGGCTGTTCCAGCTTAGGTCATTGGTGATGTTGACGCCCAAGTACTTTACTGATGAAACAAAACTTACTCGTTCCTTTTAGCGTGTAGTCGAATTTGATGGTTTGTTGAAGCGCATTCCCCAAGTGGTAGCCCAGTTACCTAACATCTTCATGTCTTGTTGGAGTGCCTCACAGTCCTTGGGGTCATCAATTTCCTGGTAGCATACACAATCATCAGCGAATAGCCTGATCTCTGAGGAAATGCCCTGGACTATAGCATCTATGTGGACTGAAAACAGTAACGGGCCTAGAACAGTTCCTTGAGGTACTCCAGAAACAAAGTCAGCAACATTTGATTTGGCACCATTGACTACTACGCACTGATGCGACCTGTTAAGAATGAGTCAATCCAATTTACTATGTTTTTTGACACACCATATTTGTGCAATTTAGATTTTAGTTCATGTGGAACAGTATCAAAAGCCTTTTCAAGGTCAAGAATAAAAATGTCCACTTGTTTCCATTTATCAATGGATGAAGCCCAATAACTGATGACATTAATAAGTTGAGTTTCACAACTGTGAAATTATCGGAAGGCGTGTTATCTGTGAGTTAGGATGTTATTTTGTTCGAAATGGCTCATTAAACTGGAACAGATGATGTGTTCCAGCATCTTACAACAAATGCATGTGAGGGAAACCAGTCTATAGTTACTTGGTAAGGACTGGTCGCTTTTTTATATAAAGGACAAATGTTTGCTGATTTCCATTCAGTTGGGATAACTCCATTGTCTAAGGACTGTTGGGAAAAAGGGGATAGTATGTCTGACAGTTTTGTTGACAGTTATCTGAGTATTCACTGATGTACTTCATCTGGCCCCATTGCATCTGATGTTTTCAAACCATTTAATAATTTCTTAACTCCATTTGGGCTGATGGTGATGTTTTCCATAAAATGCTTGTTTTGGGAATTGAGTATGGTATTTTGCTAAAGGTTGTTTCGGTGAACACGCTAGTAAATTGGCTGTTAAGTGCTTAGGCTTGCTGAGGGCAGCATCTGCGAGAATTCCATTTGTTTTTAGTGGCAGGATTCCTTGTTTGTCAGATTTTTGGTAGTTAATATACTTCCAAAAGGGTTTCAAGTCAGCTTTGATGTCACCGAGCAAATTGTTGACAAAGTTGTTGTGGGAATCTAGTATTTCTTTCTTAATTTGCTTTCGAAGAGCTTTCCAACTATCTTTTAGGCGTAGGGTGGCAGTCTTTTTTAAACTGACTGTGTGTTTTGTTCCCGCGCCTAATCAATGCCCTTATCTTGTTGTTTATCCAGGGTAATGATTGTTGGGAGCGAGATAGCTTACTAGGGATATATCGGGTGGTTTCATTTAGAAAATTCTTAATTAGTTGCCAATTGGTCTCGATATCCCAGCCATTCTCATGACCATTAAAGTACTTCGTTCTTGCAAACTCCAATGTATCTTTACTCATAGTGTCATAGTCTCCTTTCAATACAATATTGAAAGAACTGTCTACGTGGTTTCTTTTTGACAGAGATGTTACAGATGAGGGTGGCCATAACAGCACCGTGCTCACTGAATTTGTCTGATGAGTGATGGTTACTTAATTGACCGGGTAATGTTGTTGCGATTAAATCTAGTGTTTCCTTCACGGGCTGGGAAAGATACTAGCTGTTCCATGCTAAATTCATCAAAGATGTCAATTAAGACTTGGCCGTCTGAATCTGATAGAGGCACCAAGTCTGTGCTGAGTTATGTTTTCCAATCAATTTTCCTGTAGTTAGTCGCCGAGAATGTAGATATGAATTTGGAAGCTGGTTCGCTTTGTTTTGACTTGATCATGAGTAGCTGATTTCTTAGTAGGATAATGTGATCTGATGGTGCATCTGATTCCCTATACCAACTGATGATGTAGTGGTCTTTTCCATTTATTGACAATTTTGCCCATACTGATTCTGAACCATTTTCTAAGTCGTAGACTTGTGATGATTCTAAATTTTGCTTCACTAACAAAATAGTCCCTCCCCCACCCATTATTACACTTATCATTTCTGACTATATAATAGCCTTCTTGTGGAAATAGCTCATTTGACTCTACTGATTTGTCTAATTTGGTTTCTTGAAAGGCTACAATGTCTAGATCGCATGTTGATAGATATGACTGTATTTCAAGGGTCTTTTCCTCTGATGCCATTTATGTTGATTGAAACCATGGTGATTTGTTTTGTGTTTACTGTATTATCCTTCTTGACAGATTTCGGCCGTAGTGATTTACTAATTGCTTCAAATTGGTTACTAATTTCAAAGTGTGCCAAGGATGAATGGTTAGATAGGTTGATGTTGTCACAGTTTGGCCCCATCCTGGCACAGTTTGTCATTTGCATTACCTTGTAGCCTGCATCAGAGATTTGTGAGCATTTGGTGTGAACCCATTTTGTACACAATCACATTCTACTACTGAGTCTGAGTTTGTTACCTTCTCTGCAGAAAGGCCACATGGTGCAGAACAGTTTGGCAATACCATTTGTCCTCCAATATCTGCAGAACTTTATATGCTTTGCTGTCAACATCTGCGCAACATGTGTGTATCCAATACCAATTGTCCCAGTCATCACACTGAATTGCTTTGTCTGATTTCTTTACCAGGGAATATTTTGAGCGGTATCGCATCGCAAAATGCGATGCAAATGAGTACCTGTTGCACAACTATTTGCTGCGATACATAATTTTGATGTAAAATTCAGTCAATTCACTTAATTTTGAAATATTTTTGATAAAAAGTCGCTAAGTTGCAAAACGCTTATCAAATTTAGTAAGGAAGCGAGATGTGCATGCGTTGGAGACTGATTTCCGATATAGTCCATAGACATATATAGCTATAGAGCGCATATCTTCATACCTTCCTTCACTATGGGACAAATGACCGCCGGTGACGCGAGTTCAGTAAGCACTCTATAGATCAAAATTCTAAAAGCTAGCGAAGCGCACATGCGTTAACGGCTTCCTTCTTCTGGTATAATAATAAACTGTTACAGACTTCTGTTTTGAGTTTGGACACCAGTCGGAAACTCGCAATATGTATCACGGGGTATTCACGGTCGTCGACATAATGCTCGTCACAGACTCTCTTGTAAATCTATATTCTCCTATAGGGGGGTATGGCTATTGATCATTGCCTCATCATTAGTTAGCGTTATGATAAACTTTAAAAATACAAGTTTATCTAGGCTGATTCTGGTCGATTTAGACATGTTTCTCTCGGAAACTGAGTTAAACTGCTGTTAGCGCATCCCCAAATCAAGGCCGACACAGTATAGTTAGCCATGCTACGGCAGCATATCGCCCTTGATTCGCGCAAGCAACAGATTTAGAATGGCATGTCGCCAAGATCGACGCATGCGCGAGACTGTTCTCGAGTACTCTTCTCCAGTCGGGAACATACTTTCTCGCAAGATTATTGGTTAATAAATATAACTATATAGAAAGCAACCAATGAATCGCAAGGAAACTACCGACAGTAAAGAAAATAAACAATGTTTTACGTGGTAATTTTATGAATGACGTAGTAGTATCTCTATATATATATACATTCCTAGTATTCGTAGTAAAACTAGTAACACGGTAGCCCGATTGATACACGCTGATCATAGTAAAACCTTTTATCATTCACTATTTAAGCCAGAGAGAACCATTAGTAATTTTTAAGTACAAATTGTTAACTCTTTCAACTGAAGTCATAGTATCGCAGAAATTCAATTTCATCTTAATAAGCTGTTGAATATGTTGCAAGTTTTTACGGGGGACCTGTTGCTCACAGCTGCCATAGCCTACACCAGCTTCCAGTTAAGCACTAACACTATTCAGCCTTTTTACATTGTATTGAATGATGTGTACTTTGTTTAGCCTACCAGTTGAAAGGGATATGTGATGTAGGTTGGTAAGTTACAAAAATATGTTAAACCTAGTCAATGAAATCACAGTATTCATGGGAGGTACATTATTGATTTTTTTGAAAATAATTTGACTGGGATATGTTGCTGCCTTAAGCAGCAACAGCTTCCAAACAATGTAATTGCCAAATCTGCCAATACGTATTATTTCAGGTTTCCTATACTCCCTGACCTTGGCCAGAGCCAGTACATGCATATTCTGAATCTGACATATGTTATACTGACAAATAACAATACCGCCTACTGTAGACCTGAAGACTGATACACTATCCTCAATAACATTCTCAGAAGTCCAATATTAATTATTCAACCATCTGTTCATGTCAGATTCGTGCAATTTGTGTAAATTACGTGTCGCATATTACACGCCTTACGGACTAATTTTTTAGACGGACTACTGATTTGCCAAGTCTGGTAGTCCTTCGTCCCCGTTGGAACACCAACCAGTTTCAACACAGTTTATTTGCTATGCAAGTGCTATGAACTGCTATGCATTATTCGATTTGTTTAGCAGTTACTGATATGCAATTTTTTTCCAACAAAATATTCCCTGTTTACTAGTATCATGCATACTCCACATCCTCTATTGTGTCCAGGATGTTATTCGATCTTGATCTTGATTAGTTATGGCAAAACATCCAAAGGACATTATTTTCACCTCGCATTCATCAAGTAGCTAGTTTAGACATGTTTTTTGCATCTAATTAATTTGGTACATTTATTTATAGGATTTGCAGAGTTTTCTGAACTACTTAGAAGATCCTGTGATAGTTTGTTCCAATCCCTAATCAGACTGAGAATAAAGCTGAATTTAAAGACGTCAGTTCTTGCATAAATTTGGTTGAAGTGGCAGTTATGCATGTTTTTGGTTTTCATAATTGGAGTCTGAAGACTGTCTAACGATATCGATGTCACCGGCGAGGATCAATAATATGAAGATGTTTAGAATTACTTCTTTTTGGGTCTGTATAGCTCCAGGTATTTCTTGCTGATGGTTTAGTGCTGTTTAGGAATAATTGTACTGTCTTTGATCATTGATGTGTACTGATTGGACGGTTTTGTTGAGCCCAATGGGGATTGATTTACCTTGTTCGTGTTGTTAGCTCGCAATGAAAGTTGGAAAATGCATAATAGGATGGTGATGAACAGCTTCAGCTTCATGTTCTTCTCTACACCACTGTCACCTTGTACTTACCACAAAAGTTTGGACATGCCACATGGAAAGCAGTGACGAATATAAGTTACCGAGGTCGATTTACTACAGTATAGCTCTCCTAAATTTCATAAGAATCACATAATAACTTGATAATAGTAATAATATGAATAACAATGGCATTATTAATGAGCTAGTATCCAAGATTGGTAAATACATTATACGAAAATAGGTGTTAAAAATAGTTTACGCAAACATTCAGGCTGGATTACATACAAACGTGAATAACCATAATAACAATGTGATACCAAAGTTGGATAGTAAGATATCTTACATGTTAAAGAGACATAATTCTCAAGTTTGGGCTACCTTTATAAAATTATAAAATTTTGCAAATACCGGAAGTCTTGCGATTACGTCGTCGGTTGAAATGACTTGCACTTCTCGACAGAGTCAAATATATATTGTCGCGCACTCGCACCTCCGGCTGTCGTTGTAGGATTGGCGCCGGCATAGATCATACCCGGAAACTTTTGTGATCATTGCCATTTAGCAAGGAGAAAGTCGTTTAGACAATTAAATTAAATAGTCGTTTAATGATGAACATTATATATGTAAAATGTGTATATAGCATGTGTGCATACATCTCCTCAAGCACAGAGATAAGTAGTCCAAGTTCTCTGACACCGTCATATGCCGTTTCTGATATGCCGGGCGAGAACATCATGTGAACTACCATAGCGACTATGCTGAAGTTCTATTGAAGAGTACAGATGATTCTACAATTTAAGATTCTACTCCATAAGATCGAGGTGCGTCTAAAGGGCACGCGTCCAAGAGACAGGATCGATCGATCTAACAAGACAAGACAATATCAGAAACGGCATAGGGCAGAGTCAGAGAACTCAGACTAAGAGATAAGGTGGGCTTGTCCCACCAGTCTAGTAGTATAGCAGTAACAGGCATCTCCTCAAGCACAGAGATAAGGTAGGCGTCTCTTACCAGTCTAGTAGTAGTAGTAGTAGTAGTAGTAGTAGTAGTAGTAGTAGTAGTAGTAGTAGTAGTAGTAGTAGTAGTAGTAGTAGTAGGAGTAGTAGGAGTAGTAGTAGTAGGGGTAGTAGTAGTGGTTGGCATATTTCTTGATCTTTCTAAGGCTTTTGACACAATTGATCATAAGATTCTAATAACAAAATTCGTATTATGGAGTGAGAGGAATTACCCTAAATTTGATAACAAGTTATTTATCAAACAGAGTACAGTGCATACAATACAATGGAGCTTGCTCTAGCAATGAAAACCTAGTCTGTGGTGTCCCGCAGGGATCAATACTTGGACCTCTCCTGTTTTTAATATATATGAATGATTTACCCAATGTTTGTCAGCACCTTTCATTAATACTGTTTGCAGATGACACCAATGCTTTTTGCCACAACAAGAATATAGAAACACTACATAAAAATGTAAATGAAGAAATGGAAAAAGTAATAAATTGGGTTAAAGTAAATAAATTATCACTGAATGTCGGGAAAACTAATTACATGCTCTTTACAAAATCTAGAAAACTAAGGAAAAATGACTTGCCAAAATTGTGCATTGATAATTAGGAAATACAGGAGGCTGAGTTTGCTAAATTCTTAGGTGTCTACCTGGATAAAGATCTAACCTGGGAGAAACATATAGAGATTGTAACATCTAAAGTGGCAAGAAACATTGGGCTCATGCGACGACTTAAAGACCAAGTACTATACGCAGCGAGATTTGTGTTCTGATACGTGCAAATAATTCAACATATACTGACTAAAAAAATTACATTATCATATTGTCAGAGGATACAGATAATTTTGTAAATACTTCGTCGAAAGTGACCATTTTCGTACCCTTTCAAAAACGAAATAGAAACGGAAGTACTAGCATCAATAGGGGATGTGACGTCATCGGAGGGACCTGTCTTTCTCTTCTTTTTCCTCGATAAAAATTGAAATTTACTCAAATAACGTGAAGATTTCTCGGCATATTTTCCAGGCAGCATTCACTGGAATGAGTATGAACTCATATCTGAGGGAAATAGTGACTGTGGGCCTGAAGATAGCGATGATGTGCCAAATTTAGACGTAGATCATACCAATTTGAACCGTTACCAGATTTCGAACATGCACTAGCAGACGAGTTGAACTGGCATGGACGACAGAAACGCGCGACTTCAAAACGTAGACTGATCAGTAAATTACAAACGAGTTTTTGTTTTTTCTATATGAGCTAATATTGTGTTATATCTGCCGCATTAAATTATAAAGTATCTATATATAGGCTGCGTATCAGAAAATGGACAATAATTTGTAACGTTTGTTCTAGTTTTAGTCAAAACTTACACGTTGTGATAGGACAATGGTTGCTGTTGTAGTGACAAATACAAAACCTCCATACATGCAAGGACCATGCTTCATTATTACAAACCAAAAACTAATTAATTGTTGTTTACAAACAGAAAACTTGAAGTGCTGCAAACACAGCCTGGGAAGTCGCTAGCTACGCTTTGTCTTACTACAATTACTGAAAATATAGATATACTGGAGCCATACGCATGTTCAAGACAGATGCTGTCCCGACGATGTCCCGCCTGGTTAATCATTTATAGCCGAGCATACCTGAAGTCTGTGTAACCGCTTAGGCAAATCTGCTGGAGAAGTCGCCTTCAGATCCAGTATTTGAATCCTTTTGTGTACAACCGTTTAAACGAAACTGGCAGAGATTGTCAGTACATAGTAGAATGTATAGCCTATTTTGTTTCCATGATTTAAGCACAGGTGGACATGTATGTTTTTCATGCGCCTTGTACTGTCTAGAAGTGTAAATGTGTATACATGTATAATATGTTATTATGAATACATAAGATGTATAGATATATGTATCCATCATATCTACATGACAAGTCACATAAGTTCCTTAACCGGAAAAGTGACGGTTAGTTTTAAACTCAAATATTTTGACCAACAAAAGGCCATACAGGCCTTATACGTCGTAATGCTTCCGCAACCAAACCGTACCGGTCAATCCGTACCTAGCCTATTGGAGAGTCCATACCCTACATCTGGTTGATGATGATTTGGGTGGCTAAAAAGGACAGAGAGGCTGTGTCATTAAAACGGACAAAGAGGGCGTGTCATCTAACATAAATCATCATCATCATCATCTACGAGGCATGAAGCTGGAATAGTCCATCAAGTGTACAATCATAAGTGAGATAAATACTCCGTCATGAAGCTTGAATAGTCCGTCAAGTGTACAAATTGTTTGTCTGATAGATGCACTATTTAATAATCATTCTGTCGATTCTATTGAAAATTTTGAAACTAATTTGACTGTGCGCTGCCTATGGCAGAAGCAGCACTCAGTCCAATTAGTATCAAATATTCATCAGGTTAGCTGAGGTTACCTGTGTGGGTATGTACCTTGATAATGGTATTCTAGGGATTCAGGGTTCGATCGATTCCAGCACAGGCAAATCTTGAGTGGAGCTTACCTAGAATGGACACGGCATAGCTAGAAATGTATCTCTGTTATTGGTCCCCCACCATTATCTCCATCAGCCTTTTTTTACTGTCATCATTATCGGTCACAATCAACATTGTAAGCCCCATAATTGTTACTCTCATCATGCCAATGTTGTCATCACCATCATTGTCACTCATCATCATAGTACGATAGTCATCACCATCATCACAATCATTGTCATTGCCTTCGGTTAACAATATTGATATTACTGCTCTTGCCTTGCCTCTACACTCCAGTTTGACATATTGTCTACATAAAATAAAAGGTACTGCTGAATATTCTGGACGTAGTAGAATTTGTGGGAGAATTTTCTGCATAACGCAGCAATGTCTTCTATTTCAAATGTGTACAGAAGATTACTTATGTCATAACCAAAACAGTTTGTTGCTAGAATCATGTTGGCCATTGTTATCTTTACTGTATCATTAACCATAATTATATTAATTTTAGTTTAATTTATTTTATTATATTATATTTTATGTGAATGTCTGGCTCCTGGGTCTTACAGACAACACATCCCAAGGGTCATAGCGCCTCTTGCTGGGTGTTTTGCAGAGGACTTGACCGGGGGCTGTGGGTGGCTAAGCCACCAACAACTCTCGGTCGGGTGGCTTTTCTGAATATTCAGCGAGTGTGCAGCTTCTGTGTTAAGATCTGAGTCAAATTGGACCAGCACTCCTCAAGATATACACAGATCCAGAACTCGATCACATCTAAGAGCTCTAAGAAACCAAGCCATGACAGACACACTAAGAAATAGACTCGCACACAGATTCATATGGTCACATTTACTCTCTTTCTTCTAGGGAAAGAAGGTGATAGACAATAATAATAATAATAATAATAATAATAATAATAATAATAATAATAATAATAATAGTAGTAGTAGTAGTAGTAGTAGTAGTAGTAGTAGTAGTAGTAGTAGTAGTAGTAGTAGTAGTAGTTGTAGTAGTAGAAACAGGATGAACTCCAGCCCCCACACACACACACCCTCCCACCCCACCCCTCCATCCCCTTGCTCATTCCAATGAGTGAAATATGTTACCCACAGTATGAAAAACAATTAAAAAAACAAGTGAACCATGTTTGTCAAATTTCTTGTCTTTGTTTTTCTCTTCCTATATTATTTGTCTGTAGTTATGTATAATATATTGTCATAATGCCTTATGTCTACTTATGTCAAATCATGTGTAATTTGTATGTTATTCTATGTCAGGGGTCCACAAGCTAATAGGCACGGCCTCCAGTGGACTCCCTGTTATCATATTGTAATTTGTAATATTTACCAAGAGAATAAAATCAAATCAAATCAAATCAAATCAAATCTAGTAGTAGTAGTAGTAGTAGTAGTAGTAGTAGTGGTGGTGGTGGTGGTGGTGGTGGTGGTGGTGGTAGTAGTAGTAGTAGTAGTAGTAGTAGTAGTAGTAGTAGTAGTAGTAGTGGTGGTAGTAGTAGTAGTAGTAGTAGTAGTAGTAGTAGTAGTAGTAGTAGTAGTAGTAGTAGTAGTAGTAGTAGTAGTAGAAATCTGTATTTATACTGGCTGAATGGCCATAACCACTACCTGTCACATATATGTGAGTTGGCTAAAAAATTCTGATGTTTACTGGGTGGGCTAGATCTACTGGTCATCCATGTACATTGTACATTGTACATGTACATTGTATGTAAAACTGTGTACATACATGTAGTATATGCGTGCATGTGTCTCCTCAAACACAGATATAATTACCAGTCTAATAGTAGCATAGCTGTAGTATGGGATTCAAACACCCATGCCATCACAGGGCAACATAGACCGGACACAATGATGATCGCAAAACACCAAAAAGTTCTAAGGCTACAACAGCTGTCTTCAACTCAATAGACTTCATACTATGCAAGACAGAAGCAAACCCCCTACTTCAGAATGCTGGTTCCTATGAAGCCAAAGACCTCAATCCTGGCAATAAGTCAGTCATTACATGCCTTCAGATGAACGATCTCTACTAATATATAAACAGGCAAGAGGGTAAAGTCACCTGCAGCCTACCCAAGCTCATCATCTACACTGACACTCAAATGTCATATAAAAAGGACCTCGGGGAGCAGATAGCTAACAGTGATGTCAGCTACAATCCAAATGAAGCCCTAACCAAAATACTGAAATCTCTGGAATCATTCGCTACCAGCACCATAGGTGCTCTTAAAAACAATCAAACTAGGTATAATGACGACCCTCTAGTAGTAAAACTGTCAGCAGAGCAGAAAGCATTATGGCTGCGCATCTATCAAAGTGGCCAAAGTGAAGACCACACAAAACTACGCAGGGAGCGCAATAACATTCTGTGCCACATTAGTGAATGCTTAAAAGATCTTGCTATTCAACAAGCAGACTCCTTAACAGAAGAAATCTCTACCATGGATGACTGTCCCAAAATGTGTCGGGCAACCCGAGGCCTGAGAGTTACTGACTACACACCACCACTCACTGTAACACCAATTGATCAGCAGAAGTTGAGACGGCACCTAAAGCCATGAAACATCTGGAACTGATGGCATGAGCAATGAAATATTTAAATATACAAGTGACATTATCTCAAGACGGATTATGCACCTAATCAATTCAGCTTTTATGCACCACCTTCCCATCGACACTGTAGGCCAAGGCATCCTTGTCGCATTACCAAAGCCCAAGAAGCCACCTGCCCAAACCCACCCATCCACCCCAACACCAATTTGCGGCCAATTGTGCTCATCAACAGCATATGGAAAATCCTATCCAATGTTACTATATGCCACATCCGAGACAAGATCGATGACTTCACCAGATCATGTCAAAGTGGCTTCAAACATGGACGCAGCTGCACAGACATTGTATGTGCTCAACGTATGCTTGTGTCGGTAGTCATGTCCAAACACTGGGATTGACACAAAATGGGCATTGTTATGTCACGAGCCTTCAACACAATTAAATGGTCAAAGATCCTAGATGTGCTATGCTAGGCCAGTTGCAATTAAGATGAGCTACGATTCGTGAGACTAATGCTTGGAAACACCAAGCTGAGAGTATGAGTCAAGTCCGTGAAGTCTGTAGAGTTTGAGACATCAATCGGTTCCCCACAGTGAGATGGTCTGTCTCTGGTGCTTTTCACCTGTTACCGTGCTGCTGCATTGAAATCCGTGTGGGAAAGTTCCACAAGACCAAACACCCCCCCCCTCCCCCCAGTGTCAACACTGGGTATGCTGCTACAGATGGAATATGCAGATGATGTGGAATTCATAGACGAGGAAAAGAAACCACTTGGCAAACTTCTCCCAATAGCTGCAAGCAAACTAAAAATTGAGAATCTCTTTATGAATGAATTCAAAACAGAGTTCACCCACATAAACATATCAACAAAGCATGGAACTAAAGCAAATGACGATCCGCTTCATGGCAGCGAACCATGGGGGAAAAGTACAATCATGGGCTCACTGCTATGCAGTACTGCTGACATTGCTGCATGCTGTGTTATGGGGAACATAGCTTTCCAGTCCTTCTGGAAGCTATGGAGTCATAGTGTAGCCTCCATAGTGTAGTCTCGGGGATTGGGAGTGGATGCCACACATCTCTGGTGTCCACAAAGACCGACCTCCAGGGTCGGTGGAACGATTACATTCCAGTGGGGGCCATGCGGCCATTGCCATGGAAATTAAGCATCACCATCTCGTCCTGGCTATTCGTATTGCCAGTACGTCTATTCGTCATTCCATGGGTGATTGGTAATGAGACGATATCCCAAAAAAGAGAGCTAAACAATGATATTCGTTTGCTACTTTATTACAAAAAGGTGCACATAGGAACAAAAAAGTCTCCTCTTGAAGTGTTGTAGTCTCTTCTATTTATTTAGTTGCCCCCGGATGGCCGTCCGAGGGCTTACAAAAACTTAGTGATTGCAGACGTCGATTGCTGACCAGCGCAGAAGAACTGAATTCCGAAAGGCACTGCTGTGGTGTAGGGTACCACAGTCAGTAAGCAGTCACCCACGTCTAGCACTGCACTGGTCCAACAACCTACCACTGGCTGTCTCTCGCCGAAGTGTGGTCTCGATTCTTGATTTTTCGCTCATTTTTATACTAATCGTGATGTCAGAGGCAAGACGCCCAACTAATTAGCTGGCGATCTGTAGCCAATCAGCGTGCAGCCAGAAAGGGTGATGATGCTATCACGTGATAAGCGCATTCCCCATTCATTTGATACATACACACGATTTCAACGTCCCAGTAATATTTTGAAAATAATTTCAATGAGCCATTTAAGGATAACTCGGCCATTTCTGGTCCGATTTTAAAAAGGTAAACAGTTTTGAAGAAATCACGTGCACCAACTAGGTACACTATATGTACGTATTCTCTCCCAATGCTGACACGTGTTGTCAGGGAAGCTCTGACAAACACGCTGCGTGCTACGCGATCTCATGGACTTAGCCACTTTATAGAAAACCTCTCTCATATGGCTTTATACATGGTGCTCTCCTACCCAGGTGGGCGTGCTTGGAACGTACCCGGAGCAGTCGCTCTGTACCCAACCTAGCTAGGATGGCCCGTACCCGTCCAGCCGATCCATGCTACACCACATCATCTGAGGCGGATCTAGAAATTATTGAAGGGGTGGCCCTCGGTAGGTCTGGGAGGGACTCTCAGAGGGGGCCCCTCCCAAAAAGAGAGGTGCTGTGTTTCGGGGGGGAGGGGTTGCTCCCCAGATAAATTTTGTGAATTTAAAACTGCTGAGATGCGATTTCCAGCCTTCTGAGTAGAAATGTTGAGTTTTATTTTACCTGTAATTTAGAACATTCTTGGAGATAATCAAGTAGTCAAATGAAAAAGGAGTAAAGGAGTCTATGGTAAGACAGCTAATAAGATTTTGAACATGCATTAACCTATCATTCTATTCACCTATTCATATTCATAACTTAGTAATGCTACATGCCTCCACAGATGTGATGTGTTCATTGAGGAATCATAATACGATGCAACTTTTAGAGTTTTAAAATTGCATCAGTTAAGGTGTTGTCTTCACAACCTTAGAGAATAAGAGTAATTCGTCAATGCACATTTCATACATTTATTGGTATTTTGCATTACTTATCGTAATGCGTTACTTATAATAAGGCATAAAGGATGCAACAGCTCCCAGTCAAATTAATGTCAAAATATTTAACAGATTACAGACCCGTATGATTGTCTTGAAATTGAGATTTGATGGCTTTAGGGTTGAAAGGATCATAATTTTCCATGACATCTTAACGACTTATGAGAAAACGTTTTAGCTAATGGGAGAGGTGGGGGAGGGGGCGGGCGATGTGGCCAAGACCAGTCGGCCACCCCATTGGATAAAAATTATGGAATATACAATTGTGTGGGGATGTATGCCCCACCCTTTGCTATGGTGTATTGTACAAACTAGCATGGAATGGGGCATACGTGACTATCTTTTTATTTTATACTGCAGAACATAACAAATCGCCAAGTTTGTACCATATCCAGTTATGCAGTTTCTCTCTTTACAAACGAAAATAGTTATCTGGACATGATGTCCAGACAGCTATTCGCGTTTGTAAAAAGAGAAACTGCATAAAGCACATGATTCACTCCAAAAAAATTTTGATAGAAGAAATTGGGGCTGGTCAAGATCTGGGGTCGGGGCCAAATGTCCCCACTGCCCCTATTATAATCTGCTACTGAGTACCGACTGCTAGTAGATCCCCCGCCGCCCCCGCCGCCACCCCTCTCTACACCAGGTCTTCCTAATGGGAAGACAGTATTACCGAGCCTGCCAGCCCCAAGCAGATACCGTGTGCCACACGATCTGGAAAACTGTACCTCTGTGCACCCTGGCCATCTGCCCTTCCTTATGAATGATGTATGAACGGACGTATGATCACCCCATACCGCACCACAGTTCGTAACTATTGTCAGGCCAAAGTCCAAACATGATGACATACCCATGCTATGTCCGATAGGACACCCAATCCACCCAGGCCACCTATATGAGTAGTTATAGTAGCGAAATATATGGCACCAGGATATAGGTAGTTTAGCTATATATGGTGCAGGAATTCACCAGGGTATATAAATAGTAGAGCAGCAAATGTTTGGCTGCCGGCTTGACCAACATTCTGCCCCTCGTGATGTGCAAGAACATGTCGATGAGTGATAGAAAACCGAAAGTACCGCCAACCATGAAACACATTCATTATGTCTGGAGGAGCAGACGTGGTCATCTCCCACCACTGTCTCGATGGGTATCTCTGTGACACAGAGAAAATGCTTTCTTTCTTTGTCTGGACGAACGTTATCACGCCAAAGTTGATATTCCTTCCGCTGACATTAACTCGCAAAGACAAGACATCTATTCTGATGAACTCCCATTTGATGCTCAAAAACAGTAATCGCCATCAAGAGGACGATCTCGATGAGGGGGGATTAATAAAAAACAATAGGCATATTGTTGATACAGACGGGCTGGTACTTCCTCATGCATGACATGCATGTACAGCCATAATGTGTTGCCTCTCCTGAAATATCAAAAGTCACCGAGAGTGGGAACCTGATATGTTAAATAACAATCGGGACCTGCATCTCTGAGTGTTGATAAACACGGGAGGTCACAAAGGTTGGCATTCATGTGCTCCCTTTGTTGTCACAGCATTTACCAAGTTTTAGAAAACTCCTGGCTTGATGACGCCATGTAATACGTTTTGTAAATACCGTATATAGTTATAATTTCTGCCTACCTTGCCATCTGAAAAAGCAAACCTACTTTCAAAAATAACTAATGCGTCACATAACTGAACAGGAAATGCACCCACAATTTCCACCCTGGCGCTGCTCGACACCTTCCCCATCCACGATAAGTTGATCATTTAACAAATGCTCCCACCTCCTTCCATAGAGCAACGTCATGGTCAGATAAAACAGCGATTGTTATACCTCGTCTTGATGACCCTTTGATCAAAGGAAATAGAAATAAACATGTTATTCATCTGTTTTATGGGCATTACTGCTTTTTCACCCAAGATGTTTAACCCAATTTTTATGGCATGATTTGCTATCAATTAAGATTTTATGAAACCTATTTGGCCACGTTGCCACCTTGAAACCGATCCAAACGCCTGAAGAAAATAGTGCCACCTAAAGGACTGCAGGAATCCCAGGAAGATTCCACCAGAAAAATGTTTTCTGATGCTGACCCTCGTTGTCACCCTATGCACCGTTTCCTTGGATCCCGCTAGTCTGAGGGAAGCAATTTTGAATGGAGAACATGTATCTTAGGAAAACGAAAATTGCTGGGAAGTTAAGTCAGAAGATTCTTCCGCGATGGCAAGATATATATACCCTGAAAGGGAATAATAGTTGAACGTTCTATCACAAGACGTCATGGGCAACCCGCATCACTGCAAAATCTGTGGGAAGGATTTTCCCGATCTAACAATTTGTGAGCCCATGAAGTTAGTTTCCACTGCGGGATGCCAGCTCTTTGCCACCAAGGTATTTATCCATCCAGCAAAGGGAAGAACTTATGCCAAGAAGTTAGGCCACATCATCACTATGGTCGCGCTGGTCATCAGCGAAATGAACCTACCACTGGCATCGCTGCGGCTTGTGTCAAGTTTAGCAGTTGAACACCCAGCTGCTCAAGTACTGTTGTTCCACTGACCTCTTCCCACTCCCACCCACTTCATGCTATTACGCCAATTATAGTTACCACAAGCAGAAACTGAGGTTGCTGCGGGCCTTGCTTTTTGTGTGGTGGAACATATAATAAATAGCATGGAAGTGAAGAGGCTTGATGAGGCCTTGGCATATTAGGGAGAACAGCAAAACCGCACAACTCGGTGTACCCCTCCAACACATGAAATCACGTGACCACCCCCCACCCCCACTCCTCCAAGGTGCACCCCATCCATTAGCACCGCTACCCCACTCCAACTCGCGTCTCTCGTCTATTCACCAAGTTCAGACATCACTGGTCCTGTCCATTTCACACTCCACTCGTCGTCTGTTGACTGTCAATCTTCAGATATGAGAGAGTCAGCTGTTATAGAGGAGGTGGCATCCCAGGAACCACAGTTATTCCCCCCCCCACACCCCGCTGGTGGTGGGTGGGGAAGCAGCCTGTTCAGCAGACTCTCGGCTCAAATATTCCCGGTGCTTAAAAACTATGACAGAGTACCAACCGTCATGTAATGGGAGATGACCAACCACAACCACCCTACCAAGCCCCCCCCCCCCTCCCCCTTGAGCAATCAGAACATCACACCAAGATACAGAAAGCCAGGAGCATACAGAAAACACTTGCCCGCAACGCTGGATACGTTAATTCATCGTTGCGTGAACACTACATACATACCTGGTTATATAGACAGTATAATGGAGACATTCAACATTACCAATGACATACATAGCATGCACCTAGCTTTCGCAACAGAAAAAATTAGACACCTTTTTCCGCAACATTCCCTTCTGCACGAATGCAGTGAGTTCGTGACCCGCCGCAACCCGACTTTTCCACAACAGCAGCAGACTCAGCATTCCCCAGCTTGGAAAACTGGATCTGCCCACCTCGCATTATGCCAGCATCACACAGCAACCCTGACTTCCCTACAACAAAACACTACCATCATCAGCACAAGTCAACATTTCCCGCAAACATCCCCTTAACCGGTGTGCGGACAACCAATCATATGGAAAGGAGAAACAACATCGCAGCCATCTACAGTACGCGCTACGGGGGATCCCCCACTCCCCCACCTCCCCGAAAACGTCGTATGTAATCATATAAAACAAAACACACTTCAATCTCACATAATAACAGTTAATATTACTAAGAGAGCAAGATGCCCGCAGTCTGTCGTCGGTATCGAGTAGGATTTTGCTACCGAAAGGAAATTCGATAATAGATTGATTCAAATACGACAGCCCCCCCCCCCCCACTTCTTGGTCATCCGGGCTCTAACGTAATGCTATCCCATCTTACGACTCGGCCATTACAGAGCGAAATACATCATGTCCGATAAAGTTGACACCACAACCATCGCGGTAACCCCCCGGCCCACCTGCAATAAAAACTTCACACTTCACGACAGCGCAAGATTCATCCACAGATAAGCAGTCATGCAGATAAATAAAATTCACCAACATGACAGAGACACCGCAACTCAGGATGACTGTATCACAATCTCCATACGATGGTGTTGTAAAATTGTAAACTGTAGCACGCACTTTCTGAGCTGTACCGTAATAATTAAGTTTGGTCTAGGTGAGGGGGGGGGGGGGGGGGGGGCTAGTCGTACCCATAGAGGAGAATGCTTGGTAGTCCACCCACCCGGTAAATACAGTCCAGCTTGGCGGGGTCAGTAGACTTGGAATCCGCAAGACATGGAGCTGTTTAAACCAAACAATAAATTTCGGTCAGCTATACTGTCCTAATTTTGATTAAGAACACGACAGTTCTACCACATATACAAATCATTAGCACGCAGGCTGATGAAGCAGCATCAAAACTTAGACAGTATAGCACTGTGGAGAATTTCAAATATTCTCTTACCTACATATTACAGCCACTAATCAACACGGGCTGGAATAAATCTACTACACACAAGAGGCGGCGCATGTATAAGATCACGCGCATATAAATGGACACAGTTCTAAGGAACAGAATAAGGAAAACATCTATTTATATTTTTCGCATCAAATATGTATAGTCAACAACATCAAAACTCGACCCATATACAGATTGCCTAAGTTTCCGATCAACCACATGCTTTCAAAAACAAGAATCACGTGAACATCACTTCTATTTTCTGGTAAATTGGATCAAAGGCTATAAACAAAAGAAACACCATTCACGAAGCTACCACAGCATGATGGAAGAGGTGAGAGGTGGTGAGTCGGGGCCATGGCCGATGATGTCATCACGCTCTCCCACACCCCATCGGGCGTTCCAGCCTGAAATTTGAACAGGCGAGTTTATAAGCATCCAACTTGAAAAACCGCATGATTCTAATTAAAAGGTGGGCATTCACAAGAATAAAGTTCCAGATTTGTACGTTGATCAGAGACCCGATTCTCTGCCGAGTGGAGATGAAAGTGACTATCCTGCCTTCCTATATTTATATTTGTCTTCTTCTTACGAAGGGAAGATATATCAGACTCCAGGAGAATGAAAGTTAAATAATCACATATCTGGAATGACCGACTCACTCGGAAACTTTAGGACGTGGTCCTCCACCCTCCTGTGACGTCACCAAAAAGTATAAACGGGGGAAAGCGCTCACTGAAATTTCATCTTCCTTCCAAACTTGACACTAGGGAAGATCAGGCATTAGGCCATTTTCGTGTCGCAAACCAAATTCGGCTGTTTTTCTTATTATTATAATTTAATGTTATAATAGGCCAGGAAAGTCTATGAAGAGTTAGGAAAGTTTAGTTAGGTTCGTGCAGTTCTGCAAATAACCATCACGTGGGAGTAGTATGTCGCTTGCGGGGGATCAGGCCTTTTCTGACAGATCAGAAGAATCAGCACCTGTGAACATCGTCAAGACGTATCATTGTACTTCCTTATCTTACGATGGATAGCTGTGCAAGCGTGCATTTTCCAGAAACTCGGACTTGAAACTTCAAGTCAATCACGACCATTTGCTTCAGAAAGCATTCTGTGTGGACTGCAAGTACCTATATTCAGCCACGCTGTATGGTGTAACACACACGTTATCATTTAAGCATCGTGTGTTAGTTGTGACATTAAAGCCTGGTGAGCAGAACGAGAACATAGATATTCAATTGTAGTAATTCCGACCAGAAAGATGGCCAAAACTAAACGAATGAAAAGATGACAACCTGACTTTCTGCAAGTAGCTTCAGCATCCGCATCCGCACCACAGCCAGCCAGCTCCAGCACTCCAGCAACCATCACCACAGCACTGGCAGCACCCACAAGAACAGCACCAGCAGCACGTGCAGCATCGGTATTGAAACCAACTGTAGCATCCGCACCGGCAGCACCCGCAGTGACAACACCGGCAACACGCACCAATTTCGGTAGTGATAATCACTCCTGTGAAAATTCATGATCCAGTTTAACAGGACATTTCAGACAGGTCAATATCTCCGCTCAGTTTAGTTATTGATGAGGAGATAAGTCTCATGGAAGCCGCCATTACCACTACAACAATGTATACCAGCACGCCGACATCCACATGCAGTATCATCATTCCAATAGAGCCTGCCATCAGAAAATCTACTACGCCGGACAGATCATACTCGGGGAAACGGTGCATAGCTCACCAACCAGAGATCCGAGTGATAGCCAGAATGTCCGCGAGTAAACTTAATAAAGCTGTAAAAATTAGGACAATATCCGCAACCACTGGAGCGACATCATCACACAGCATCTCCGCATCATTCAGCCGACCTCAAGCAAGCACCACTACCACCACCGCCACCACCACAGTAATGTCAGCAACTTCGGAACCAGCAACAGTCAGGACCATCATCATCACCACAACCACTAGCGCATCCGCTAACTTATCTGTAGCTTCATCAAACCTAAGTGCCGCAGACATTGTTAACATAAATAATGAAATATCAGCATCAGAAGACCACCTGTCGTGGGACCCAAACTCGTTGGGGTAATTTCTTGGCAGACATTTGTGGACATTATTGTCATGGATGCAGGAGAATGTGTGAATAGGTGCGCGGAGGATAGAATTATTATTATTTTATTTTTGTTTATATATTGTTTTAAAAAAATTGAAAACCAGTCCCTTGGCTGACTACGGTCATCCAACACAGCTACACAAAATTATTGCATAGCTGTGTCTCACCAAAATAATCACTGCAGATCACTGTCTGATGAACCAGTTTATTATTATTATATAGTATTTTTCTTATTATTTTTCTTCTCGCGTTAGAACGAGATGGATTTTGGATAACGAGAGCTATCCGTGCGGACCCACCAAGACAGGCTGCACTGTATGCATACCTTCATATACTCCGTATGCATACGTAATTACTGTCATATTTACTGTGATATTACTACTGTATGTTTTAAAAATATATATGTTTTTCTTATATATTATATTTTTATAACTTGATTTAGGTACGTTGGAGCTTGGGCGTTCTCGGCAGAAATCTAATTATCTGTCACCAGGAGAATGCCCATGTGAGCTATTGTCTTAGCCGTAATCATGGTATTAATTCAATAAAACAGCACGCACCACAAAATGAGAAAAAAAATAAAAAAGAAGAGGCCTGGAAAAATAAATACCAATAAATACTAATAAAAATCAAAACTAAAAGTATGCCTCCCTCCCAAACTCTTTCGCAGCTCTATGTGCTCTTCTCTGATTAAACTACACATCTCTCGTGTCACTACTCCTCTCGGCTATGTGCCTACTTGAGAAGTCTAAAATTCTCGCATAGCATGGTCCCATGCTTTTGATCCGCAATGCATTGTCGTTTGTCACGGGTGTCAAACTAGGATGGGGTGGTGTAGTGGGGATCGGCAGGATGGGTACGGACCATCACAGCTAGGCTGGGTACGGAACGACCACTCTGGGTACGTTCCAAGCATGCCCCCTGGGTAGGATAGCACATGTGTATAAAGCCATATGAGAGAGGTCTTCTATCAAATGGCTACATCTGTGAGATCATGTAGCGCACATGCGCGCACATCAGAGCTTCTCTGACAACGTGTCAGCATTGGGAGAGAATGTGTACTTATAGTGTACCGAGTTGGTGCACGTGATTTCTTCAAAACACTCCATTCTCGCCGCTCTTGGTACCAATCAGGACAAGAATGAGAGGAGGATTCCAAAACTGTTTATCTTTTGAAAATCGGACCAGAAATGGTCGAGTTATCCGTAAATGGCTCATTGAGATTATTTTCTTAATATTACTGGGACGTCGCAATCGTGTGTATGTATTAAATGAATGGGGAATGCGCTTATTACGTGATAGGATCGTCACCCTTTCTGGCGGCACGCTGATTGGCTACAGATCGCCAGCTGATTAGCTGGGCGTCCTGCCTTTGACGTCACGAATAGTATAAAAGTAGCGAAAAATCAAGAATCGAGACCACACTTCGGCAAGAGACAGCCAGTGGTAGGTTGTTGGACCAGTGCAGTGCTAGACATGGGCGACTGCTTACTGACTGTGGTACCCGCCACCGCAGCAGTGCCTTTCGGAATTCAGTTCCCCTGTGCTGGTCAGCAATCGACATCCACAATCACTAAGTTTTTGTAAGCCCTAGGACGGCCATCCGGGGGCAACTAAATAAATAGAAGAGACTTCCTCACTACAACACTTCGAGAGGAGCCTTCCTGCGGATGTGCCTCGTGGCCCAGATGTAATCTCTACAGCTTGTACAACAAGTGGTGATTCTTGGTGGATAACTCGTCAGATCTTCCGGACCACACTGAAAAGTGGTATCAAACTTCCGCGCAGCATGTCGTGTGATTAATCAACCTTTAGGCCACAGTCTGGAGGGACGCTGCCTAGTACACTGCAAGAACTATGCAATGTATCATGTACAGTGTACCAAGTTACCTAATGCAATATTTAATTACAACTGTGGCCCTCTCTGTAATGGGCACCTTTCAGACTACCGTCACCGGACAGACACTTTCTAACTTACTCTTTAAATTAACACATTAGTTATTATGACTATCTAATGGAAATCTCTCTACAGTCATTCTTCTTCACCATCTTGAGAGTGAGCCACATCAACAGTTCACCTGCGGAAATTTCCCAGAAACTTCAGTATCGTGTCACCTGACGTTCCTCATCTGTAACGCAGCACCTAGAGTGATTTATGAACTTTTCCGTACTGATGACCAATAGGTACTCAAGTAACTATACTATTGTACTATTATATTCATTCATTCTGTTATAGGAACTGATGACTAATAGGTACCTCCCCGGTCGTCTGAGACCACATTTTACAATTTCTATTTTTATACTGTATATATTATCCTGATTTTTGTGCTTACAACTAACAAGCACCGTAAGGTCCTATGGCCTGATATACTGTTAGCATTGTGATAGTTAGCTACGTATATGGCAAGTAGCCATCCTAGTTATCGTGTTTTGTTTATATAAAAACTTTAGGATGCAGTATGCTAGGCTATATTATTCCACAACATTATATCCGCATCACTATTCCCCCAGCATCAATTTTACACTGAGGTCACTGTTCATGCTCACATTGCTAAAGCCTGACATGTGATCGATTAAACCTGGCTATTCTAGCTCGATAGGATTGGTTTAAAATAGTTAGGGACAATCTCTCCATAAGAAATATTTGTGTATGCCTCTTTTCCGGCTGTAGAGGATATGTAACACCACATACTGGCCAGATTGTGTAAGATTGGCCAAAAAACTTAGGGCCTCTTATTGTATTGTGCACCTCCAGCCGCAAGGCTCAATAATTGTCTGGACCTCCCATCAACAGGTTGGCGTGATCCGACTCTGGGAAACTATTGGGGTTTCCGAGCGGTGAAGACCAGTGTCGATTTCGCAAACATCCCCTTCTGTATCTTCGGATACAAGTTAGTGTAGATAACCCCATCAAAGAAGGAAGCACTGCGAAAAGATATAAATATTATGTAAAGCCAGCCTGCAGTGCATCTCTTGGCATTCTGAAACTTAACCCTAATGACAGGCAAAAGTTAGTTCCTCAACACACAGGTGACGGACGGGATGCAGATCTCCATCCAACTCTGTACAGTGACTGGGTGCGGGCTTAGAACCCACCACGCCCTCACGGGAAGGTCACTAAGGATCTGCCTCTTATTCCCTGCCATAAAATACTTATGCACTTTCTAAATTGCTTATGTGAATTGTAACTTGCCCTAATGATGCTATATCTGGTTGTGGGGTGATATGTAACCGGATCGTTATACGAGTCTGAAACTGTCACTCCGTAACATGTCCGCACGCTGCCTTTCTGAGGGAGATGCTATGTGGGGTGAACATTGGGAAACCGGGCATCTTCGCCATTTAGACTCATGTGTCAAAAGATAGGTAGGAATCCCTGCTACTTGCGGCCAAAGCTTGGAAGTGAATCTAACAAATTTAGCAGAAGGCCCACAGAAATAAAGTGGCAACTACCAATGCAGTATCTTTTGACTTACATAAGACAGTGGCTTTGAATTCTTCGGAAATCATCTGCCCTGTCTTCACATAACCCAGCGTGCAGGTGTAGAGTGGACCGACTGAATGGGTACTGACCATCCCAGCAAAGCATAATGGCCACTCCGGATTTCGACCTCTTTGTTGTGCATCATCTCATTATTATTATTCACCAGGACCACGCTATGAACCGGAGGATATGGCTACACCATTCCAGTAATACATTAGACAACGTACGCACTACGCACCTCATTCACATCAGTCACCTGCACTGCCTTCGTACGAGGAATATGTCTCACAGCATCAGGTGTGTCCACATCGTCTACACAAAATGCCTCCACCAGTCTATAGACATACACCTGTCTATGGACCTGTATCAGGGCGGTATTCGGCAGAACCAACATACCTTGCAGCACATCATCACAGAGAATCGCCTTCCCGAATGCATCAGCATCCTCAGGGACATCGACGAGCAACACCACCACCACCACCACCACCACCACCACCACCACCACCACCACCACCACCACCACCACGACCACCACCTACACGCCAACCCACATCCGTATTCTCATCAGTTTAGCCAGCAGCACCACCATGTTTTGCGCAAATTACTTCTCCACGAGGACATGACTGGATCATTCTCCCCACCTCACCCACCCCCACCCCCAATTTAGCGGGGAGACTGTTTGGGATAATTACAAAGTTCATTTCAAAATCATAAGTAGGACAAATCAGTGGAGTAATCAACAGATGGGAGAGTATTTAGCCGCAGAGTTGTCCGGAAAAGCTTTACAAGTTCTGGCAGACTTAGGCACAGACTACACACCCTCCTACACAGAACTGGAGAACACATTGTCGGAAAGATTCGGTGACACCGTCCTCGGAAAAACAAGTCGGCTTCAACTAAAGAATCTACGTCGAAGCTCGGAGGAAACATTGCTGGAATTAGCAAGTCGCATCCGTTGTCTTGTTACCTGCACAGCCCCTGCACAAATATTGAAGGTGTAACACGTCCACATCTCGACACTTTCATAGACGCATTGAGCAGAGAGCCCGCCCTCAAAGAAAAACTGTTTCTCACAGAGCATGGCAGCCTTCAACAACTTACGGCTACAGTGGTTCGGATTGAGAACTTATTCGAACTGGAGAAAAATAATCGCCGCCAACTACACCCAATAAATGAAATGAAGGATGTTAATGTCACAACTACAACCGAATCAACCACCTGATCCGCAAGCGCCACCAACAATGAACAACGCACGCAATAAAAAAAATCCCGGTAAAAATCACGTGTCTAGAGGGAGAGGGCATGGCCAATCACATTGCGGAGGGCACAACAACTTCCAAGGACACGGGAACCAGCACAACAATAACAGCAGACAAAACATGCATGACAGGTTGGAAGAGATAACTAAACAGATCTCAGCACTCACCAATATCATGACAATAATCAGCACCACCGTCGCAACACAATCCACCACTAGACCACAATCAACCACAGCATCAGCACCACCACCAAACACGTGCTTTGGATGTGGTCAGCCGGGCCACTGGAGAGAACGATGTCCAAACTGGCCTCCATCTACAACCCCAACCACTGACCAACGAACCCCGCAGCCAGAGAATCTGTCAAACTAGCACGGGTACCGATTACAGAGTCACTTCGATGGCAGCCCCTACAACCCGGCTCAACTGCGGCCTCTGAACAACTACGTCAGGCGGCCACACATACTCATCAACATATTCCTACAACATCATACATTCAAACACACCCAGCTTCTTCTATGACGGTGCCTACGATGCACACTGCATCCACAGCACTGCCATCTTCCCCCTGCGGTAAAGCTGACCCGACACTTTCCGCATCTACACAACCCTCTTTCCTATTGAAGATTTTCGATGTCTCTCTTCAATTAGCCTCGTCGACGTCTGGAACTTACTAAACGATGATGGGTGGATCCCGCTTCACCACTGGTGACTGGAAAGTGGTGCTGCAACAACGGTTGTCGGTGGGGAGGAAGGAAAGCGGCAGTCGGCTCGCCTCGTCTGACTCATGGTGAATAGATGATATTTGTATGAGGACTGCTGGGCCTATCTGACTATCTAATTTTCCAAGTAAGGACTGGATGTTTCTTCCAGCTTGAAAAGATTCCTATTTCCTATCAACTAACAAAGATGGGTCTTACATAAACGTAAGCTTAAATACTTTATTTACAAAGATAATAATTTGGTATTCTAGAGCAAAATCGCTCACAACAAACACTTAGTACAATTTCAACGTACGAACTAATAATCGGCTAAATAAGTCTTAATCTTGACTACTAATATGTAAGCTTGTTAGGCATACGAGCCATAGCTTAACTCACGGAAACTAAGTACTCCACGAGATACTTAGTGAATCACAGATGGTGATGGATTAATTTTACCTAAGCGATTTCTCACCTTATATACACTTAATTCATGCTTCTACACGTTTCGCAGAAACGTACAACTTCCCTCCAAATCTATTCCTATCGGTTCTTACAACTCTTCTAGATATTCCATAAGCACACTTTGACTGGCTGAACAATCGGTTCACCAATCAACCTCTGCTTATTTCTTCCTAGAAGTTCTGACCTGATAACTGATCGGTCCTCTCAGCCAATCAGTGATTCATCCATCCTTTGCCTGGCGCACAAATCTATTCTCTATAATTCTTTACTGCAGAGTCTGATAATCTTCAATTGGTTATGAAGTCATTCTGACCGATCATCCTCTGCCTAATTTTTCCATGAATAGTGCACCTCACATAGACAAAGCGGTGGGGACCGGTTCTGGTTTGATGTGATCTGTCAGCTAACTAACAACATTACAGAATGTGTTGTTGTTGCATGCCATCAAATGATTGACATATAGCTTATCAATAAATTTCAATTCTGTTATTAATTCCTAAAGGACGCTACAATGTCCATGTCCTGTCCATTGCTTATTAATGGAGAAGTCTCGGAAATGCTAGTGTGCAAGGCACATGTGCTGGATGATATCATTACCAGGTGGTGCTGCTCTAGCCTAGTGTGAGAAACTAGATTGCTTACGTCATCAACTAAGTCCGTTTGTCACGTTCAGTTTCACTCATCCCAACACTGATTACTATACGTTGATTAGTTCCAAAACTACGATTACCAACAACTGCTGAATATTATAAAACTGAATGCCGACTGAACAGAAACAGCATTTATCTAAACTATTTTCAAATACACACCAACTCAGAACCATAGAATCCTTTCCAAACAATTCATCCATTTCAAATATTATTCTATTAATTTCATCTGCTGGTTATGTAACCCTATACACAGCCTCCTATCCATTTAACATTAGTACGTTCCTACTACATACAAAGAGATGACCCGGCTTGCTCGACTTTCCACCGTCCCAATGATTGACGTATTAGTAAACAATAGGTAGTCGACACAGCCTTAGTACACTTTGTCATCCTAACTGAATTGTATGTCACAATTTCCCATGATGCACTTCTATGGCATCCATCTTTTGCTCACCTGGACTTTTAGCTCACCTGGTATTTTCAAAACATAGTTTCTTTTGGGACTTAACTGAATTATAAGACATCCTGCGGGGTCATGACTTCCCACAAGACAATCCCATATTTACACTATGTAAAACGGCAGTGGTAGGTTGTAGCACCTCCACGGAAACAACGTTTTTGTAAGCACCACGTCCCACCAACAAGGCACTTAACACCCAGTATCCTCTGGTGGTTTGCAACTCACAGCCTCTTACAGCCACATCACCAGCATGCACCATCAGCAGTGATTCCGAGGAAAGCACCAATTCAACATCATGTATCCGCAAGAAGAAACATCGTACAAAGAAAAGAAATGTCCCACAACGTTGTTGCTTACTCTGCGCTTCAACTAAGCATCCCATGTCACGGTGTAAAAAGTGGCTCACCCAGTTAGCCCTTATCCATGAACGTGAGAATCCTATCCACACTGCAGTATACACCAACACAGCTTACACAGAATCAGCAACAACGCCACCACCTCTGCTACCCCCGACCCCATTGTTGCCCAAGCAATCACAGCAGCAGCGACAACAAGTCGGCCCTTTCCATACTCAGCCACCAACTGCACACAGTTGAGCCGGGACAGGAAAAGATCTTGTGGCCCACTGCACCACAATTAGGAAACAACACTCACACAGCCATGCTGGAACCCGACCCTGAATACATGCTTGACTCACAATGCGCCAGTCCCCGCATCATTGTGGACACCACCAACAAAAATCACACACCCTTCCGGTTATTCAATGGCACTGCAGACCCAATAACACTTGAACCAGGAGTCCGTTGTGGTTTGGTGGATGTGATATCACTGGAAACAGTCCACATTGCGAACACAACAACAACAACAACAACAACAACAACAACAACGTCTGATGATTTGCCCGAACATTTACAAGACATATATTTGCATGCCACAGTTGGATTGATGCAATCCCAAAAATTACAAACAAGGAAATTGCTTCACAAATATCATGATAGTTTCTCATCAGGAGACATGGACCTCAGAGAAACTCATCTAGTACGACACACCATTGACACCGAAAACAACCCACCCATACTTCAACCCATTAGACATCTCCCGATTCATAAGTAAGCAGAGGCACACCAACAGGTGGAGGACATGTTGCGGACTGGAATAATTGAGCCATCAGCATCATCCTGGGCCAGTTCTATTGTACTAACAGGCAAAAAGGATGGATCTTTGTGGTTTTGTATAGACTACTGCCACCTTAATGATCTTAGCATCAAAGATGCGTATCCCTTACCCAGGATTGATCAGGCCTTAGATTCCTTGTCCGGAGCCAAGTGGTTTTGTACCCTTGATTTAGCTAGTGGATACTGGCAGGTAGCCATGGATGAGGCTGACATGGAGAAGACTGCATTCATATGTAGAGATGGTCTTTTTCAGTGCTGCAAGATACCCTTTGGCTTGTGCAACGCTCCTGGAACTTTTGAGCATATCATTGAGCAGTTATTAACTACCCTGCAATGTGAAATCTGTCTGTGTTACATTGACGATGTAATCCTCTTGGGTCCAACATTTGAGCAAACTCTTTCCAAATTAGGCGCCGTGCTATCAAGATTCTGCATGGCTAACCCAAGAAATGTCATCTATTCAGACAAAGCATCGGGTTCCTGGGACATGTCATATCCGGTGATGGAGTGGCCACCCAACTGTCAAAAACAAAAGCTGTGGCGGAGTGGCAGATCCTGAGTCTGTCATGGAAACTAGGAGCTTCCTTGGTCTCTGTCAATACTATCGTCGATATATACATCATTTCAGTGAGATTGCATCACCTCTCTTCAAGATCACCGAGAAGGATCGACCCTTCGAGTGGACGAGTGAGTGTGAAGGTTCCTTCAGGGCATCAAAGGAACTCTTCATGACGGCTCCTATTCTCGCTCATCCTAACCCTAACCTCGATTTCATCCAGAACACTGATGCTTACGCTGTTGGCGCAGTTCAATCTCAGGTCACAGAAGATGGAATGGAGCAGGTATTGGGTTATGGTTCACGTACTCTAAATAAAACAGAGAAACGTTACACAACCACCAAGCTGGAATTACTGGCTGCGGTCTAGTTTGTCAATTATTATAAACACTTTCTGTATGGCCGCTCATTTACTCTTTGTATGGATCACGCTTCCCTATGCTGGCTCCACAACCTTAAAAATCTGGAGGACCAGGTAGCGAGGTGGCAGGAATCCCTGCAGGTTTTAACTTCATAGACCCGGCAAACTGTCTGGAAATGTCGATGCCTTGAGCAGAATCAGGCTTGAGAATGAACCTGAAGTAGCCACCACCGTGACACATACAACACAGCCATCTCCGGTGTTCCCTGAATTGCGGTGCACAGAGTGGAACACAGAGAAAGTCGCTCACGAACAAGCAACAGATGTGCAGACATGAAATATATATGCATGGATCCAGGAGGGGGTACGTTCTCCCCGAGAATCTGTTACACCATTATCCGCAACAGCCAAGTTCTACTACCAGCAGTTCGAAGAATGCCATATGCATGATGGCATTCTCTACATTAATAACTGCATTGTGATCCCTGAGCATTATCGGAACGATATACTTCTACACTTACACAATAACGCCGGTCATCTAGACATTAAATAGAATAAAACAGATATTCCACTGGATCGGGAGTTGCGATAGTGTAAAGGCATGGGTCACCAAATGTGTCCCATGTCAAAGACATGTTGTTGGCCAGCACCATTCCACACAATTACAAGTAAAAATTGTTGGTGCACCGTGGGAGTGAGTGGCTATTGATGTGCTCAAACCGTTGAACATGATGGATGATGGAAACAAATACATCCTCATATTACAAGATTATTTTACGAAGTGGGTGGAAGCATTCGCTCTGCCGGACCAAGAGACATCCACAATCGCAGAAGCCTGGCAAGCAATGTGATCTGCCGGTTTGGAATGCCTTATGAGCTGCACTCTGATCAAGGAAGTAATTTTGAAAGCCGGCTGATCTCTGAGCTCTGCAAATTGTTCCATGTCATCAAAACGAGAACTACACCATATCATCCCCGCAGTGACGGTATGGTCGAAAGATTCGACCACACACTGGCGGAGCTTTTGACGAAGGAAACATGCCTTGATTGTCGAGATTGGGATCTACGACTCCCATATGTGCTCATGGCATACCGCACTTCAGTACATTCCAGCATGGGTTATACCCCTGTGCGGTTAATGTTAGGCTGTGAATTAGCCTTACTACTGGATCTGGCCATACTCAGGATTCTGGTGGAGAAAAATGCACCACCTCTCTATGTAGAGGTCAAGCGGCAGTGGATAGAACAGACCCATGAGCTAGTGAGAGCAACTTTATCCACTGCACACTGACGTCAGAAAACATGGCATGACTAGAGCGTGCTTGAGGATCCATATAAAGCAGGAAGAATGGTTTGGGTACATGATCCGCGGCGATCTGCAAATGTGTCGAGTAAACTGAGTTACCAGTGGAAAGGTCGCTAGGTGGTAGTAGATAAGACATTGGATGTGACCTACCATATCCGCACTTTGGATGACCTGACCTCAGTCATCCACTTCGAATGGCTTAAACCTTGTTTCAGTGCCGACCCTGTACCAGAGCGCGGAATGGGCATTCCATGTGGCACTGGTACCCAGACGGATGTCTCCACGGAGACAAGTATTCCCAACATTAGTCTAGAGCACCACGGTGCCAGTTTGACCCTCCTCCTTCCAAGCCTCCTCCAGTGAACAAGCAACTAATGCTGAGGACGATGACAAGATACGTACTTGCCCTCTCCCTCCTCAATGTGGGTCTACTCGATCTGGGAAGTACCCCCATTATAGAGTTACCACAAACGGAAGCTGAGGCCGTCCCGGGCCATGCAACTTGTGGGGTGGAACATGTAGTGAATAGCATGGAAGTGCAGAGGCCGGATGAGGCCTTCGCTCATTTTGAAGAACAGCAAAACCACACAACTCGGTGTACCCGACCATGCCCCGAAATTGCACAACCACACCCCACCCAAGGTGCTCCCCGACCACTCACAGCACCACCACCACCCCATCTCCAATGCACGTCTCTCATCTATGCACCAAGTTCGGACCTCATACGTCCTGTCCACTTCACAGTCCACTCGTCATCTGTAGACCGTCACTCTTCAGATATGAGAGAATCAGCTGTTACAGAGGAGGTGGCATCCCGCACTGCAGCAACCAACCCCCCACCCACACACCCCCCCCCCCCCACCCCACATCCCCCACCCCACCCCACGCCACCCCCTCACCCACTCCACCCCCGCAGACGGTGTGCAGGGAAGCCGCCTGTTAAACAGACTCTCGGCTCGAATTTTCCGAGTACCTAAAAATTACGACAGAGTACCAACGTCATGTAATGTGAGATGGCCAATTCCCCCATTCCAACGGGGAACCCTGTCCACATATCTCCAAGAAAGCCCCCCCCCCCACCCCCGTGAGCAGTCAGAATATCACACTGGACACAGAAATCCAAGGGCACACAGAACACACTTGCAGGCAAGGCTGGATACGTCAATTCACCATTGTGTGAATACTACATACATATCCGGTTATAGAGAGAATATAACAGAGACAATCAACACCAGCAACAACAAGATATAGCAAGCACCTAATGTTTTAAATCGAAAAAGTTAGAGACACAATTTTCCGCAACATTCCTCTCTCATGATGCGGAAAGTATATCACGTCCCGCGATCCCGACTTTTCCGCAACCGCAACAGGATCAGCATTCACCAGCATGGAAACCTGGATATGCCCAATCCACATTACACCAGGGTCACACAGCAGCCCGGACTTCCCTACAACAGTACATTACCGCCATCAACACCAGTCAATATTTTCCGCGATCACCTTATCTGGTTTATGGAAAACTGACCATACGGAAAGGAGCACACCACAGCCATCTACAGTATGCGCTATGGGGGGACCTCCACTCCCCTTCCCCCACCCCTCCATTACAGTTCATATGTTTTGCTTATTTATAGAAAATATAGGACTGCAGTGCACGTAGGAAACACTATACAGCAACACTTATATATACAGCACTTTCTCCCAGCCATTACAGAGTGAAACACATCATGTCCGATAAAGTTGACACCGCACTTCACACACTTCCTTCCCCCTCCCCAGAAGTAATAAAAATGTCACCCTTCACAACAGCGCAAGATTCATCCGCAGATAACCAGCCACGCGTATCAATGGAAATCACCAACACAACAGAAGCATATACACTCAGGATGACTGCATTCACAATCTCCATATGACGCCATTGTTATTGTAAACTGTGGCACGCATTTTCCGAGCTGTATTATAATAAATTAAGTTTGGTCTAGGTAGGGATGGGACTTGTCCTACCCACAAAGGAGGATGCTTGGCAGTCCACCCACCCGGAAAGCACAGTCCAGCTTGCTGGAGTTAGTATACTTAATTTCCGCGAGTAATGGATCTGTTTATACCAGACAATATTTATAGGCAGCTATATTGTCCTAATTTTGATTAAGAACACCATCACTCTACCGTGTATACAGAGCATTAGAGCACAGGCCGATGAAGCGGCATCAAAACTTCGACAGTATAAAATCAAGGAGAATTTCAAATATTCTCTTACCTACATATTCCTGCACAAGATCGACATGGGCTGGAATACATTCTTACAGACAGGACACAGACACATGTATAAGATCACTCTCATATATACCGTCACCGCAAGTTTATAAGCAGGAAGCACATTAATAGGAAGTCTAGTTTCAAAACGATAGGCTAGCACTTCAACATTTTCAATTTGTTCACCAGGCTGTAATATAACTACAAGCACACAATGTTGAATACTGTCGAAGTTTTGATGCCGCTTCTGTTGTGTTGGTGATTTCCATTGATACGCGTGGCTGGTTATCTGCGGATGAATCTTGCGCTGTTGTGAAGGGTGACATTTTTATTACTTCTGGGGAGGGGGAAGGAAGTGTGTGAAGTGCGGTGTCAACTTTATCGGACATGATGTATTTCACTCTGTAATGGCTGGGAGAAAGTGCTGTATATATAAGTGTTGCTGTATAGTGTTTCCTACGTGCACTGCAGTCCTATATTTTCTATAAATAAGCAAAACATATGAACTGTAATGGAGGGGTGCCAACCTGTTCGGCTCCTGGCCGAAGATGCTCTCGATCTCTGGATCACGTCTCCTTTTATACTCCTCGTGACGTCACAGGCGCAGGCTCCAACCAATCATCGTTCGAGCAACAGCCAATCAGCGCGTAGCTAATAAAAGTGCAGCTGAATGTTCTAGAACATTCTAGAAGTTCTGCATCCACGTGGTTATGACGTCACGGCAATATTTTGAAGATAATCAAGAAGGGTTCTCTGTGGATAACTCAGGCATTTCTTAACCGATTTTGAAATGGTTTACAGTTTTAAAAGGCCCGTTGAATTCTGGTCTTGATAAATGCCAGATTCAACGGGAACAGGCAAGCAATAAGGATTACAGGGTACCATCTCGGTACACTAAAAGCACCATCCAATCATGGTCGTAAACTATGTGCTCTATCAAAAATAGCATCTAGACGCGCGCATGCGCATCATGCGTTTTAACGAACTTAGTCATTTTCGCAATGTGATCTCTCTCATAGGCTCATATACGCTTATGGCTCTACCCAGAGCTATTGTTTAAGGATCATTGTCTAAATAATTAATAAAGCATGATCCAAGAAATAAGCACAAAACAAAAAAAAGAAAAGACCTGGAAAAATGATTCCAGGTCAAAAAATTAAATCAATGGTATGCTCCCTCCCAAACTCTTTCGCACCCTATGTGCTCGGTCTTATGAACAAGCATCTTTTGCATAAGCCCTATGAGAGAGGTTTCTCGTAAAAAATTGGCTAAGTCCGATAGAATGCGTGGTGCGCATGCGCGCGCATCAGAGCTTCCCTGACAACATGTCTAGGAATTGGAAGCGAGTGCATGCCTATAGTGTACCGAGTGGGTACTCGTAAATGTGTATAAGTTATCCTTTCTTGTTGTTCTTTGTACGGATTAGGACCAGAATTAAACGAGCTTTCCAAAACTGTAAACTATTTTAAAATCAGCCTAGAAATGGCTGAGTTCTCGTCGAAGCTCCCCGCTAAATTATACGTAAAATATTGCTGTAACGTCATAATCGCATGTATATATTAAACTAAATACAGAGTGATGTGTACACGTGGTTGATATATCACTAGCATACCAGCACGCTGATTGGCTGGCGCTCGGCTGCTGATTGTTTGAGGCGCCCAGCTCTGACGTCACAGCGAGTATAAAAGTAGTGAGAAATCGAGGATCAGAAGCATCGCCGGCATGGAAGCCAGACCTGCGCAGGACGACTGGACCACCAGGATGACAGATGTAACCTGCTGATCTACCAGTGATTCTCACTTCTACCAGTTGTCTTACGGAACCCAGCACATCCACGGTGGTAGGACGTCCTTGGCTTCCACAGAATTTTGACTACTCCCGGACGGCCATCCGGGAGTAATAAACTAAATTTAAAGTTAGACCTTCTGCATCCGGACTTTCCTAACGCAACTTCTGCGGGAGGAGCCGTGCGGGCCCGGAATGTAACCCTATGCGATGTAGGGCTATGGTGATTCTTGGTGGACGACTCGCCGGATCTGCCAACTGCGCTGAAAAGTGGACACTAAATTCTGCACTGCATGTCGTGTCTGTTTTAATTAACTTTTGGACCACCTCTCTGTTAATGGGCAACCTTTAACGTTACTACTTCCGTCGCCGGATGGAGAACTTTCTCACTCTTGCATAAATTATGATTTAGTTACAGAGATTATCTAATAGATGTCACTTCACTGCTCTGCTTCACTGTCCTGAGTATGCACCATATCTACCGTGCCTGGAGGAGTCGGCTTGTGGAGCCAACCTGCGGAGACCAGCTGCAGAAATCGCCTGCAGAAATCTCTCCAGCTCCAGAGAATGTGTTGACTCACGCTATGAATATGTTAGTGCCTCAATTTCAGTAACATAGTAGCCTGTTCCGTACCGACGACTATTAGGTAATCAAGTAACCATACTATTGTACATCTAATTATTATTTCTGTATATGACTTTGATGACTATTAGGTGCCATTCCCGGTCTTAGGACTGCAATTTATAATTTCTTTATTACTGTTCATATTATCCTTATTTACTGTAGGTGCTTTAACTAACCGCACCGTTTAGGTCTTTCAACCTGATACGTACTACCTCATTAATTCATATATAAATTGTCATTGTTCATTGCATTGGTTAGTTGTATATGGCAGGTAGCCATCCAGTTGATATGGTTTGTTTAATTATAGAAAACTTAGACCGCAGTATGTTAGGAAATAATAAACAGCAACATTTATATCCGCATCACTTATTCTTACCATCATCAATTTTACACTGTGGTCGCTGACCATGCTCCAACTGTTTGAGCCCGTCATGTTACCGACTAAACCTTACTATTTATCTCAATAGAATAGGTTAAAGTGGTTAGGGACAATCTCTTCGTTAGGAGACATATAGTGTACACCTCTTTTCCGGTTGTTGTGATAATATAGACCCGCACTCTGGCAAGGTTGTGTAAAATTGGCCAAATACCTATAGGGCCTCGTATATATCAAGTTATTGTCTCTTTCCACGATCCATCAGCCGTATTGGCTTTATAATTGTTTGGACGCCCCATCAGCATGTTGATCTGATCCGACCCTGGGAAACTGTTGCAGGTTTCAGAGCGGTGATGCTCAAAGTGCTGATTTACATACATCTCCCCCGTATACTCGGATACTTGTTAGCTAGATAACCCTGACAACGAAGGAAAGCACTGCGAAAACATATAGTTATAAATGTGAGTTTGAAAGTTTATTTACCGGCCTGCAGTGCATATCTGGGCACATTGGAACTTAATCCTAATGACAGGTCAAAAGTTAGATCCATAGGAAGCGGTGACGGACAAGACGTGCATCTCCATCCGACTCCTCTGAATGTCTGGGAAGGATCTTGGTATCCACCATGCCCTCGCGGGAAGGACACTCGCGATGGATATTCGCCTTTCTATCCCCGCCTTAAACGATATGTCAGTGATCAAACTTGCTTATGTGAAATGTAGCCATTGTCCAGGTGATGTTTTATGTGGTTGCGGAGCAAGGTAGCCAGATTTTCATCAAATTCGGATGCGTTGCGCTGTAACATGTAAGGATGCTGTCGGTGGAGGTAGATGCTCTTTCAAAGCGACCTACGGGAAGCTAGGCATCGGCGCCCATTGGACAGCTGTATCTAATGATAGGTAGGAATCTTTGCCACTTGCCCCCAAAGCTAGTTTTCGTTTCCAACACTTAATTGGTAGGTTAGACTGTAGCAGAAGGCCCGCAAAAATAAATCGGCATCTACCAATACAGCATCTTGGAACTACATAAAATGGTGACGTGGGAATTCTTCGGAAATTGCTCGTTCCACCTTCACGTAAACCAGTGCGCACCACGTTAATTATGGCTTCACCAGGATTTTTCAACACTTAGCATTTTCTGATGAACAAAAGAGTGGCCCTTTTTGCCAACTCCTTTCCTCCGCTTCGGCATTGAAGGCATTTTCCTGTGACTGAGGCCTGCGCGAGGCACTTGCCTCTCGCAACAGTGAGAATTCCTGTGACAGAGGTCCACGCGAGGCACCTTCCTCTCGCACCATCATGAAATGTTCGGTGACAGAGGCCCGCACGAGGCACTTTCCTCTTCCAGCAACATTGTTCTCTCTGTGTATGTTAGGGGTATATTAACTTATATTATTTTACTCAGTGATCGCTTATGAGGATGCTTCTCTTGCGGGGATACCTCTGTGGATTCAAGGGTCTGTGTGGTACCTCCGGCGACACCACGTAGAATATTGTGTATTATTGTGCTCATTTTACTGTCAAATAATTCACCTTGTTTGTATAGTACTTATTTATATTTCTAGTATATTATTCTAATTGTTCCATTCTCTAAATTAGTATGGATAGACACAACGGTGACACAAATATTTGGGATGACACCGTGTGGTTTAATCTCAGCGGCAATGGTCGCACGGCCCCACTGGAACATCAGTATTCCACCGGCTCTAGAGGTTGTTTTTTGTACACCGCGGAGAGATGTCATATGGGATCCGCAACCCCGAGATCCGCAGCTAACCAGTCATCCCGGTAATCGCGCATTTGCGGTGCGATGGGCGGATATTTATCGGCAAACCAGCACATACCCCTGCGAGCTACACATCACAATTAATTATAACTTCACTAGGTTGACACACACTAGACATAGCTTTTTATTTGAACAAGAGAGTGGCCCTTTTTGCCAGCTCTCTTCCTCCGCTTCAGCGTTGAAGGCATTTTCCCATGACAGAGGCCCGCGCGAGGCACTTTCCTCACACGACATTATTATTTTTGTTATGGGTATAATGGTTTATATTAAACTATATAAGTAGCCTCGTTAGGACGCTCCATTGCAGGGATACCTCTCGGATATATACTGATCTGTGAGGTACCTCTGACGATCCCACGTAAACAAGACACCAACTTGGTTCTATGTACTGTATACTTTCTCTCGTCTACTAGGAAACGAGTACCATTGTTTGTGTAGTGAAATATTTTTGATTAATTATCATGTCCAGATTACTAAATTAAGATATGGACCATCATACCGGTGACACCAATAGTTGGGATGAGGCCATGAGGTTCAATCTCAGCTGCAATGGTCGCACGGCCCCACTGGAACATTACCATTCCACCGGCTCTAGAAGCCGGTCATTGTACTTTCCGGAGAGTCATGATACGGGATCCATAGCCATAGCTAACCAGCCATTCTGCCCATCCTGTATGAGCGGTGCAACGGAGCGGGGGCAACATAGCAAACCAGCACGCACCCCCACGAGCTACAGTTCGTCTTATTGTCTATTATATATTGTTACACTAGTATTCTTTAGTAATGGGTTCCCTTTTTGTTTGAGTTTTCTGATGATGAGTGATGACAAACTGTAGTGGAGAGTGGTCATTCAGCGTCCCTCAAGCCCACGTGAAAAACTAGTCATTTCAAGTTATTTTTTGTATGGAATATGTAAGATATCACCTTATGACAGTATGATCATATAACCATATGTGACTCCATGTTGTAAGGCGAGGTGTGTGTGTGTGTGTGTGAGTGGTGGGGATGGGGGCTTATTGTCTTATTTGTCCATTATAGTATTATTCTTATTAAAGAGTGTGGGTTTAAAAAAATACTTTTCTGATGTTTTAGGAGTGTAGCTTGCGGGGGTATGCGCTCGTCCATTCGGCTATTCCGCTCCATTGCACCGCATGCACAGGATGTACGGGAGGGCTGGTTAGCTGCGGTTCTCTGGGTTGCAGAACCCATTTCACGAATCTCCGAAAAGTACAAAGACTGACTTCTAGAGCCGGTGGAACGATAACGTTCCAGTGGGGTCGTGCGACCATTGCCACCGGGATTGAACCTCACTGTCTCGTACCAAATATGTGTGTCACCGGTATGACGGTCCATAGCTCAATTTAGGAGTCCAGACATAATAATTAAAATAAAACTATACAAATAATGTCACTCGTTTGTTAGTATGAGAGAGAAAATATACAGTACATAGAACTAAGTTGGTGTCTCGTTAACGTGGATTCATCAGAGGTACCTCACCAATCATTATATAGCCGCAAGGTATCCCTGTAAGGGAGCGTCCTAGTGAGACTACTTATGTAGTTCAATATAAACCATTACACCCATAACAAAATATTATTATTGCGAGAGGAAAGTGCCTCGTGCGGGCCTCCGTCACAGGAAAATGCCTTCAATGCCGAGGCAGAGGAAGAGAGTTGGCAAAAAGGGCCACTCTCTTGTTCAAACATATGCTAAGTGTGTAGTGTGAATCAACCTAGTGAAATTATAATTAATGTGATGCACGCTGTATTACGTGACGATGGGGGTGATGATTTCCGGAGAATTGAAAAACCACCATCTTATGTAAGTTAAGATACTGTATTGGTAGTTGCCACTTTTATTTATACGGTCCTTCTGCTAGATCCTAAACTATCATTCAGTTGTTAGGTTCATATCCAAGCTTTTGGCCGCAAGTGGAAGGGATTTCTACCTATCTTTACTACAAGAGTCTGACTGGCGAAGATGCTCGGTTTCCGTATGGTCACCTTACCGAGCATCTCCTTCAGAAAGGCAGCATGCGGACATGTTATGGAGTGACAGCTCCAGAATCATATAACGATCCTGTTACATATCACACCGCAACCACATACAATATCACTAGGACAAGTCATTATTACATAAGCAATTGAAAAGCACATAAAGGTTTATGGTGGGGAGTAAGAGACAGTTATCCAACTACAGTGACCTTGCCGTGAGGGTGTGGTGGGTTCCAAGGCCGCACCCACTCACTGTACAGAGTTAGATGAAGAACTGCAACCCATCCATCACCTGGTGTGTCGGGGGCAGACCATGTTAGATTTGATCCCGGGAACTAATGTTTGCCTGTCATTAGGGTTAAGTTCCAAAATGTCCAGAGATGCACTGCTGCTCAGTTAAAATAAATATAATATAATATTTTCGCAGTGCTTCCTACTTTGGCGGGGTTATCTATGCTAATTAGTATCTGAAGATACAGCGGGAATGTATGCGAAATCGACACTTTGGCTTTCACCACTCGGAAACCCCAATAGTTTCCGGAGTCAGATCATGCCAACATGATGATGGGAGTTCCAGACAATTAATAGGCCTTGCAGCTGGAGGAGCGTAGAAAGAGACAATTACTCAATATAATAAGAGGCTCTACATTAACTGGTCAATTTTACACAATCTAGCCAGGCCAGTGTGTGGGGTTACATATCCGCTACATCTGGAAAAGAGGCTTACACAAATGACTCCTAAGGAGTGGTTGTCCTTAACTACTTTTAAACCTATCCTATTGAGCTAGAATAGCCAGATTTAGTCGATCACATGTCAGGTTCGCACAATGTTGCTGTATAGTATAGCCTAGCGTATTGCGGTCCTAGTACTTTTATATAAAATAAACAAAACAAGTAACTAGGATGGCTGCTGCCATATATATATATCTTGCGCTGCTCATCAGTCATAAGCACAAAAATACGGATAATATATAGATTAAAAATATAAATTATAAAATGCGGTCTCATGCGACCGGTCGGTACCTATTAGTCATCAGTACCTGTAAAGAAACAGATGAATATAATAACAAAGATATAGCTAAATGAGTGCCTATTAGTCATCAGTACGGAAAAAGTTCATAAATCACTGTAGATGTTGCATCACAGATGAGGAACGTGAGATGGCATGATTCTGAAGTTGCTGGAAAATCTCCACTAGGTAGTCATAATAGCTTATACAAATAATTTAAGCAGATTATTAAAAAAGTTCCGTACTGTATCGGAAGTTTGAAAGCTGCCTGTAACATGAAGGGCTACAGTTGAAAGTTATAATTATAAAATGCATGTACATCTTCTGTGTACACAATACATGGTGCACCGCATAGCTCTTGTGGTACACCAGGCAATGTCCCATTAGACTGTGGCCTAAGCGTTAATTATCATGCACAACATGCTGTGCGGAAATTTGATTACCACTTTTCAGCATGGTTCAGCAGATCTGACGAGTTGTCCACAAAGATTCACCACTTGTTGTACATACTGGAGAGGTTACATTTGGACAACGAGGCCCATCCGCAGGAAGGCTCCTCTAAGGTGTTGGAAGTGAAGGGCTCTTCTTCTATTTAGTTAGTTGCCCTTGGATGGCCATCCATGGGCGTACACAAATTTAAATGCGGATGCTGCGATTGTGGGCCAGAGACTTAAGAACTGAAATCCGAGAGGCACTACTGCGGTTGTAGGTAACCAACAGTTAGTAAGCACTTGTCCACGCCTTGTACTGCTCTGACCACACAACCTACCACTTGCTCTCTCTCTTGTTGAAGTGTGGTCTCGATTCTTGGTTCTGGGCTCCTACTCGTGACGTCATAGGCAGGACGCTCTCATCAGAGAGCGATCTGTAGCCAATCAGCGTACAGCTAGCAAGGGCGAGGACGATATTACGTGATGGACATCCTCCCCATTCATTTAGTACATACACGCGTTCATGACGCTTTCACTATTTTGAAAATAATTTCCAAGGAGCTAACATGAATAACCTGGCCATTTCTCGTCTGATTTTAAAAAGGTTAACAGTTTTAGAATCCTCGTTTCATTCTGCTCCTGACAGGTACCTAGAACGACGAGAATAGTGTACTTTAAAGAAATTACGTGCACCAACCCGGTACACTTTAGTATGCATTCTCCCCCGACCCTGACACTTGTTGTCAGGGAAGCTCTGATGCGCGCGCATGCGCTATGCAATCTCGTGGACTTAGATATTTTACAGAAACCTTTCTCATATGGCTTTATACATGCGTACTATTCTACTCATGGGGGGGGGGGGGCGTGCTTGGAACGTACCCAGAGCGATTGCCCTGTACCCTGTGATGGTCCGGCCAATCCGCGCTATAAGAGTCAGATGGTTCATGATTGTGTTACAGATTAATATTTTTTTTTATCTTCGCGATGCTCTCAGATGACACCACCTGCACTTCCAGAGGTAAATATGGCCCTACGGTTGGCTGTTAAATTATTAAATTTTTAGCTATTTAAAGGTACTGTGTCACACCAAGTAGACATAAATGAAAAATATAGCAAACTTACAATATTCCAGGAGTATTGCAATCTAATGGAATATGAAATGAGTTTCCATGTTGAGCGCCCTACCATTGAACTTGAATTGCGCAAAAAAACTATGCAACGTGGATGAGTTTTATTTAAAACGTGTAGGTTGTGCCTCGTGAAATGGTGGAACAGACATTCAATAAGAAGAAGGGTTTCCCCAGTCGCAAAGTATGTCACAACGAGTATAAACAAATCTCTAGTGATAGTGACGAGTTTGTGAATGTGAATATTACGCTACGTATTTTCCTTATTCTACTCGCGTGTTTTAGCGTGTTCTCGTGTATCAACTTCTTCGTGACAGCTTGATATCGAATCATATGAAGATATGTGTATGTTAGAATAAGAAAATATAACAATCCCGTCAGGGGGCGTTCGCCCCAGTGCCAATCCGCCAAATTGGCTGTTAATATTATGGTACAATTGTAATACGCTGGAAGCTTATTTTAAAGTCCAGGTAATTTCAGAGATTTTACGTGATATCGTACACACCTACGCCAGTTCCATACCCCTAATCTATACATTGGGCATAAGGAAATGTAGGATATAGGTCGTCGTTTTACGTTAGGATACCCATACACAAGTCTTACAGCTTCATTCGTGGCTAAGTTAGTCATCCACACAGGCAGTTCGTCGGTATTTCAGTGGGTTGGTCAACCGATGTCTGTCAGTCACTCATGCAGTCATCTGACCTGTCACTCATGCAGCCTGTCTGTCAGTCTGTCGATCAATCATGCAGTCATCCAATCTGTCAGCAATGCAGTCTAGGCTGTCAGTCTCTATTCCTCATGCAGTCGCCCGATCTGTCACTCATGCAGTCAGTCAGTCTGTCACTCATGCAGCCATCTGATCCGTCACTCATGCAGTCATCTGATATGCCACTCATGCAGTCAGCCGATCTGTCACTCATGCAGTCATCCGATCTGTCACCCATGCAGTCATCCAATCTGTCACTCATGCATTCATCTGATCTGGCACACATGCAGTCATCCGATTTGTCACTCATGCAGTCGGTCGGTTGTTCACTCAGTCAGTCAGTCGGTTGGTTGGTGGTTTGGTCCATTAGTCCTTTTGATCTGTCACTCATGCAGTCCATCAGTCTATCACCCACGCAGTCATCATATCTGTCAGTCATGCAGTCATCCGATATGTCACGCATGCAGTCCATCAGTCTATCACCCACGCAGTCATCCTATGTCACTCATGCAGTCATCTGATCTGTCACTCATGCAGTCTGTCGATCACTCGTGCAGTCATCCGATCTGTCACCCATGCAGTCTAGACGGTCCCTCTCTATTCTTCATGCAGTCATCTGATCTGTCACTCATGCAGTCATCTGATGTCACTCATGCAGACACCTGATTGTCACTCATGCAGTCATTCAATCTGTCACGCATGCAGTCGGTTGGTTGGTCATTCGGTCAGTGGGTTGGTCAGTCGGTGGATGGGTGGTTTGCTCTGTCAGTCTGTCTGATCTGTCACTCATGCAGTCCATCAGCCTGTCACCTACGCAGGCATCCTTTCTGTCACTCATGCATTCATCCGATATGTCACTCATGCAGTCCATAAGTCTGTCACTCATGCAGTTATGCTATCCGTCACTCATGCAGTCATCCGATATGTTACTCACGCATTCTGCCAGTCCGTCACTCATGCAGTCATCCGATTTGTCACTCATGCAGTCGTCTGATCTGTCACTCATGCAGTCTGTCACTCTGTCGATCACTCATGCAGTCATCTGATCTGCCACCCATGCAGTGTAGACTGTTCATCTCTATTCCTCATGCAGTCATCCGATCTGTCACTCATGCTGTACGTCAGTCTGTCAAGCATGCAGTCATCTGTTCTGTCACTCATGCAGTCATCTGATCTGTTACTCATGCAGTCATCAGATATGCCACTCATGCAGTTGGTAATGCAGGCAGTCGGTCGGTTTGTCATTTAGTTGGTCGAGCAGTGGGTTGATTAGTCGGTGGGTGGGTGGTTTGATCTGTCAGTCAGTTCATCAATCATGCAGTCATCCAATTTGTCACTGATGCAGTCCATCAGTCATGCAGTCATCCGCTCTGTCACTCATGCGGTTGCCCAATGGGTTGGTCAGTCCGTGGGTCAGTGGTTTGGTCTCTCAGGATGTCCGTCACTTATGCAGTCCTCCGATCTGTCACTCATGCAGTCCGCCAGTTTGTTACTCATGCAGTCATCAATTTGTCAGTCATGAAGTCGGTGACTCATATAGTCCGTTGCTCATGTGGTCGGTCAGTCCATCACGCATGCAATCAGCCGATCTGTCACTCATGCAATCAGTCAGTCTGTCCATCATTCATGCAGTTGGTCGGGCGGCTGAAGGGTAGTTTGGTCTGTCATCCTTTCTATCACTTATGCAATCATCCGATCCGTCCCTTATGCAGACATCCGATCTCTCACCCATGTGGTCAGTCCGCCAGTCTGTCACATATACAGTCAACCGATCTGTCACTCATGTACTCATAAGATCTATCACTCATGCAGTCATCCGATCTGTCACTTATACAGTCTGTCACTTATGCAGTCATCCTATCTGTCACTCATGTAGTGTTCCGATATGTTACACAGGCATTCCATCAGTTTGTCACTGATGCGGTCCGTCTGTCTGTCACCCATGCAGTCATCCGATATGTCACTCAGGCAGTCATCCAATTTGTCACTCATGCAGTCCGTCACCCATGCAGTCGGTCGGGCGGCTGAAGGGTAGTTTGGTCTGTCAGCCTTTCCATCACTTATGCAATCATCCGATCCGTCCCTTATGCAGACATCCGATCTCTCACCCATGTGGTCAGTCCGCCAGTCTGTCACATATACAGTCAACCGATCTGTTACTCATGCAGTCATCCGATCTGTCACTCATGCAGTCAGTTGGTCGGTAGGTGGGTGGGTGGTGTGGTCTGTCACCATTCCGTCAGTCTGTCACGTATGCAGTCATCCATTCCGTCATTTATGTAGTCCTCCATCCCATCACTGAGACAGTCACCCCATCTGCCACTCATGCAGTCACCCGATCCCTCTCTCATGCAGTCATCCGATATGCCACTCATGCACTCCGTCACGCATGCAGGCATCCGATCTATCACTCGTGTGGTCATCTGATCTGTCATATATGCAGTCATCCGATCTGTCAATCAGTCTGTCACTCATGCAGTTGGTCGGTAGGTCGCTCAGTTGGCCGTCCAGTGGGTTTGTCAGTTGGTGCGTGGGTGGTTTGGTCTGTCTGTCAGTCCGTCACTCATGCAGTCCTCTGATCTGTCCATCATGCAGTCCACCACTCATGTAATCAGCCAATTTGTCAGTCATGCAGTTAGTCACTCATATAGTCGGTAAGTCGGTCGCTCATGTGATCAGTCAGTCCACCACGCATGCAGTCAGCCGATCCATCACTGATGCAGTCTGTCAGTCTGTCACTCATGCAGTCATCCAATCTGTTATCCATGCAGTCATCTGACCTGTCATACATGCGGTCATCCGATCTATCACTCAGTTGGTCACTCATACAGTTGGTCGGATGGTTGGGCGGGCGGTCACTCAGTTGGTCGTACAGTGGGTTTGTCAATCGGTGGGTGGGTGGCTTGGTCTGTCTGTCAGTCCGTCACTCATGCATCCCGATCTGTCACTCATGCAGTCTGCCACTCATGTCGTCAGCCAATCTGTCAGTCATGCAGTTAGTCGCTCATATAGTCAGTAGGTCAGCCGCTCATGTGGTCAGTCAGTCCGTCACGCATGCAGTCAGCCGATCTGTCACTCATGCATTCAGTCGGTCGGCCTCTCCTCAGTCTGTCATTCATGCAGTCCATCAGTCTGTCACTCATGCAGTCAATTGGTCATCCGATCTGTCACTCATCTGTCACACATGCAGTCAGTCAGTCAGTCGGCCGTTCATCTTGCCCCTTATTCAACCGATCTGTCACTCATGCAGTCCACCACGCATATACAATCGGTCATCCGATCTGTCACTCATGCAGTCAGTCAGTCATCTGCACTGTCACTCATGTAGTCGGTTGGTCAGTCTGTCATTCAGTCGGTTGAACAGCCTGTTAGCCTGTCCCTCAGTCTGTCACTCATCCAGTCTGTCAGTTCATCACTCATGCAGTCGCCCATCCGATCCATCACCCATGCAGTCGGTCAGTCAGTCGGTTGGCCTGTCCATCAGTCTATCAATCATGCAGTCATCCGCTATGTCACTTATGCATCCCATCCATCCATCACTCATGCAATCGGTCATCCGATCTGTCACTCATGCAGTCGGTCAGTCATCCGATCTGTCACTTATGCTGTCGGTCTGTTGGCCAGTCATCATAGCTGTCAGTCCGTCAGTATACCGATATGTCACTCATGCAGCCCAACACTCATGCAGTCGGTCATCCGATCTGTCACTTATGCTGTCGGTCTGTTTGCCAGTCATCATGGCTGTCAGTCCGTCAGTCAACCGATCTGTCACTCATGCAGCCCAACACTCATGCAGTCGGTCATCCGATCTGTGACTCGTGCAGTCAGTCAGTCATCTGCTCTGTTACTCATGCAGTCGGTTGTCAATTCGGTTGGTTAGGCGGTCTGTCAGTCAGTCTGTTATGCATGCAGTCATCCGATCTGTCACTCATGCAGGCGGTCATCTCATCTGTCACTCATGCAGTCAGTCTGTCATCCGATCTGTTACTCATGTAGTTGGTCATTCGGGTGACCTGTCAGTCAGTCTGTCACTCATACAGCTATCCGAACTGTCACTCATGCAATCTGTCAGTCCGTCACTCTTGATGTCAGTTGTACCGTCTGTCTGCCTATCTGACAGTCCGTCACTCATGTACTCAGACATTCCATCTATCACCCATGCAGTCAGTCGTTCATCTGATCGATTTGTCACTCATGCAGTCAGTCAGTCACCCGATCTGTCACTCATGCAATCGGTCGGTCATCCGATCTGTCAATCATGCGGTCGGTCGAAAATTGTCAAAAGGTCACCCATCTATTTCTCCTCCCATATCCATACTGCATCTATTTGTAATTTCAAGGCAGTCTGAGACGAGTTCACTTAAAATCATGATATAATTGGGGGGTTTTCATAATAAAGTCCCATGGTGAAAATATCACAATAGTGGTAAGACACACTTATGAATGAACGTGGGTTGCGCTGCCCGTTTTCTTAATAACTGCAATAGTTTCCAAATTATTGTTAACGTGTTACGAAAACTGATGACGCAATCCACCTTCACTTATATTACATCTGGTTGTAATACATTACCAGTATTGTTGGCCTCGTGATAAGAGGGATTTCCCGGCATGAATATTTATGAGATGCCCCCTGAATACAATATAAACTAGATGGATAAGATCGGTAATTTGCTGTAAAAACTACACTATTTGACGATCGCGGTAACGGTAGAATTACATCATTTTATTGGCGCCATTGTGCAAATATGAACTTCTGTCACAATGAGACGGTGTATATGGGCTAGAGACTGATTTGCAAAAATGAAATACTGTGATAGCAGCTTTAATTTAATTTTTATCCAGTCCTGTTTTCACAACTGAACGGCTAAAAAAATTGACTAAACAAAAAAATGAAATTAAATGGACAAAAAATAATTTAGCAGCCAACTGATGGTCCATATTTACATCTGGAAATGCAGGAGATGCCGTCTGCGAGCATTTAGATATCAAAAAATTTCCTGGGGGACCCTCCGCCCCGCCCCCCCCCCCCCACCCATTAGGTTTTGCCATTTGCTTCTGTTCTACTCCACAAATATTCTTTGCCCTCAGCCCTGGTAAGGCTTAATCCGGCACTGTCGGTACTTGGTGATGGCATGGTCCAGCGGTAATTATCCCTTTTCTTCCACACACTGTTTCAGGCGATCAAAGTTGAGGAGGACCTCTCAGCCATCAGACGCTAAAAGGTTATATGTCACATCCGATTTGCGCTGAAGGATGGTATAAGGCCCCTTCCACTTACAACTCAACTTGGTCACCAATGGTGCATGGTTCACCATAGCCGCAATGGTTGTGAATCGCTTTTTGTCATTTGCACACTTCTAGGGAGTGCATCCACATGCTTTCGTGCATGTCCTCCACACATTGATGAAGCAGTTCCACATATAGGGATGGGGAATTAAGTTCACCGAGTACATTCAGCATTATGATGTTCCGAGAATAAGCCCCATGGGCAATATCCTCTTCCACCATTGCAGTGATTTATTTCATCAGGGTCGTTAAAGAGTCTTCCAAATCATCGCGAGGGGTACAGTGTAGGATCGGCTGGCAAAAGGTGTTGGTATTCTTCATCTTCCTCTTTCATATCATCCACGAGCAGTTGTACATGCTCATAATGATTGTCTTTACTTCATGGGGTTTCACAGTTGAAGAACAGGTCGTGAACTCATGATATGCCGTAGCGACTATTTCATTGTGGTATAAGTTCTTCATAAATGACTCAAACAAGATGTAAAATAGACGTGTAATTAGGATGATGTAATTCGAACAAGGCCGATAACCATGCTATTTAGCTCAGCTGGAAGTAATCATATAATAGAACATCCTTCCCTTTTTAAGTATAGGACTCTAAACGATTATGTGATCAATGAATCAATTACAGTTTAACTAAAGCAATGATAATAACTTTAAGTAACATATTGTCCAAGATATGCAGGTGGTTTAATTTCACGGCCAGAATGCCTCTGGGAAGTTCCACTAAGTTGATTCTCTGGTGACGGCTGAGACATTGGTGAAACAGTTGTATCACGATGTGAAAGTAATTGATTTGGCACTGACCGAGGCGGTAGTGATGTAGGTTGACAATTTTGATTTGGTATGTCAATTTGAGGTCTCTGGAATCATGTTATTTCTTAGTGTGATTGGCAGTACATAGTTCGTTGGTGGTGTTTCATTGGTCTTTCTTACTTGGACACGATTATTATTCTCAGTAGCAATTTTGTAAGACCATTCATCTAAACGTTTATTGACTACACCTTTTTTCCAGACATGTGTACCTTTTATGTACGAGTTCATACACAGTGTCACCTTCCTTAAGGATTGGTAGATCACGAGCAGTTTTATTATAGTGATTAGCTTGTTTCTGTTGCTGATACTTAAGTGTTGAATACTCAGCTGTATTGTTAGTAGTCCTTGGTTCTAATAAACATTTGGTCATTGGTAAAAGACTTCTAGTACGTCTGTCCATCATACGTTGGGATGGACTACTATCAATACCCTGAGTAGGAGTGTTACGAAAATCAAGAATTGACAAGAACTGATCTTGATTTGAGTCTTTAGCCTTACATAATAATCATTTAACTGTCTACTGCGGATTCTGCTTTTCCGTTCGCTTTCTGATTTGCTGGACTTACTATGAGATGTTAAAAATCCCAGAATTGTGCAAATTGTTAAAAATCTGATGAAGTGAACTGAGGTCCTGGCTGGATCGCTGACAACATGATGAGGAATACCATACCTGGCAAAATGGGCCTTTAGTTTTCTACTAACAGTTTTTGCCAGTGCGTTCTCTAGTCTATCAACCTCCCAGAAATTACTAAAATAATCAACAGTTATAAGATAGTTTTACTGTCAAACTCGAACAAATCAACGCCTACTTTCACCCATAGACGATTAGGCATGTCATGATTCATAAGTATCTTTTTTTGATTGGTTTCGAACTTTCGACACGTCTGACAGGTGGAAATATACTGTTTATTCATTCCAGGCCAGTAGACACATTCTCGCACGTAACACAAACATCCATCGACCCCGATATGTGATGAGTGAATATGCTGTTTTATGTTGGCTCTTAGACAGCATGGGATAACAAGCCGTTGACCTTTAAATACAAGTCCATCTTGTACTATAATTTAATCGCATACTGAAAAGTAAGGCACTAACTTCACAGGAAGTGAGTCTTTGTCATCCGGCCAGCCATGTAGCATGACTTTACGGAGCATGCTCAAAACTTCATCGTTATCGGTAGCCAGACGAATTTCACGCAAACGTTCATCTCGAATAGGTAGATAATCAACCATGTCGATTTTCTCAGTCACTCTGAAGATTTTCAGAATTTGGAATAGAGGCTCTAGACAAAATATCAGCACGAATCATGTCTTTACCTCCACAATAGACAAGTTCAATATCGTACTGCTGACTCATAGTAACATACCTTGCAAACGCTTAGGAGCATTAGCGAGTGGTTTCTTAATGATCCAAAGGTTTATGATCAGTTTGTTCTTTAACATGTCTACCATAAGTGTATTGATGGAACCGTTCAAGAGAGAAGACAATCGCTAGCATTTCCTTCTCTATTTGGGCATATCGCCCTTCAGTTTCAGTAAGTGTATGGCTTGCATAAGCAATAGGTTGACTGTGTTGTAGTAAGGTTGAACCTAATCAAGTCTGACTAGCATCACATTGGATTACAACTTCCAGTTTATGATTATAGAAAGCTAGTACAGGTGCTTGAGATACCAAATGTTTCATTTCATCAAATGTACGTTCTTGAATTTCAGACCATTGCCATTCAACATCTTTACAAATTAATTGACGAATTAGCTCCATAACCTCAGACAAACGAGCCAAGAATTTTGACAGATAATTAACAGTACCATTTAGACGTTGTACACCTGTAGCATCTACTGGTCTTTCCATTCGCATAATAGCATCTATTTTGGATGGATCAGCCTTAAGACCATCCGTAGTCACGAAATGACCTAGACAGGATATTTGTGCTTTACAAATCTCACATTTTCCTTTCTTTAGTTTGATGTTTTTGTCTCTGCATCGTTTTAGCAAAGAACGCAAATTTAGATCATGATTTTCATATGCTTCCGTTAAAGTATCGCCAGATCCATACACAATTATGTCATACTTTTCCGAATGATTTCACTACTAATACACGTACCAATGGGAGTCTCAGCCAATGGTATCTTCCAAATGGTGTCTGGAATGTTGTTAGATAGCTTGATTGTTCATCCAATACAACTTGTGATCGATTGATGCAATAACACCTAAGTACTGTAGGCAATCAAGTTCAGATTTAACTTCAATGCAATAGGTATGGAATCAGGATGAGAAGTTTGTGGCACTATAGTTTCATCAAGTTTTAGAGTAACTGTTCTCGGTAAAGTACCAAAACCATCATTAAATACATCAGAATATTCGCTCAAAATGTTATTTACTGTAGCATGTGTACCAACAGATATAACAGCCTCAAACTTCTCATAGTTTATTGTGATCAGATTCATCTGTTCTGAAGCGCGTTTACCAAGTAAAGGAACACGGTTTTCCTTAACGATCACAAATTCAAAAGAATACTTTTTGTTTGTCTTTGAATTTCTAAGAACAATTCTAATTTTCTCGATCGGCTTAAGTTCAGTTTTATTCCACATGTGCAATGTTTTATTGCAAGACTCAAGGGTTCTGTTTTAGCATAGCTTATAGGCAGTACAATTAACAGTAGCTCCACAGTCAATTTGGAACTTTGTAGGCCTATGATCAATAAGAAAGTTAACATGAATAGCATTTTGCTTGGGGTGTCAAGGGAATAGACAGTTTCTTGTTCAGAGTTTACTCCTAATACAAAATCAGTGTCATCAGTCACTTTCTAACACACTAATTCTATGTGTAGAAGTTGAAACACATTTCAGACATTTTATTGTAAAATGATTTTGACCGTTACAAGCATTGCATGTTTTGCCCCATGCAGGACACAGTTCTTTCTGCAGCTGGTGAAATTTCCCGCAAAATTTACCTCGCTTAGGTGTGTTTGATGCTTTGCGAGTGAATGTGCTGTTCGATTGTGTTGTTCACTTCTTTTTGCGAAGTTTTAGGATTAAATCGCACTTTATTAACTGAATCATCGAGGGATTGACTAATGTTCATCGTTTTCAACTGAGATGTTGTAGCAACTTCTACAGATATTGATGCATTCATTAAGGGTCAGTTTTGCATTCTGTAGTAACCGTTTTCTAACTTGGTGGTCTCGAACACCAAGAACGACTCAGTCACGAATTAAACTGTCATGCATATATTCACAAAATCCACACGATTTGGAAGTTCTGTTAAATACACCTCAATCGATTCATTTTCATGCTGGTTTCGTTTATTGAAGATATAGCATTCATAAGTTTCATTTGTCTGTCCACAGATATGTTCATCAAATTTCTTAGTAATTACACGCAAACCATCCTTATTCTCTCCTTCAGCAAACACGAAAGCATTATACATTTTCAGAGCATCGTGTCCAATACAGTGCAGAAACATTGCAAGCTTATATTTATCGTCATGTGAGTCGAGCTTTGTAACTATAGCATAGTTTTCCCATGTTTGCTTGAACAATTTCCAATTTTCGCCTCTATTACCATCTAACACTAATGCAGCAGGCGGCATTATGTTCAGAAGTACAGCTCTATCAGTAGGCTCTGCCATTTTAGCCCAGAAAAGTACAAGAAGTATGGTAATAAGGGCGAAATTTGAGTATACCATGATAGGCACTCGCAGAAGGATGCGATTAGTTAGGTTATGCCAGAACCTCTTCCCTCTGTAGCCTCTGGGTGTGCGCGCTGGTCCGCCGGATACTCTCGGTCCGTGGTAATGCCAGTGCATGGTAAGTTGGGACGAGGCTGCTGGTTAGCTGCAGATCTCAGGGTTGTGGATCTGGTGTTGTGCGCTGCCGGATTATACAAAGACTGACTTCTTGAACCGGTGGAACATTCACGTTCCAGTGGGGCTGTGCAATCATCACCGTGGAAGTTGAACCTCACGGTCTCATCCTCGCTGTTGGTGTCACCGGCGTGACGGTCCCACAGCTCCATTTATGGCGGGACATAATAAAATACATACAATGATTAATGATTGTAGCAGTCAAACAATGGTACTGGTTTGCTGCTACTCGGGAGAGGTCTAGTATATAGGGCTAAGTAGATGACTCGTCATCATGGTCCTCGCCAGAGGTACCTCACAGAGTAAGATCCGTGAGGCATCACTGCAAAGGAGGGTCCTAACATGGCTACTTAGCAAGTATATTAGAAACTATATTAGCCCCTAACACAAACATTATTTGTTGTGAGAGGAAAGTGCCTCGCGCGGGCCTCCTTCACAGGAAAATGCCTACAACACCGAAGCGGAGGAAGAGAGATGGCAAAAAGGGAAATTCTCTTGTTCAAACCAAATTATGTAAAAGAGTCAACCTAGTGAAATTATAAGTTTAATGTCATGCACGCTGTATCACGTGACGATGGGGTGGATGACTTCCACAGAATTCAACACTGTCATCTTATGTAAGTTCAAAAATACTGAATTGGTAGTTGCCTCTTTATTTATGCAGTCTTTCAGCTAATTTAGTTTTTGGGTCAAGATCTAAGTTAAGCCGCAAATGGCAGTCTAAGCTAACTATCTTTAGCATATAAGTCAGATGGGAAAGAATGTTCGGTGACCGTATGGTCACCCTATGGAACATCCCCCTCAGTTAGACAGCGTGTGGAAATACCATGAGGTGAAAGCTCCGGAATCATATAACGATCCAGTCACCATCGCATCACGATCACATGCAAGGACAAATCACATTACATGAGCATTGAAAAGCACATATAAGTTTAGGGTGGGGACAAAGAGGCAGATATTCAACTTTAGCGACCTTCCCGTGAATGCGTGGTGGGTTCTAAGACCACACCCAATCACTTGTAGAGTTAGATGGAGAGCTGAATCCTGTCCATCACCAGTGTGTCGGACGTATCTTATGAGATCTGCACCCAGGGAACTAACATTTACCTGACGTTAGGGTTATGTAATTTCGCCCAGAGATGCACTGCAGGCCAGTAACTATAATATGTTCGCAGTGCATCCTACATTGGCAGGGATTTTCTAACTAACTAGTATCTGAAGATACATGGGGAGGTGTATGCGGTCATCGTCATTTTATTTCTAACCGCTCTGAAACCCCTGTTGTTCCAAAGTCAGTTCTAAATAAGGTGACGGAGGGAGGTCTAAACAATTATTACGCCCTGAGGGCGGAGGAGTGTAGACAGAGACAATTACTCATATAATGGAGGCCTTAAGGCATGTGGCCAAAAAGTGATGCGGGGGGGGGGGGGGACAAGGTGGTGCGGTTGTTGTTGCTGGATTGTGTAGCCTAGCGACGTGTGCTTCCAATGTTTTTATATAAAATAAGCAAAACATATAACTAGGATGGCGACTGCCATAACGTATCACAAAATAGTAAAATAGAAGGGCACACGACCTTGACAGTGCTTATGTGCACAAAATAAGAATAATATATACATTATAATAATAAATTATAAAAATGCGGTCTTAAGCGACTGGTAGGTACCTATTAGTCATCAGTACCTGTTACACAAAAGTAATACATAAATACAATCATAATATGACAATGACGGAGTACCTATTAGTCATCGGTACGGAAAAAGTTCTAGAGTCATAGTAGTTGAAGCGTAACATGTTTGGAATGTGAGATGACACGATGCGGAAGTAGGCTGCTAGGAAAAACTGCAGGCGAACTGTGTGATGTAGCTCATTCTCAGGAATAGTGCAGAAGAACGTTTGCGGAAGCGGATGGCTAGCCGTTAGTCACATCTACATACAAAGTTAATAATTTAAGCGGTATGCTGAAAGTTCCATACTGGTGCGGAAATTGAAAGCTGCCCTGTAGTTCTTGAAGGGCTACAGATGAAAAGTTACTAATGCAGATGCATTCTGGCAGATCACAAGACAAGATTCATCGAATAGCTCACACGATGCATCGGGCAATGTCCCCTAACCAACATGTGTGGAATTGGTTCACCACTGGTTGGCGTGGCACAGCAGATCTGGCGAGTTACCATCGAGCACATCACTTGCCCCACATACTGGATGAGCTTACATCGGGTCAACAGGCCCATCCACACGAAAGGTCCCTCTGCGGTTTTGGTGGCTTGGGTTACCTTACTTTAATTTCTTTATTGCCCCCGGGTGATATCTTCCCGAGAGCTCACAAAAACTTGAGGTTGCGGATGTGGTGGCTAGAATCTAATTTTCCAGCGCCTTTTATACTGCTCGTGATGTCACAGCTGGAGTGCCACAGCCAATCAGCAAGCGAGCTTCAGAGGCAGGGAAGTGGTTCACATAACACGCTATCATACCCATGCACCGAGAGTATGCATGCGCTAAGCCTATGGGGTTCAATATTTTAAAAGGAATTTGCTAGTGTAATTAGATATAACTCAGCCATTTCTGGACCGATTTTAAAATAATAAAAAGATTTTGGAATCCTTACTTCATTCCGGTCATGATCGAGACCAAGAACGACGAGGAAGGTGTAATTACATGCACCAACTCGGTACAAAATAAGATGCTATTGCTCTACAAAGCTGATGTGCATTGGCATGCAATCTCTGACGCCTGCGCATGTGTGTTAGGCGATCTCGCGGACTTAGTTGGTTTACAAACCTCTCATATATGGCTCTATACATGCGTACTGTTCTACCCACGGGGCATGCATGGAATGTACCCGGTCCGGCCGTTCCACACCCAGACATGCTGAGACGGTTCGTACCCAACCGGTCAATCCATGCTACACCTCGCAAGGTCAGGCCAATCTTTGCCTTGGAAGGCTATACCGTCCTGTCCGATGTGAAAAATATGTGATGCTGTCCGAGGGGTCAGTACACCCGGGTTGCAGACGTGCAAACAGACCTGTATCACTTAAAGAGAAAAGAGTTTAGTGGAATCTCCACTGAGTTTGAGCGCAGACTGAGAAGACGCAGCAAACTGGGAAGGGATTCCAGCTGATGCGGCGGTTATCTGGTTTCTGTCACTAGGTGAAACAGTGCTAACCGCAGGAAGATCCTGACTGCCGGCCAAGCCGTCCAAAAAGAAAAAAATATTCGCTAAGCAACAGGGAAGTTTTGAGCCACAATGTCGATTTTAATTCCAACCTAAGGGATTATGCATAAGCGTCTTAGTGACTAATGCTTGATTTCTTTTTAGGTGGGAAAAAATTCCTTCTCACTAGGAGAGATGCAACAGGGGTCACAAGACCTGTATAAGTAGTCAGAAAGGAGAAATTAAGTAATGGGGGATTACCCAAGCCCAGACAAGAATGGTGTCCGTGGGGAGCAGTCTTGCGTAGCGCGAAGTATTATCGGCCTCAAGTTAGTTCGTAACAGAGCCGGAAATCGGCGACGAGATAGGCAGATGTTTTCAGGTTACTGAGAACCGAGCGGCTTTATATCTTTCCTTAACTTAGCATTATATCCTGCTCTTAAGAAGCCAAACAGCGCAGATCGAACAAGTAGTACAAGAGCAGCCTTTTTGGTGGAAGTTTTGCGCTATGCATGGAAGGTGGTACCCACTCCAAAAGAGCAGCAAAAAGGGTGAACGTCCTTATCCATACAGACAAATTTGGTAATGTGACACCACCACAACATTTGGGTTTGACTTCATGTTGTGTGATCGTGAGGTCGCCATCTGCGCTTTACGCCTAAGACCATCGATCTCCTTTAGAACAGTCCTTGTAACAAGAATGGAACGATCACTAGACAGTGATGGAAATAAGTTTAATGGTGCTTAAAACGGCAGATCCAGAAATCTGTAGAGAGAAAGAGAACTAGATTAGGCAATACATTTAACATTTAGTCATTCACTGTTCAAGTCCTTATAGCATGGTAGAAAGTTCACGGTAACAGTCAGACAAATGTTCCGCTAAAGCGGGACCTAGGTTCTGCTATTCCAGGCATTGTCGGCTTTCAACCAGCCTTGGTAGGTATATTCCTGATGCACAACTTTTGTGGTAACTTAATCCTCGACAGGCAAAGATCACAACAAGCCGGATGTGCAGTACTTTATGTCACAGAACAAAGTTTGGCGGTTTCTTGCAGAGAGGCGGTCCCGAGAGGCATGTAGCGGCACAAGTTAAATTAAGTTAATTCACAAGCTCGCGGTATTGATGAGCCATAGAATAGTTGCAGCATTCCCAAAACAAATCCTTGGCCTGCGATAGAAAGGACTTTCAGAATAAGAACGGAAGGCGGCAGAAAACAAATTCGGTCAGAGATGAGTACTGAAGGGGGGGGGGGGGGGGGCTCCAAATATCACAGTAGCAAACGAAAGGCAACAACAGCACCTCCAGGCAATGCCTTAGCATGTGAACAGCAGGTAATTCTGTTGGTGTGCAGTCAAAGTTAATTCTTCTTCAAAGTCAGATGAAGGTGCAGAGGTTCTAGATCAGTGAAGTTCTCAAAATGGGGCAGTATCAGAGGCAGTTTCTGAAGGAGAAGAATTTATGTTATTAAGGAACAGCCTTTCATAAATGAGGTTGTCCTGCTGCCTATGTAGATGTCGACCTGCTCCGAGTGGCTAAACCGCCAACTGGTCTGCAGCAAAATTTTCCCATTATATTCTGAAACTGGGAGAAGAACGTATACCATCGTCGGTGAGGCAGCCTGTGAACAACCTCTACGCAGGTGAATTTTTCTAGCAGAGCAAGCAGCTTTTATACTCTTACTCTGTATCTCATTATCTTCTGAAGAATGGCTGGCATTTCTTAAGGGATCAACAGCCAATTGGTGTTCGTTCTCGCAACTATGCCTGTGTTCATAACGTCTAGCAGGGGCCAGAGGATCTAATGGCAAGATTGCATTTTGAGTTGTTTTTCCTCTCGCCATTGAGGAATCTCAGGTTTTATGTGTTAGTCGCTTCTTGTCTTGATCCGGCATCATTATCACGAGAAAGCGGGATCTTCAAGCCTTCCAACAGTACCAATCATTCCGCGAAACCTTGTGATTATGGCCATTTAGTGAGGAGAAAGTCGTGCAGAGATCATGCACACAAACTAATGGTTTCCACCCAGTCATTGCCATTGAGGGAACACTAACGTGTCCCACTTTACAAAAGAAACAATGTCTGTTACGGAGGTACCCACAGTGGCCCTGTGCATGTGCAGAGAGGGCAAATTGTGCATTAGACATTGTTTCCTTCGTGCATGCTTAAGGTATAGGCATAGTCACCATAGCCATAGGGCGGCCATAGTGCATCCCAGGAAGGTAGATTACTAGTTCCGGGTTGGCTAGTCCCTCCCGTTACCCGAGCACACCTTGCTATATGCCTTAATCTGTACTCAGTCATCTGGTAGGAAGCATCCAATTTCACTTATTTAATCCAGTGGTATGTGTGAGCTCTGTATTCTCTTTCTTAGCAAAGAGGGGTGATCAGTTCCACTTATCAACTAATGGTTATGAATGAATGATTACTGTATTCTGCGGCTGTAGTAGTAGAAACAACCTACAGCTGCAATCAGTCCTTCTTCGCTTTTGCCCACTGTGTCTAGTACTCAGCCAAAGTCCTTTGCTTCCTCAAGTCCAATCTTGACTTGAGTGTACCGAGTCCTGCTTTCTTGAGGTCACCTCATAGCATGTTTAGCAGATTTATGCAATGAAGTCCTCTCCTGTCTTTGTATTTGCTGGCTCCGAGTAGGGCACATTCCAAGGCTCTCTGTGCTGGTGTCTCTTCTGGCATCCTTAGCACATGGCCAAACATGGACTATCTTTGCTGGGCGACTTTTATAGATAGCGGCGACGTATTACACATCTTGTATAGTGCATCATTGGAAATTATGCTGTCAGGCCATCGTTGTCCAATGATGGTGCGCAGGTGTTTGCGGTGGCATGCATCGACTTTGTCTAGAGCTGCCTTTGGAGCTGCCCGGCTGTTACAGTTATACAACATCAAGGATACACAGGTTGCATTGTATAAACGTAGCCTCTTTATCAAGGGTGTCTTTGATCTACGAATCCATACCTTCCAGAAGGACTGGAAAGCTATGTTCTCCATGAGGTAGCATGCAGAAATGTCAGCAGTAGTGCAAAGCAGTGAGCCCAGGATATTACTTTTCCTCCATGGTCCGCCGCCATGAAGTGGGTCGTCATTTTCTATAGTTTCATGCTTTGTCGATAGGTATATGTGGGTGAACTCTGTTTTGGATTAATTCATAGAGATTCTCAATTTTTAGTGTGCTTGCAGCTATTGGGAGAGGCTCGTCAAGGGGTTTCTTTTCCTCATCTATGAAGTCCACATCGTCGGCATATTCCATCTCTAGTTGCATGCCCGGTATTGACACTCGGGTTTTGGTCTTGTGGAACTTTCCCGCACAGATTTCAATGCGGCTGCAAGGTAGCAGGTGAAAAGCAATGGAGATAGACCATCTCCATGTGGGGAGCCGATTAATGTCTCAAACTCTACAGACTTCACTGACTTGACTCGTACTCTCAGCTTTGTGTCTGCAAGCAGTAGTCTCACTAGTCATAGCTCATCTTCATTGCAACTGACCTGGTATTGTACATCTAGGATCTTTGAGCATTTAATTGTGTCGAAGGCTCGTGACATGTCAATGCCCATTTTGTGGAAGTCCCAGTGTATGGACATGACTACCGATACGAGCATGCATTAAGCCCATACATTGTCTGCACAGCTGTCTCCATGTTTGAAGCCACTTTGACACGATCCGGTGAAGTAATTGATCTTGTCTCGGATGCGACATAGAGTAACATTGGATAGGATTTTCAGTTTGCTGTTGAGGAGCACAATGGTCCGCAGATTGGCTGGGGGCCCAGGTGGCTTCGTGGGCTTGGGTAGTGTGATAAGGGTGCCTTGGCCTACAGCGTCGATGGGAAGGTGGTGCATAAAAGCTGAATTGATTATAGGTGTGTGATCGGTTTTGAGATAATATCACTTGCATATTTGAATAGTTCATTGCTCATGCCATCAGGTCCTAATGCACGTCCATTTTTCAGGGCTTTAAGTGCCTTCTCAACTTCTGCTGTTTTAATTTGTGTTAGTAATGGCCTGGGGTCTCCTGAGAACGGTGCAAGGGCTCATCGTCGTTGTCAGTGAACTGATCCTTGAACCATCCAATAGATAACAAATGGTTATCTATTTCCCTAAAGGGTGGTAGCATTTATTGTCGCCTCTAGTGTAGTCCATTAGGTTATTTGTGGATTTCCGATTGTAAACATGGATGATTTACAAATTATTTTCATTTAAGTGGTGGAGGTACTCTTAGTATAGTCTATATACCTCATATATTTGGATCGATGGTGTTGCAGATATTCACTGTTCCATTCATTTCAATTAAACTTCTATTCATACTGTACGGTTCTCCTAGACCCAAGATACTTACAAGTTACAAAATAATACAAATATTTACAGGTCATATAGAATTATTGGAATAATGTACATGACATATATATTTTGTGCTGAACTGTTAGACCCATGAAGTCCAATTCCTGTCATGACGTAAACGATTCTTCTCGCTTTTGACATCTTCTCTTAAATGTTGGTGGAGACTTCATGCTATGCTGTGCGCAGTAAACCAAGGTGTGGGTTTTTTTCTCTTATATCTATCCACTTGAGATCTTGTCCCTTACAGGGTTTTCTTGGTTAGGTTTGCAGAGGATACTGGATTTCTCTGGGTCTAGTGATGATCTAGTGATTATGTATCTATGGTGAAAAACTGAAACATTTAAATTGTGTTTTATTATGGTATCTTAACACTAGGGCAGATGGTGCTTTCATCAGTGGTACATAGCAGCGTTCGCTGTATTTGTAATATTGTATGTCTACCTAATTATGAGTATATAGGGCAAATGTTGTTTTTTACATATCTGAACCAGAATTTTCGTATTATGAAAGCTTTCATCTGCATCATCATCGTCATCATTTTACGAGCATAAGACACTGACTTGTTACTTTTATTGCCTCAGTGTTTTTGTTGTAGTAGCGGTCACCACCGATCTTGGCCGCTAGTATACTGATCTTGGCCGCAAGTATAAGTATAACGATCTTGGCCGCCTATTATTGCGTGCCCGCTCCAGCGGGCACGCTTCTATTTATTGCTGGATAGAATTGCCTATACTATAGCTATAGGCGCAGATATTTTGCGCAGGGATTGTGGGTCTGTGTCTCGCGAGATCTTCATCGATACGAGATCTAATAATTCTCGGCGCGAAGACATGGCTCTAGTTTTAGATTGCTGGATATCTCATAATTATTATCTTCATGCACGTGATTCATGGCGAGTTCTCTTATTTGTTCTGGTCCGACTGTAATAGAGTTTGCGTGGCGATGACCGCTTAATTATTTTAATAAACAGCCAACGGAACTTATATGTCCACTTTAGCACTCTATCAAACTGACCACAAATGGCTTCTTGCGGTGATCGTGAGGAATGTCCATTTGCATTAGCTACTCACCGGAGAACTTGTTTTGAGAGTTTACCACTGGAATGACTGATTGGATAACCGATCCTATAATTCCAGTAGTAAATTGCAAAAGAAAAACAACAATGGTCTCCTGGACGACAATTAGACATAGGACATTTTCTATGATAATGGATTTTTCTGTATATGACGTCATAATTATTTAGGTCAGATGTAGCTGGACGTCACAATCAAAATGTGTAATGAATGACGTATCTAGCTCCACCAGGAACATTGAATAGCCAGTCAAGTATGCGAATTGCACGTCTTTACTATTTAATCAACATGCTGTTGAATATTTTGAAACTAATTTAACTAGACGCTGTTCGAATTGTATGTCTTTGCGATTTATTCAACAGTCATTTTCTATGATAATGGCTGGGTTCAATCTGTAACTGAAGGATATGACGTCATAATCAATTACTTCATATACAGGCTGGGGTCACAATCCAAAATGTGTAAATGAATGGCGTATCGAGCTCAGTCATGAACATTGAATAGTCCGGCGAGTGTACAAATTGTATGGTCATTACTGTTTAATCAACATTGTGTTGAATATTTTGAAACTAATTTTACCTGGCGTTGTTGCGGCCAGAGGCAGCAAACCTTTAAAAGCACCCAGTCAAATTAGTTTCAAAATGGTCATCAGCTTACCTGTATAGTTACCTTGAAATTCGAAGTCTGGGAATTCATTATTCAGCGTATATATATATATATATATATACATCGATTCCAACACGCAAAAAGGGGTGGAGCTAGGGCTGCACGGTTTGGCTTACAGCCATATCGGTTTCGATATGACTTTTCATATCAGTTTTAACCGAATATCGGTTTTATCGACATGAAACAAAAAATTTAAATGATAAAAATTAGCACGAAAACAGAACGTATTTTCATGCCCCGATACATTCGTAACGTTTTACGCCTTTAAAGCTTAATATACCTTATAATATCCATCATCGCGGGAGTGAAATTATTAATTAGACCGCCTAAATATTACGCACAGTTAAATAAACATCGTTTATTTTGTCAAAATTAATCATAAATCAGCAAAACAGGTTGCGAAAAGACGTAAATCACGCGATTGTAATTAATTATGATGTAATTATCTCCCTTTCTTCTTTCATTTCCAATTCGGCCCGAGGACGAAATCATGTCTTGAAGAAAATATTAACTGTAATATTGCGATCGCGAATTTCATAAGTTAATATGATATTGTGTATAGAAGATAACGTTTTAAAAACGGTTTGAGTAATAATTTTATTTAAAATTATATCCTAATCAGCAAAATGTATTCAGCATTATATTTGTTGGCGAGATTTTGATGCATTCGGGCGATTTAGTGTTGGGACGACTTTGCATTATGTTAATTAGCCGGTGACGTAAATAAAATGGATGCCGTTGTTTAGAAATGTTTTCCCCGATACAAATTTTAATGACAAATTCCCACATTAGTATTGTGTTTTATATTGCAAATTTATCTGAGACTACCAGAGAAAAGACGAGTGAATATTTATTTAATTAATTCGCTGCTTGATTTCTCTCGGCGTACAGCGAGTTACATGGAGTTACACAATATGCGCAATTGGGGCCACGTTCAATTATTAGTTGCCCTGAACGTAGCTTAATGGAAAGTATGGTCATTATTATTCATTACGCTTTTCATGCTCGTTAGTATCTTTTATTTTTAACAATCCTGATACGAAAAACCGAAAATATGTTCATATTCGGTTTTTCGATATTTATTTTTTATAATCGGTTATGAAACCGTCAGTGCAGGATATCGGTTTTAAATATGGTATCGGTATATCGCGCAGCCCTAGGTGGAGCTTAGCTGGAAATAGGCGTGGCATACCTAGAAATGGATCTCTCTATTGAAATTGTCATGAGCAAATTGAGCATTACATGGTTAATACCATTTGGTAATGCATAGTGCACACAATATGGACCACTTGTATTAAGAGACCAGTCAGACCACCCATATTTATAGGTCACATTTTCACAAGGCCAATCATAGATTGTTGCCCTGAATACAATGTACTCGTCCTCTGACGGAGGGAGGATAATTATTACTACTTGCTAATGGACATTTTCATGTTGTCTATCGATCGTATTAGGTCATATAATGTCATAATCAACGACGTGACGTATAGGATGACGTCATAATCATCACGTCATGACTGACTCAGTTTAGTCTGTATTAAATGCTTAATAGTCCGACACGTTGTACGAATTGTATGTCTTTGCTATTTACAAAACATGCTGGTGAATATTTTGAAACTAATTTGACTGGTCGATGTTACTGCCACAAGCAGCAACAGCACCCAGTCAAATTGGTTTCGAAATAGTCAACACCTTACCTGTATAGTTTTCTGGAAATTGATAGTCAAGATGCTCAGAGATCCATCGATATCAACACGAGCGCGGTATTAATGTATTAATATACCATCCGGATTCAGTGACCGATTGACTAACGTTAGGCCTACGGAAGTCATTTCAAGCAACCGCCACCAAGATGTGACTTACTTGGGCAGAATTGTGTGTTTTTCTAACAAAATCCTTTAGAATGTTTAACACCGAAATTTCAATATCTCAGATAAAGACAACTATACGAATATCTTTTTAATACTTTGACTGGTAGCCCACCCCACCCTACCCACCGAATTGTTGCTATCATAGACCTGTATTAAGTATTGCAACAACAACGACTGCCCATGTAAGCTTATCATCTTCTCTTAATGTATTTAACCCTTTCATGAGGAGGCCACCAAAACTGGCCTCTATAGTGATCTTGAGGATGTTAATTTGCAGGTCAAGAGATCATTTTTGAAAATTCACCGCTGAAATGACTGGCTCGATAATTGAGGCAGTCATTCCAGTAGTAACTCTTCAAAACAGTCGTCTATTGGCCTGCAAATAGGCACTCAATAACCAAATATTTTTTTTCATATTCCTGACTCAATTTAGGTAATACAGGGTTAATAAATTATGAGGACGACGATGATGTACCATGTCTGTTTTCCCGTATTGTATCATAGTATGATTCACATTTGTTGCATTCGAGATAGGGTAAAAATTACAGACTTGTTACAGACATTCTTGAGGCGTACTATGTGTGTGGTAAATTTCAAAAGAAAAACATGCATAATAATATTGTAGAGGGCAAAAAAGTAGACAGAGTTCGCTAACAACATAGTACAGTAGAAATTGACATGGACCCAGACATTTTGTATAACAGACAAATTATTGTTTTAATCACTTCGGTATGGCCCAAAATACATCCCAGAAAAATTCTCCAAAATTCACACAAGGGGAAATATGTTTTTAGAGGAAATTCAAAATGGCCGCCAAGGCGATGACCAATAACCAGGTAATATGTATTTTGACTCTAAAAACCCGTGTTTTGGTAAGTGTTGTACAGTTTAAAGTATGTCATCATCAAAATCACTTGATAAACTATAAATTTAATGCAAACTGAGCGACTGTTGTGAAACACAGCGAACAGGCAGAATGGCTGAAATTTTTCTATGCATTTTCACTTTCAAATTTCGAGCTGTTAAGGCAGTGACCTTCACATTTACAATGTATGCTACAGGGAATGCCTTTGTCCTTCGATCAATACTCACCATTCTGTTACTTCTGATATACAGCTGGCCCTGACAGCTGGCTCTAGGACTATAGACGTAGAAAGCTTTATCGACTCCTTGGAACCGGGTACTCGGCTCCCAACTGCCGAGTACCCGTCTACCATAGAGCTCATTCTTGTTTGCATAGCAACAAGAGCTACATGCTTTTTGCAGTGGAGAGATTAAGAAATAAATCTAAGTCTTTTTGTCTGTGATTGTGATAGCTGGTGATTCTCTTGCAAGGATAATTGGATAATATGGATACCGCCGATGATAACCAGGTCGTATATTTCCATATTATTCCATAGTTAAAAGACTTAGGTCTCTAAAATTTTGTTGTGTCGCATGTTCCAATCTCTGACCCCAAAGAATCTGGGACGTGTGTTAACAACAAGATATGCCGGATGGTTGCCTTCTTAACCCCAACAGGCGATCGGCAGATATGAAAATAGGTGTTTGCTACGGTATTTGTAACACGAATATCGGCTGACGTCGTTCTCCGTAAGATCCGAGCGGGTGACGTCACACCCGTGGTGCTCGGATGTTTATGTGATGAAATTTTTTTCATTAATTCGCACATCTTGTTCTGGGTGCTGCGTACTGAAAATGGTACCAGAAAACTTTGGAATGTTCAAGTTTTGCGTGTTATCACAATCTGTTTGCAATGATCGGTGGTTTCAAAATTCTTGATTAGATGTGTGGTCTGCGGTTTTACCGTGTGCTACAGCAGTTTGTTTACATTTTGTTGTTTCTTCACATATCGTCTTGGCTTTCGTTAGGAGTATAATTTATATTGATTGGTAAATATACTCCGAATGCTAGGCGATATGATTCCTGGTTCCGTTATACATCCTGGAGGATCAATTATGGGTGTATTTATGCCCGCTTCGTTCTTGTCGTCATAATCAATGCGATCTTTGCTGTAACGTTGCGGGGTGGGGTGCGGGAGGGTTACAGTTAATTTATGGTCAATATATTTGAAAATTAATTGTCTGCCTTCCATCCGTGTCTCGTTCCGCTTGCTTATTGTAGGTTTGTGCTTATTTATAGGCCAAGCCAGGCCCGCCATCATGTGACGAGTGCCACAAGTTCATACGGGTCCTATTTAAGGACCATGTCTGCTTTAGATGTACTCCATGTAACCTTGATAGTAGGTTTAATGTGTGTGCAGTGTGGTCCATGGATATGATGTTGAAGTTCCTTGCCCAGAAGGATGTGGGTGGGTCTGACGCGGGGTCAGGCGGTTCAAAGTTAAATCGTTGAGCGTCCGGTTCGGCCGGTGGGGGCGCTCCACGTCCCCAGCTGGAGGTGGCGGAGATGGCACCGCCGGCGTGGTTCAGTCCGGCTATGCAGGGTTTTCTGCATAGCGTTATGCTCACGCTGGTGTCGTCCCTGCTGCCGAAGGTTGGGGGGTAATTTCTCCCCATGCTTGGTACGGACCCTGTCCTTGGACAGGGTTCTGGACTGGTCACCGAGGGAGCCATCTCGTACGGCCCCTGGCAGTCCCGTCGGGCTCCGTCAGGCATGGGAGCCGTCCGCCAGGACGGATCCATGGTTTCTTCGTCTAGTGACGACTCTTCGGAGTCCGAAGACGAGGAGGCCGCGGAGGAGAGGTTGCTGCGGCCTGTGATGCCACGGGTGGAGAATATGGAGGTCGATTCAGTCCTGGATGGAACCGCCCTCCATCTATGTGGCTGGGCACAAGCCAGGGCAGCGGCTCCGCCCGTGGTTGAGGCCAATCTGGTACCAGGCACCGGTCCCGTGATGGTTGGTTTGACGCCAGCCGACACGGTGACGGGTGTGCCGGGCCAGGCGTGGTACTCACCTATCTCGCCTGGTCCGGAAGTCAGACGTGGGGTGCCGTTGGCGCCCGTGGCTGGCCACGGTTCCGCATCTGCTATGGGTCCGCACGGTTTTCCGCGGGCCTACCCCATGGACTGGTGTGGTTCATGGGGTGGCAGCGGAACCATTTGGTACCGGAGTGCCTGGCGTGTCCGTCGGTTGCATCGATTAGGATGGGGATCTTGCCCGCAGCCCGGATCCAGTCTATTGGACTGGATCCACGGTTCATCGAGTTGCTTGAGGCTATTTATAGCAAGCAGCTCATGACCAAGGGCCAGCTCCCTGCGGCCTCCAGGGAGGTGTGGGTGAGGTGTCGTATTCCACGGGGGGAATACGACAGGTATGGTGTGGTACCATCGGTCACCAAGGATGACCGATGGGTTCTGGGTGTCCAGAGTGCTGGAGCGGGTGGCCCCAGTCCGGCACTTGTGGACAAGTCCCAGGCACACCAGGATGAAGTCCTGTCCCTATGCGATGAGGGTGTGAGGGCAGCGATGAGTGCTGTCAACCACTCTTATCGCCTTCTTCAGTCGGTGTGGGCTGAAGCGGGGGCAGGCCACCCTGTGCCACCTGTGGCGCTTTCGTGCATCAATGACGGCTTGGTGCTGTCTATGGATGCGCTGGCAAGGGTGCAGGCGCATGTTGCAAAGTCCAGGAGGCAAATGGTTCTTGACCATATGCGTCCGGCTATGGCAGTCAGGGAGCGTCTTCTTGGGACACCCCTGACAGGGCCTAGCATCTTCGGTGGCCAGGCGCAGGCCATCCTAGAGGACACTGCTGGCATTGCGCAGAATCGGTTGGCGGTAAACCTACAGCTGGAGCTAGTGCGGCAAGCGCACGCACTAGGGGCTGTAGGGAAGCCGTTAGCTGTTCAACCTTCAAAGAAGCAGAAGAAGCATAAAGGCAAGGCGAAAGCTAAGCCTAGTGCGACTTCTGCTTCGTCTGTTTTTTCTCAGCCGCCGCCGGCGAAGAAAGCCAGGAAGGTTGTGGAGGCCCCTACCCTCTCCAATGTTGCTCCTGATCGCCCTAGAGGCGGGAAGGGGAAGGGAAATGGTAAGTCCTCAAAGGGTGGAAAGAAGGGAGCGGATCGTAGCTGAGGGTACGAGAGCTCCCTTCGTATCCGCCTGGACCGCACCTGTGCGACAGGAACAGCGGTGCCAGTTAGACCTGCCGAGCCAAGACTGAAATGGTTCTCTCTCTCTCATTAAGAAAGCGGGGGGGGGGGAGCGGACCGCGAGCCAGACAACCCCGTTAGACGTCGAGGCGTCTATGGTGGGGGAAGGCTCATGCGTTTCGTCGTGGCCTGGCGAGGTGTGACGTCAGACAGTCTGGTCCTGGAATGGTTATCCCAGGGTTATATGCCGGAGTGGTGGTACTTTCAGCCACAGAATCTGTCTTTGGCACCTGTCTGGACACCCGTACCAAGGGAACCAGACAAGTTAGAAGCCGTTCAAAACGAAGTGTCGGGTTTGCTTCTGAAGGGAGCAATAAAACCAGCGAACCAGAACACTCCAGGCTTCTATTCAAATATGTTCCTTGTCCCCAAGAGCACAGGGGGATGGAGACCCGTACTCAATCTCAGGCCATTAAATTGGTTTATCCATACGCCTCAGTTCCAGATGGAAACGCTGAGGTCGGTAATGGCGGGGTTGAGGAAGGGAATGTGGTGTGTGTCGATCGATCTGAAAGATGCATATTTCCACATTCCAATGAACAGGAGTTGTCACAGGTTTCTGAGATTTGCGTTTCAGAATCAAGTATGGGAGTTTATTGTTCTCCCGTTTGGCCTGTCGACAGCTCCAAGGGTTTTCACAAGAGTGGTCCTTGCGGTGACAGCGTTTCTCAGAAAAGATAACGTGGCGCTACACACCTACATAGATGACTGGCTGATCAAAGCAGACTCGGCAGCCAGGTTGAACGTGGATACTGCTCTGACTCTGAGGTTACTTTCAGATCTAGGCTGGATAGTCAACAAGGAGAAATCCGAGTTGACACCCACTCAACATTTCGTTTATTTGGGTATGCGATTCGATCTCGAGGAGGGCAGGGTTTACCCGTCAGAGCCCAGAGTGGTGTCTCTGTTAGCCATCCTCAAGAGTTTCGAGTGGGAAACCACATTCAGGCGAGGCGGTTTCTTCAGATGCTGGGCATGATGGTCTCCATGGAGCAGGTGATCCCGTACGCTGCTCTAATGCGAAGACCTATCCAGTTGTATCTGATGTCTCTGTGGAAACAGAGAATAGAACCCCTGTCAAAACTGGTGGCAGTTTTGGAGCCGATAATGTCGCATCTTGTATGGTGGAAAGAGCGTCAGAATCTCCTAGTAGGGGTTTCGCTGCACCTACCCCACCCCCAGCTGTCCGTGTACACGGATGCATCGCTGGAGGGGGGGGGGCCTGCCTGGGAGAGCACCAGGTCTAGGGCACATGGACTCTCCAGGAGAGCCAGCTGCATATCAATCTGTTGGAAATGATGGCAGTGGAACTGGCGTTGGAAGAATTTCTTCCGATGATCAGGGGCAAGGTGATATTGATACGATCGGACAATTCGACGGTAGTATCATACATAAATCGCCAAGGTGGGACCAGGTCACCCACGCTGTGTATCAAAGCGTGGCACTTGATTCAATGGTGCAGGAATTACTCGGTTGTTTTGAAAGCAGCTCACATTCCTGGGCGATTGAACATTCTGGCGGATGCTTTGTCTCGCAGACAGAGAATTCTGCCAACAGAATGGTCCCTCAACCCTCCAGTTCTGCGAAGGATCTTCGAGCATTGGGGCAAACCCAACATGGACTTGTTCGCCGCAAGGGAAATTGCTCAAATCATGACTTATGTCTCGCCGATTCCAGATCCAAATGCCGTCGATACAGACGCTCTGGCGATAAGCTGGAGAGGGATGCACGCTTACGCGTACCCTCCCACCATTCTTCTGCCGAAGGTATTGGTGAAGATCAGGGAGGAACCGTGTCTGGTCCTGCTAATAGCGCTGTATTGGCCCAGCAGGGCGTGGTTCACGGATCTGCTAGATCTGCTGGTGGAAAACCCAGTGCAGTTGGCCGAGATTCCGAACATAATCTCCCAGGCCAAGGGACGCTTCCTACACGAGCGTCCCGAAATGTTCAAATTGACTGCGGGGATGTTATCAAACAACGTTCCACGTCGGAAGCCTTTTCTCGACAAGCTGCTGATTTCATCACGGCTGCGAGAAGGAGGTCAACCTTCAAGTCATGTAACAACAAGGTTAACAGATTTGCAGACTGGTGTGAAGAAAAGGGTATTGATACCTTTCAAACCACTATTCAGCAAATAGCAGACTTTCTCTGTGAGCTGTTCTTTTCAGGACTAGCTCCCGTCACAATTGCTGGATACAAGTCAGCTTTGGCATCAGTTATCCCTTGTCTAGCCAACAGGGATAGTCCAGAGGTGGCCCAGTTAAATGTGATGGTGAAGGGAATGAGCAATCTCCGACCGAGACAACCGGTAGTCATTCCAGCCTGGAGTCTATCTTTAGTGCTTAATGTACTGGCCAAGGCGGTCTTTCTATTGGCAGCTTCCTCAGCTAGAAGGCGCAGTGAGATCCATGCGCTTTCGGCAGAGAGGGACCGATTTATTGTCTCCGGAGAGGGTCTGCGTCTTCTGCCAAGAGCAGAGTTTATGTCAAAGAATCAATCTTTGAGATATTCCGGCAAACCGATCATAATACCGAAGTTAACAAGGTTTGATCGTGATGCCAGTGTCTGGTGCCCGGTCCGTGCTTTGACTAAGTACAGGAAACGGACTGACTCGTTACGGTCGAATGATAGACATCTGTGGATCTGCCATAAGAAGCCTTATGGCGCCGCATCCATGGATACTATCTCTCGTTGGGTAGTCGAATGCATTCAGACTACTCATGAGATGGCGACTGGGCACCAGGTGCAAGGCGCAAGGGCACACGATGTTAGAGAAATAGCCGCCTCAACCGCCCTTTACAGTGGTGTTCCGTTAGAGGACATCATTGGCGTTGCACAATGCCACTGTGAGTCCTCATTTACGGATTACTATATGAGGGATGTGTCAGACTCAGCCAATCCACTCGCTTTAGCTGTTTTGAGACGATAGTTAAGTGACCACACTGCTCTTCACCCTTTTTTCACTTTGGTAAGACATGAATCTAAAGCAGGCATGGTCGAGCGAGAGGATGACAACCAGATTGTGTCACTGATGGCCGGACAAGTGAATGGTTGGAGGCGGTACGTCTGGAATCCATTTATCATGAGGTAATTCAAGATTGAGAGTTTTTTGTGTTATGTCTATATATCATGTTCATTCATCTTATATATTCATGCTCATTCCCAGGCTAATACATGTGTATATGCAAAGAGCAGTTAACCCTCTTGGCATATTTGTGTTTTCAGGCGAGATGCATGTTCGTGAGTTCTCTCCCTTTTCTTAGGAGAAAAAAAGGGGGGGGGGGCAGTGATGCGAATATGATTCGGTTCCGTTAACTTGACGGTCCTTTTAGGTCTCCTTTGGTCATGTTTTTAAGTCTAGCTCTTTCTCCAAGGGGCAAATGTAGCTTGCCCCTTCCCACCAGGTTACTGACCAAATCTGGTGTATATCAGAAGTAACAATGGTGAGTATTGATCGAAGAAGAATGAAGGAAATTTAAATTTACCTTTCTCCGAGATCTAACAATACTCACCATTCTGTTACGGACCCAGCCTCCGAGCCCCACGGAGGCAAGCCATGGGTTTCTCTTGTTTGGTGGCTATGCAAACAATATGAGCTCTATGGTAGACGGGTACTCGGCAGTTGGGAGCCGAGTACCCGGTTCCAAGGAGTCGGTAAAGCTTTCTAAGTCTATAGTCCTAGAGCCAGCTGTCAGGGCCAGCTGTATATCAGAAGTAACAGAATGGTGAGTATTGTTAGATCTCGGAGAAAGGGAAATTTAAATTTCCTTCATTCTCTACCAGTAACTAATATAGGTACTGGGAAGAGAGACCTACAGTTATACCTACAGTCATGGGACCAACTTTGTCCCAAAAAGGTCAAAATTAAGAAATCAATTTTGGGATGAGCTTTATTTGTTTAAGTGAGGGATAAGGCGGGCAATTCAATCTCGTATAATTACGAGATTGGCTTGCCCGCCATATTTTTCACTTTCCCCGGGCAAGCGTTAAGTTCATCATCATCATCATCATCATCCTATTCTCGGGACATAAGCCACTAGAATACTGCAGTATTACACGTTATTGTATGCACAATATCATGCTCTATCTGGTACTCGCCGTTCAAGTTCAATATCATTTATTTCATGATTTAGTACAGATTTACTGCTGACCGGGTAGCCTATATATTAGTAGGTTACCATGGGTTACCTAAAATTTATCGCGTAACCTACCATGAGGTTGCCATATGTGCATTTGCGAGACCTACTGTAGGTTAGCATAAAAAATCTAACTTTACACCCTTGAGAAGTGCTGACAAGATAGGTTATTGCAATTAGAATATTGTTCATTTAATCTTGGCCAGTGTTTTACCTATATAATGCCAGTTTAGAAGCGCTAATATATTGTTTACTGTAATAAGAGAGATCTTTTAATATGTGTCGGTAAACTAAATCATGTGAAGAGAACTTGTAGTTGTTATTGAGCAAAGTAATGCTTTGGCCTACCGAAATAAGATGTGCCAAATTTATGCTGTGAAGTGTCATAAAAACGAACTTCTTATTTCGAACGTTCTTTTCGAATAATATTCTGAACAATGACCGCGTAACATAAGATGCGTAAAATTTATATTGTGAAGTATCTAAAAACGAACCTCTTATTATCTCAACCGTTCGGTTTAGGTGTTTAGAATAATACGAAGTGACAGCTTTATATAACTAGATTAGCCATTTTATAACTATGTCATATTATATACGGAAATTGGATAATTGGCTATGTTGCGAACAGTGGTGCATGTTTCCCACAATTTTAAGCATTATGTTTATCAACGTCATGGAATATTTCATTTTGGCGAATCTAATGGATAATTTTGACAGGAATTTTGCACTAGTCCACCGGACATGTGACTAATAGTCTATGCGTAGTCTGTGTGGGAATCAGGTAGTCTCGGACTAGCGGACATAACTGAAGATCGAACCGTGACCATAAGATCAATAGGTCTCCTAGTTATTTCCAGCACATACAGGAATGGCAGCGGTCCGGTAGAATTATCAATACGGATGTCGTTTCCCCATTGTGCGAATGTGGATACTGACGACTATCAAACAACCTCTCATGTAATACGACACAGGAAAAATGGAAGACTGAAGAAACTTGACGAATACCAGGACTACCTGGGTGTGCCCAATCCTAAAGACAGGAATACCTTGAACTGAACTCTAGCCTATATTAGATTTGAAACAAATTTTTCATCAACATCATCATCATTTACAAGGCATAAGCCATTGGCCTGTTATTGCCTCGGTGTCAACATATTGAAAGAGTTTGACTCGCTCAGTCCAGTTTGAATGTTCTTTCTGTGACATTGGATTTATGACTTTAAGTCTGTTTTTTGGAAAAGTGCTGTGGTGCAGTGCGGATGGGTGTTCCCCGTGTCAGCTGCTGTGTGCCACCTACACTCATGGTTACACTCTGCTGCGCCTAACACTAGGCTATATTGTTGAGTTGTGGAGGTCGTAGTTGGTTCCATAAACTTCTGTTGTTGCTGTTGTTATCATTTTCTGTGTTCATTGCTACCCGAGTCTTTTTGTATGCTAGTGTCACTTCATCTTTCAGCATGCTTGAAGAGCATCTTGAACAGTCCAATCCGCAATATGTGCAACATTGCATAAGTCTATTGTCAACAATACCAAATGGCGTTGTTGCAGGTCTTTTCGGAGAGCATTTAATTGTACCAGTCCAATGACGTTATAAAGTTTGCAGCGACATATTGCGAAAGATTTAGTTTGACCTTTCCCCTTCAAAGAATTTCATATTAGCATGAGTCAACCGAATATGGCAATTCTGATCGTTTTGGGTAGTTCCGGATTACGTCATTTAAACTGTCAGTTTGACGACTATAAAATAATATTTTCGAAACCAGTTAAATCCCACTGTCTTGTTTTGACAAGACAAAAAACAAGACTCTGAAAAATATCATTGACCAAACAGCGTTGTTGCAGGTTTTTTCTGAGAGCATTTAATTGTCCCAGTCCAATGATGTTATAAAGTTTGCAGCGACGTATTGCGAAATATTTAGTTTGACCTTTCCCCTTCGAAGAATTTCATATTAGCATGAGTCGACCGAATACGGCAGTTCTGATCGCTTTGGGTAGTTCCGGATTACGTCATTTAAACTGTCAGTTTGACGACTATAAAATAATATTTTCGAAACCAGTTAAATCCCATTGTCTTGTTTTGAAAAGGCAAAAAACAAGAATATGAAAAATATCATTGACATACAAACCTGTGCTATCTGTAGAAGCGTTTTCAGCATGCACCGCTGTGAGAGATGAGCTTGTTTTTGTGTCGACCGTAATGGATGTTTATCGCGACAGAGGATTTATTATGAACTAAATACTGGAAATCTGACACACTTGAGATACACATTTTTATGTTTGAACTTTCTTGGTCATTAATAAACTGAAGTTATTGAAAAACATAACAAAATATTAAATCAAAGCCTAGTTCTAGAGAATTAGATTGATCATTAAGATATAGTGATCTGAAACTGCAGATGATCCGGAACTGCCCTCTCCGAATGCGAAAACATCATACCTGGCCTTAAATGTCATGTTACGGGAATACCGGGAAATACTCGAAAATACTCAGATATCAGGAGGCAAGTTTATTTATTTAACCTCATGGTTGTTTATCATGCTTAAGAAAACTCTGACAAGGATTAGTGACCTATGAATAAGGAACAGTCTTCTAACTGTACATCAGACAAAACTGAAGATCCAATGAAATACCATTATAGTTTTATGAGATATGACTGGATACTTGACAGCGAATCACTGTCTACAGATATGCATGGAGCTCAGTAGATCTATACAATTACATACCCAATAATATAAGGCTTTAACTACTGTCAGAACATGCAATGTAAACTTACATGTAGTTCTGAGGTCTTTACCTATTGCTGTGTACTTGCTTTAACCATTTAGCAATCAAGTGGGCGAAAAATGGGTTCCACAGTGGTCTTGATAAATGTCCATTTGCAGACCAAGAGAAGAATGTTTTTGAAAATTTACCACTAGAATGAATGGCTTGATAACTGAGCCAGTCATTCCAGGAGTAAATTTTTAAAAATAGCTTTGATCTGCAAATAGATATTTTCTATGATCTAACTGAAATTTGCTTGAACAAACAAGTGTTAAAGGGTTGAATAACTAATTCACTCTCTGGGATGTCATTATATCTAAATTAGTGCAATGATCACTGAATACATTTCATTCAGAAGTTGCAGAAATGTTAAAATTGTAATTCCTATATTAAACCTGAAATCGCCAGAATATCTTGAAAATAATGTGAATGTCTGTGTTTTCAATCAGTCATATTGTAGCCTGTAATAGTATAGAAACTAAATAGTACATAATATTAGTATATAATCGTATATAACAGAACGAAATGTGTTGCCACCTCAGTCAGTTAATTCCCACATGGAGACATTGCTGTCTCCATTGTGAGAGCAATATCACACCTGTATATGAGCTGAGTGCAGGAGACAGCCTAGCTCAGAGCATTGATTTACATGGAAATCTACGGCTAATTAAATAAACAATACTTGTAGATACCTGTACATGTACCAGCAGTTTGCTTAGATCTCTATTTTAAATCAATATTCTGATCAGCTGAGAATTGAAGGAAGTATAATGGATTTGTATTGTATGTCACAACATGAAAAGATCACGATTCAAGATTCAAAATTATTTATTTTCATATAACACATAGATTTTACATTTACACAACAGGCAGTCCACCAAAGGCTGAGCCTATACAGCGGTTGACCCCTTACATTTAACATATAATAAACATATACTTCAGTGATAGTTGGATCATGGGTGAAGATAATATAATATTTACATGTATACATTTAAGACAATAGACAATTACACACGCACGCACACACACACATAGGAATGGGGAAAACACATGCATATCTTATTTACAATATTATTATTATTATTATTATTATTATTATTATTATTGTGATATATAGCAATACGGCCTAATTTGTATCAACATTTCTTGGTACATTATTATTATTATTATTATTATTATTATTATTATTATTATTATTATTATTATTATTATTATTATTATTATTGTCATATATAACAATACAGCCTAATATTATTATTATTATTATTATTATTATTATTATTATTATTATTATTATTATTATTATACACAACTGCATCATCCACATCAACAATTACAGTTGCATTATTATTATTGCAAATGTGTATTTTACATTCTAGTTGTTATCCTGGCAACTGGGTACATACTTGTTTTTGTACTGCCATGGTGGTGACTTCTGCATTCATGTCATTGGTTTGGATTTTTAGTATCTTTCTAAGATTATTTTTTTAGTATTTTGTTTAAAAGAGCTTTGCGTAAGAATTTGTGTGCGTATATTTATATCTGTGTTGTTCCAGAGTTGTATTGCTTGGTGGGATGGTTTTTGTGTAGCTGTCATTGTTCTGTAATAGGTTTGGTGTAAGTTATTCTTAGTTCGTGTGTTGTGCGAGTGTATATCTGAGTTGTTCCTAAAAAGGTTTGATAATGAGGAGGGTAGATTGCCATTATGGTAGTCCCTTAAGATAGTGTAATATTGGACAGCTCCAATGTCTTCAAGTTTTAGCATTTTTTCGGTTTTAAAGACATCCTGGCCCTCTGCTGGCTGTGCAAATAATTTGATTGCCTGCTTTTGTAGTGATTTTAGAGTGTTAGTCCATATTACATTGCAATATGTGATATGTGGAAGGATCAGTGTACAATATAGAGTTTTTAGAATATTAGGGGGAAGATATGGCTTAAGTCTGCGCATGATACCGATGTTCTTTGCTACCTTGGATCTCACTATTTCTATATGCTTCTCCCAGGTTAAGCTTTTATCCAGATAGACGCCGAGAAATTTGACATATTGTGCTTCGTGAATTTCTTGATTATTTACATGCATTTTGGGGAGAGCTATTTTTTTTAAATTCTTAGATTTTGTGAAAAGTATATAGTTAGTTTTATCGACATTCAGAGATAATTTATTCACTTTAAACCAGTCTATGATTTTTTTCATTTCATTATTTACATACTTGTATACAGTGTCTATGTCCTTGTGGCTACCAAAGGCATTGGTATCAACCGCAAACAATAATTGTGTACAGCAGGCTAATGTTTCTTAATATTTTGAAACTATTTTAATAGAAGTTGTAGTTGCAGCCTCTACTGAAAATGTTTTCTAAAAATTCCAGCAACATTGTTTGTACAATAAATACTATTAAATAGTAGGTGTTGTATCTGCTCTGTAGAGTTGAAAAGGTTATGGATATGCTATGATGTGCCTATATTGTCCATTTGATCTCATATATCAACCTGTATTAGAGATGGGCTTCTATATTAGCCCCTCTGATCAATATATATATAAGATATTTAGTTTAAAATTGACCACTACTTATGAGTATTCTTGAAAATTGGTTTCCGGACAATAACTCCATGACCATTTAGCAGATCACTTTAACACTTCATAGTATGACAGGTGTAGGTCTGAGGAAGAAATAGCAATTTTCTCCTAGATCAATACTCACCATTCTATTACTTCTGTTACAGCTAGCCATGATAGCTGGGCCCTACGACTATAGACTTAGAAAGCTTTGCCGACTCCTGGAACCAGGTACTCGGCTCCCAACTTCCGAGTACCCGTTTGCCATGAATCTCATTCTTGTTTGCATAGCAACAAGAGACACATGCTTTTTTGCAGTTGGAAGTCTTGAGATTGTTCTAAGTCTTTTTTCTGTGTTAACGGATATTTGGATTACCATGGATGCTGCCGATGATAACCAGGTCGTATATTTCCATGTTATTCCATAGTTAAAAGACTTAGGTCTTTAAAATTTTGTCTGTGTCGCATGTTCCAATTTCTAACCCCAAAGAATCTGGGACATGTGTTAACAACGAAATATGCCAGATGATCGCCTTCCTTTAAACCCCAACAGGCGATCGGCAGATATGAAATTAGGTGTTGGTTGATGGTGTTTTTTAACATGAATATCGGCTGACGTCGTTCTCCATAAGATCCGAGCGGGTGACGTCACGCCCGTGTTACTCGGATGTTTATGTGAAGAAAATGTTTCATTAATTCATGCATCTGATTCTAGGTGCTGCATACTTTAATTGGTACCAGAAAAACTGGAATTTTCCAGTTTTGCGTGTTATCACGATCTGTTTGCAATGATCAGTGGTTTCAAAATTCTTGATTTAGATGTGTGGTCTATGGTTTTACCATGTGCTACAGCAGTTTGTTTACATTTTGTTGTTTCTTCACATATCGTTTTGGCCTTCGTTAGGAGTATAATTTATATTTATTAGTAAATATACCCCGAATGCTATGCGATATGATTCCTGGTTCCGTTATACATCCTTGAGGATCAGTGTATGGGTGTATTATTGCCCGCTGCGTTCTTGTCATCATAATCAATGCGATCTTTGCTGTAACGTTGCGGGGTGGGGTGCGGGAGGGTTTACAGTTAATTTATGGTCAAAATATATTTCATTAATTGTCTGCCTTCCATCTCTGTTTCATTCCGCTTTCTTATTGTAGGTTTGTGCTTTACTTTCGGACCGCCAGCCCCGCCATCATGTGACGAGTGCCACAAATTCATTCGGGTTCTGTTCAAGGACCATGTTTGTTTTTGCTGTATGAAGTGTAATCTTGACAGTAGGTGTAACGTGTGCGCAGTGTGGTCGGTCGACATGATGCTGAAGTTCCTTGCCCAGAAGGACTTGGCAGGGTCTGACGCGGCGTCAGGCGGTCCGAAAGTAAATCGTGGAGCGTCCGTTTCGGCCCTTGGGGGCGCTCCACGTCTGCAACCGGAGGTGGCCGAGATGGCACCGCCGGCGTGGTTTGGTCCGGCTATGCAAGGCTTCTTGCATAGCGTTCTTCCCACGCTGGTGTCATCCCTGCTGCCAAAAGTTGTAGGGCAGTCTCTCCCCATGTTTGATCCGGACCCTGTCCTTGGACAGGGTTCTGGACTGGCCACCGAGGGAGCCGTCTCGTACGGCCCCCTGGCAGTCCCGTCGGGCTCCGGCCTGACGGGTTCTGTCTCTCTGCGGCCACCCGGAGGTGGCCCAGTAGCGGTGGCCGGTCCGTCAGGCATGGGACGGACGGCTCCACGGTTTCCACGTCTAGTGACGACTCTTCGGGGTCTGAAGACGAGGATGAGGAAAGATTGCTGCGGCCTGAGATGCCGTGGGTGGAGAGCATGGAGGTCGATTCCATCCTGGATGGAACTGTCCCCCATCTGTCTGGCTTGGCGCAAGCCAGGGCAGTGGCTCCGCCCGTGGTTGAGGCCACTCCGGTACCGGGCACTGGTCCCGTGATGGTTGGTTTGCCGCCAACCGACACGGTGACGGGTGTGCCGGGCCAGGCGTGGTACTCACCTATTTCGCCTGGTCCGGCGGTCAAACATGGGGTGCCCGTGTTTGGCCACGGTTCCACAACCGCTACGGGTCCGCACGGTTTTCCGTGCGGGCCTACTCCATGGACTGGTGTGTTCCATGGGGTGGCGGCAGAACCATACGGTACCGGAGTTCCTGGCATATCAGTAATGGCTCCTAGCCAGGAGGCCGTTGCTGGTAGGGCCGTGAACATGTCAATGGGTGACGTGTTCACGGGAAGGTCCTCCTCGGAGACGGATTGGTCTGAGGCTCTGGCTTGGCTAGCCAGGGTAGACCCATCTGTGGTTCCGACCACGGCCGAGGAGGATGCACCCCATCCATCGGTGGCATCGATTAGGACAGGGATCTTGCCCGCAGCCCGGATCCAGTCTATTGGACTGGATCCGAGGTTTATTGAGTTACTTGATGCTATTTATAGCAAGCAACTCACGACCAAGGGCCAGCTTCCTGCGGCCTCCAGGGAGGTGCAGGCGAGGTGTCGTATTCCACGTGGGAATACGACAGGTATGGTGTTGTCCCGTCGGTCACCGAGGATGACCGATGAGTACTGGGTGTCCAGAGTGCTGGAGCGGGTACTGGGGACAAATGTCAGGTACACCAAGATGAAGTCCTGTCCCAATGTGATGAGGGTGTGAGGGCGGCGATGAGTACTGTCAACCATTCTTATCATCTTCTTCAGTCTGTGTGGACTGAAGCGGGGGCAGGCCACCCTGTGCCACCTGTGGCGCTTTCGTGCGTCAATGACGGCCTGGTGCTGTCTATGGACGCATTGGCAAGGGTGCAGGCGCATGTGACCAAGTCCAGGAGGCAGATGGTTCATGACCATATGCGTCCAGCTACTGCCATCAGGGAGCGTCTTCTTGGGACGCCCCTGACAGGCCCTAGCATCTTTGGTGGCCAGGCGTGGGCCATCTTAGAGGACACGGCCAGCATTGCGCAGAATCAGTTGGCAGTTAATCTGCAGCTAGAGCTAGTGCATCAGGCACACGCACTAGGGGCTGTAGCTAAGCCACTGACTGTGCAACCTTCTAAGAAGCAGAAAAAGCACAAAGGCAAGGCGAAAGCTAAGCCTAGTGCTGCTTCTGCTTCTACTGGGTTTTCTCAGCCGCCTCCCGCGAAGAAAGCCAAGAAGGTTGTGGAGGCTCCTACCCTCCCCAATGTTGCTCCTGATCGCCCGAGAGGCGGGAAGGGCAAGGGGAAGGGTAAGTCCTCAAAGGGCGGAAAGAAGGGAACGGATCGTACCTGAGGGTATGCGAGCTCCCTTCGCATCTGCCTGGACCGCACCTGTGCGATAGGAACAGGGGTGCCAGTTAGACCGGCCAAGCCAAGACCAAAATGGTTCACTCTGTCTCTCTCATCAAGAGAGGGGGGGAGCGGATCGCGAGCCAGACACCCCCATTAGGCGTCGAGGCGTCTGTAGTGGGTGGAAGGCTCATGCGTTTCGTCGAGGCTTGGCGAGGGGTGATGTCAGACAGTCTGGTCCTGGCGTGGTTATCCCAGGGATACATGCCAGAGTGGCGGGACTTTCCACCACAGAATCTGTCTTTGGCACCTGTCTGGACACCCGTTCCAAGGGAACCAGACAAGTTAGAAGCCATTCAAAACGAAGTGTCAGGTTTGCTTCTGAAGGCAGCAATAAAACCAGCAAACCAGAACACTCCAGGCTTCTATTCAAACATGTTCCTTGTCCCCATGAGCACAGGGGGATGGAGACCCGTACTCAATGTCAGGCCATTAAATTGGTTTATCCATATGCATCGGTTTCAGATGGAAACCCCGAGGTCGGTAATGGCAGGATTGAGGAAGGGAATGTGGTGTGTATCGATCGATCTGAAAGATGCATATTTCCACATTCCAATGAACAGGAGTTGTCACAGGTTTCTGAGATTTGCTTTTCAGAATCAAGTATGGGAGTTTATAGTCCTCCCGTTCGGCCTGTCGACAGCTCCAAGGTTTCTCACAAGAGTGGTCCTTGCAGTGACAGCGTTTCTTAGAAAAGAGAACGTGGCGCTTCACACCTACATAGACGATTGGCTGATCAAAGCAGACACATCAGCCAGGTTAGAGGTGGATACTGCTCTGACTCTGAAGTTGCTTTCAGATCTAGGCTGGATAGTCAACAAGGAGAAATCCGAGTTGACACCCACTCAACATTCTGTTTATTTAGGGATGCGATTCGATCTCGAGGAGGGCAGGGTTTACCCGTCAGAGCCCAGAGTGATGTCTCTGTTAGCCATCAAGAGTTTTCGATTGGGAAACCACATTCAGGCGAGGCGGTTTCTTCAGATGCTGGGCATGATGGTCTCCATTGAGCAGGTAATCCCGTACGCTGCTCTGATGCGAAGACCTATCCAGTTGTATCTGATGTCTCTGTGGAAACAGAGAACAGAACCGCTGTCAAAACTGGTGCCAGTTTTGGAGCCAATAATGTCGCATCTTCTATGGTGGAAAAAGTGTCAGAATCTCCTAGTAGGAGTTTCGCTGCACCTACCCCACCCCCAGCCGTCCGTGTACACGGATGCATCACTGGAGGGATGGGGGGTCCTGCCTGGGAGCACACCAGGTCTCATGGACCCTCCAAGAGAGCCAGCTGCATATCAATCTGTTGGAAATGATGGCAGTGGAACTGGCATTGGAAAAGTTTCTTCCAAAAGTCAGGGGCAAGGCGATATTGATACGGTCGGACAACTCGACAGTAGTATCATACATAAATCACCAAGGCGGGACCAAGTCACCCACACTGTGTATCAAAGTGTGGCACTTGATTCAATGGTGCAGGAATTACTCGGTTGTTTTGAAAGCAGCTCACATTCCTGGGCGATTGAACATTCTGGTGGATGCTTTGTCTCGCAGACATAGAATTCTGCCAACAGAATGGTCTCTCAACCCTCCAGTTCTACACAGGATCTTCGAGCATTGGGGCAAACCCAACGTGGACTTGTTCGCCACAAGGGAAAATGCTCAAATCATAACTTATGTCTCGCCGATTCCAGATCCAAATGCCATCAATACAGATGCTCTGGCGATAAGCTGGAGAGGGATGCACGCATACGCGTACCCACCCACCATTCTTCTACCGAGGATATTGGTGAAGATCAGGGAGGAACCGTGCCTGGTCCTGCTAATAGGGGCGTTTTGGCCCAGCAGGGCGTTGTTGATGGATTTTCTGGATCTGCTGGTGGAAAACCCAGTTCAGTTACCCGAGATTCCGAACATAATCTCCCAGGCCAAGGGATGCTTCCTACACGAGCGTCCCGAAATGTTCAAATTGATTGCATGGATGTTATCAAACAACGTTCCACGTCGGAAGGCATTTCTCGACAAGCTGCAGATTTCATTGCAGCTGCGAGAAGGAGGTCAACCTTCAAGTCATATAACAACAAGGTTAACAGATTTGCAGACTGGTGTGGAGAAAAGGGTATTGATACCTTTCAATCCACTATTCAGCAAATAGCAGACTCTCTCTGTGAGCTGTTCTTTTCAGGACTAGCTCCTGTCACAATTGCTCGATACAAGTCAGCTTTGGCATCAGTTATCCCTTATCTAGCCAATAGGGATAGTCCAGAGGTGGCCAGTTGAATGTGATGGTGAAGGGAATGAGCAATCTCCGACCGAGACAACCGGTAGTCATTCCAGCCTGGACTCTATCTTTAGTGCTTAATGTACTGGCCAAGCACCCTTTCGAACCGTTGCGTTCGGCTAGTCTAAAGCATTCGACTCTAAAGGCAGTCTTTCTATTGGCAGCTTCCTCAGCTAGAAGGCGCAGTGAGATCCATGCACTTTCAGCAGAGAGGGACTGATTTATTGTCTCCAGAGATGGTCTCCGTCTACTGCCAAGAGCAGAGTTTATGTCAAAGAATCAATCTTTGAGATATCCCGGCAAACCGATCATTATACCAAAACTAACTAGGTTTGATCGTGATGCCAGTGTCTGGTGCCCAGTCCGTGATTTGACTAAGTACAAGAAACGGACAGACTCGTTACGGTCAAATGATAGACTTCTGTTGATCTGCCATAAGAAGCCATATGGCGCCGCATCCATGGAATAATGCATTCAGACTACCCATGAGATTGCAACTGGGCACCAGGTGCAATACGCAAGGGCACACGATGTTAGAGGAATAACCGCCTCGACCGCCCTTTACATTGGTCTTCCGTTAGAGGGCATCATGGCTGTTGCACAATGGCACTGTGAGTCCTCTTTCACGGATTACTATACACCTGTGCAAAAGTTAAGCACCAGCAAAAACAATAGAACGTAGAAACATGATGGTACAACTAGGCTGCCATACTTTTTGTCCCCGCGTTAGCTGACATAATTCCAAGTACGAAATGCACATGCATGCATGACTTCACGCCGCTTGATGTCCGTGCGTGGCGGGAAACAGCACACGTGTTCAGTTATGTAAAAGTCCAGTTTGAGGTGTAGAACATTACATACAGATTTAGGCGACAAGATTAGGAATTTTGTGTTCATGACCGTGGTTTATTTGTACAGAGAGAATTAGCTCTTGATTGTGAACCGCTATGGTAAGATGAAGGTTAAGTGATCGTGTGAAATGGCAAATCATAGGCATGCATACCACTGGTATGTCATGCAGAGAGATTGGCAGACAGCTGAACATTAACCATACTGTAATCAGTTGTTTGATTGCAAAACATGGGCAAACTAACGAGGTGAAGGACAGGCCTAGATCTGGAAGACCGAAGAAGACTACTGCCCGTGATGATCGAGCCCTAGTACGCCTTGTTAGGAGATCTCCATTCACCAACAGCAGAGTGCTCAGCCAGCAATGGGAAACGCGCAATAGAGTGTCAATGTCTACCGTCAAAAGGAGACTGTATGCTGCTGGCATGAAAGCTAGGAGATCTGTCAGACGTCCTCTCCTCACTGCACACCACAAAGAGGAGCGTCTGAGGTGGTGCAACGAAAGAAGACACTGGAACATGAGATCCTGGAGACGGGTACACTGGTCCGATGAAAGTCGGTTCCTGCTTCATGCCACAGATGGTCGAACTCGTGTATGGAGGTCCAGACGCACGGCGTACGACCAACGTAACATCATGGAAGAAGTTCCATTTGGTGGAGGTTCCGTTATGATATGGGGGTGCATCTCATTTGATTGTAAGCTGGATCTGTTGACTGTACCTGGATCACTAAATGGACAAAGATATCAAGATTCCATACTGGATAGAGTTGTGGTCCCTCATTTTGTAAATCATGCACCTGGAACCCACCCTATATTCATGGATGATAACGCCTGACCACATCGTGCTAGAGCTGTGCATGAATACCTCCGCCAGAATGCCATCGAAACCCTACCATGGCCAGCAAGGAGCCCTGACATGAACCCTATTGAGCATATCTGGGACATTCTGGGAAACATGGTGAGAAGGAGGGATCCTCCTGTGCAGAACCTACAGGAATTAACAGACGCACTCCATCTTGAATGGCAACGAATACCACAATGGCGTATCAGTCGGTTGGTGACCAGCATGAGACATCGTGTCCAGGCCGTCATCCAGGCACAAGGTGGATATACCCGGTATTAATAATGACAGTCTCAAACTCGTGCACAGATGTTAAACTTCGTTTTCAGACACCATTAATGACAATCTAGCCACGCGTGTCAACTGTAGGGCAATAGTTGTCAGTTGTGTCAACGTAACCATATTCAGGCCTCGTTTTCAAGTTCAAACAAAAACATACAGTGTTTCCCCACCATCATAATCAGCATTCCTCTAGTTGCATTATTACCTCTTGCACTAAGATGGATGGGTACATAAATGTTTATGCTATTGCTTTCTTCATAGCACATGAATATACCCTCGCATGTGCCTAAAAATAGGGTGGTGCTTAACTTTTGCACAGGTGTATATATGAGCAATGTGTCAGACTCCGCCAATCCACTCGCTTTAGCTGTTTTGAAACAATAGTTATACGACCACACTGCTCTTCTCCCTTTTTTGTCATTTGTAAGAAAGAATTAAGAAGCGGACATGGTCGAGCGAGAGGATGTCAACCAGATTGTGTCACTGATAGCCGGACAAGTGAATGGTTGGAGGCGCCACGTCTGGAATCCAAATATCATGAGGTAATTCAAGATTGAGAGTTTTTTGTATTGTGTCTATATATCATGTTCATTCATCTTATATATTCATGCTCATTCCCAGGCTAATATATATATATATATATATATATATATATATATATATATATATATATATATATATATATATATATATATATATATATATATATATATATATATATATATATATATATATATATATATATATATATATATATATATATATATATATATATATATATATATATATATATATATATATATATATATATATATATATATATATATATATATATATATATATATATATATATATATATATATATATATATATATATATATATATATATATATATATATATATATATATATATATATATATATATATATATATATATATATATATATATATATATATATATATATATATATATATATATATATATATATATATATATATATATATATATATATATATATATATATATATATATATATATATATATATATATATATATATATATATATATATATATATATATATATATATATATATATATATACACAAAGAGCAGTTAACCCTCTTGGCATATTTGTGTTTCAGGCGAGATGCATGTTCGTGAGTTCTCTCCCTTTTCTTAGGAGAAAAAAAGGGGGGGGGGGGGCGGGCAATGATGCGAATGTGATTCGGTTCCGTTAACTTGATGGTCCTTTTTAGGTCTCCATTAATCAAGTTTAAGTCTGGCTCTCTCTCCAAGGGGCAAAAGTAGCAATTGATGGCTTGCCCCTTCCCACCAGGTTACTGACTAAATCTGGTGTATATCAGAAGTAATAGAATGGTGAGTATTGATCGAAGGAGAATGAAGGAAATTTCAATTTCCCTTTCCGAGATCTAGCAATACTCCAGCCTCCCAGCCCCACAGAGGCAAGCCATCGGTTTCTCTTGTTTGGTGGCTATGCAAACAATATGAGCTTCATGGCAAACGGGTACTCGGCAGTTGGGAGCCGAGTACCCGGTTCCAGGAGTCGGTAAAGCTTTCTAAGTCTATAGTCCTAGGGCCCAGCTATCAGTGCTAGCTGTATCAGAAGTAATAGAATGGTGAGTATTGTTAGATCTCGGAGAAAGGGAAATTGAAATTTCCTTCATTCTGAAAGCTCTTATTCCCTGGTTTGTCATCAGAGCGGGGTATTATGCGACGTTTGCGGAGCTCTTGTTGAAAATTTACCACTGGTATGACTGTTTTGAGCCAGTAATTCCAGTGATAAATTTTCAAAAATGTTCTTTATCTGCAAATGGACATTTAATTTGAGAAACTTGACCAAATTTGAGAGTTAACTGTCTGGCTGTTGAGTTTTTGCAGACAACATTTGAAGGTTTATATCTCATATCTAATTGAGCCGCCAAAAACTTTCAGTCAAATTGTTTTCCAAATATTAAAAAAGACAGGAGTGTTGTGCTCATTGAAATTGTTGTCTAGTGGCTTGTAGCAGTGAGACAGGTAAAGTGTTAAACATTGTGTTTCTGTCCAGAACTAGTGAATTTCTGGCAAAGCATTATACGGCTCGACATGTACAACATGACCTTTCTAGTTGATGAATCCAGTCTATCGATCAATCATATGATGTCATAATCAACAACGTGATATGTGCATGTAGGCTAACGGCATAATCAATTTTGTCATGAATGATGTAATTAAGTCCATCATAGATGTTTAACCCTTGCATGGTGAAGCCGGACAAAACCTGTATTGGTCATGAGGAATGTCCATTTGCAGGTCACGAGAGAACTATTTTTGAAGATTTGCCACTGGAATGACTGGCTCGATAGCGGAGCCAGTCATTCCAGTGGTAAATTTTCAAAAATTGTCTTTGCCTGAAAATGAGCATTCAATCAGTAAATATTTTAATTTTCTTGACCAAATTTAGCCATTAACGGGTTAATAGTCCATCAAGTTGTACAGATTGTATGTCTACTATTTGATAAATATTCTGTTGAACATTTTGAAACTAATTTGACTGGGAGTGTGGCAGCAATGGCACCAAGTCAAATTAGTTTTAAAATATTCAACAGGTTACGTGTAGTTTTCTGGAAATTGAGATTCAGGGAGTGCAGGGCTCGATACATACCAACATTGGTAAAGCGTGGGTGGAGCTTAGCTAAAGATGGGCGGGTCTAGCTAAAACTGGATTCATCCATTGAGATAGTGACTTAGGGAATCCTGGCCAGTGGCATAGTCTATCCAAATGGATTCCCGGGAAGAAGGTAGATATTGGTATATTTGGTTTAGCAAATAGTACCTGAATTTTATTAGTTTACGAATACGTTTTTATCATATATAGTGTTGATGGTACTGGTAAGTAGAAATATATGTTAATCATTCTCATGTCTTCAGAAGTGGAATCCATGTTGATTTTGTGAGACAAATGACATGGAAATATTTCAGTTGGCCATGTTTGCGAGTGCCATGCTCAAGGATTGACTGTCGACCAACTTTTCAAAATTTGTGAGATTTCTTATGCTAGCTGCTGGTGGTCGGTGAGTATACTGGCAATGGCGATAATGACAAAACTCAAACAAGATGGTGGCAACTTCACTAGGGTATACATCTATATTTAAAATATGTTATTTTTCTGATGTCATGTCAGCTTTAAGTATACGAAAGTAGTCTTCTGTGGACTTCAATGACAATGTGACATTTATGTATTAATATTAATATTATTAAATTCTTGTTTAATTTTTCAGCGTCAATAATATCCAGCATGTTTTACTTGGTTGGTTTGGGGCTTGGTGATGCGCAAGATATCACGGTTAAAGGACTACAAGTTGTCCAGAAAGCAAATCGTGTTTATCTCGAAGCATACACATCAATTCTGACTGTGGGAAAAGATGCATTGGTGAGTTTGATAGGTATTTGTTTAAGCTCCCAGTCAAATGAGTTTCGAAATATTCTCAACTCAATTTGAAGCATACACCTTATTGTTATTTTCTATTTAATTGAGTGTATATTTAACCCTTTTCTCATGTCTTAGTTTCAAGACAACTACATGTATGCAGGAAAGCTGTTGAATATTTTGAAACTAATTTTACTGGAAGCTGTTGAGGCCATTGCAGTCAAATGAGTTTCATATTGTTCAATAGAGCATAATAGAAATATTTGTCATTTCTCCTCTAAGGATTAATGTGTGTGTTTATTCACTGTCGATGCAGCATAGGTTGCTTTGTAAAAAAATGTACAAAAATTGACAGACAGACAACATCTAGTTGCGTGTCCTCACTATAAGCATGCAGGATTTGACTGAGTGACAGACGTATACAAGCATTGGGCCGCAGCTATAATGTTGGTGCTACAAGATCTATAGGTATAATGATGACCCTCTAGTAGTAAAACTGTCAGCAGAGCAGAAAGCGTTACGGCTGCGCATCTATCAAAGAGGCCAATATTATTCTGCGCCACATTAGCGAACGCTTAAAATTTTAATGAACTTAGTACCATAATTTCCTGTATGGTAGCTTTGAAAATGAGATATGGGGAATTCAGTGGTGAAATGGCTATGGTTAACTCACACAAGACACTGGTCTTGGGCTATTATGGTACTAAGTTCATTAAAATTGTTTCTTTTGCAGGAGAAGTACTATGGCAGAGAAGTGATTTTGGCTGACCGTGAAATGGTTGAACAGAAATCAGGTAATGGTTAAGGGTCATGATTTCTCAAGAAAAGTGACATTGCACTTCAAGGTATATACTTACCTCCCTAACACTATGATATTTCCCAAATATCGACCTAGACTCAATAACCCCAGATTACAAAAGAAAGGTGCCCCTACTGGACAGGGAGTCAACTGTCTGTCTGTCGGATGCCAGCCCCAACCTTGCGCATGGGCAGACTGACACCGCCTCATTCTTGACTATTGGCCTGCAACACATGCTTGTTTACTAACTGTTCTTGCTTATTTTTGCTCAATTATCTTTTTTGGAATTATTTTGGAGTGTGTTGGGTATGTCAGACCATTGTGGAATGGCTGAGGCTTCGCCAGGACCAAGTTACCAGGTGATCTCTATTACAATTTAGTTTTATTCCATCTTAATTACACGGTGTCACCTATTTCCGTGACCTAGTATAGACGTGATAGGCGCCCAGAAAACTGGTTTATTATTATCTGGCGCCATGAAATACTAATCTCTATGTTTGTGTCCACAAGTCCCTGTCAGGAGGTTTGTACACATCTAAGAGGGTTTGTCTCCACATTTTCCCTAAAAAATGTTAGGAAAAAAGTCTGCCCAGGGTAATATAGGCTCCCTTAAGAGCGAGCTTGTCATTCTGTCCTCTGATCCCACCCTATCCTTTATATGGTGGAGAGGCGCAGTTCTTTTGGTGGAGTTATCAAGAGCGCTGGACATGGTCTTTGCTAAAGATGCAGGTACCGGTACTCTAGTTATGATATATAGCACTCTAATATATTTGAAAATATTTATGATTGTTTGCTGCCAATATTTTTGTCATGCTGTTTATCTGTATCATTATCATGGGGTATTGCTATGTTCATTTGCTGTTGATCATGCTCTTGTATTTTGAATACCATTCGTCTTTACCTGGATGATGTTTCTAGTCCATCTGTTTCTATTTATGGAAACTTCTTGACGTCATAATCAGCCATGTTGTTATTAATAACCACCTTGAGTGTAGGCCGTTCATCTTTCTTACAACAGTCCTTTAATGGCCTGTTGTTATTACTCCTTTTTAAATGGGTTGGTTTATTTAGTTAATTAACTATAAACTCATTGTCTTCGCCTTATGGCCTTTTTCAGAAGCTTTCTTGTGTGGTCTGTAACCGCTCTATTAAGATGAAGTGTGGGCTCCATCTGTGTGTGAAATGTTCACCGTGTGATCCATTATTAAAATATGAAGTCTGTAAACGGTGGGGTGTGTGTGCGTGCGTGCGCGCGCGACTTATTCTCTGAATTCTTATCATTACGGGCTATGGACAAGGCATCAGAGGAGGAGAAATGTGTGATAAAGGGTGTAAGTGGTAATGGTAAGAGAAAGGCCTCCGTTTCTTTGGAAATGGAGACTTTCAGTTTGGAAATGATGGGGGAGATGAAAAAGACAATAAAAGCTCTGGTTCCAGAGTTGCTTTGCAGCATGCTCCCTGGGCCAGGTGCTTTATTGTCTTCTTCATCTGCCCCCTGAGTAGAAAATCCCCACCGCTGATTCTGGTGTCCGTCGTGGTCCATGGTCCGAAAATGTATGCGAATCAGTGGGGGCTCCAGATCTCGGAAGGCCCACCGCCTTGCGGATGGATTCAGGAGCGGCCCTTAATGATCCCAGCTGGAGGCTTGCCCTGTCAGTAGATCTTGGGGCAGGAGTGATGGACTGTGATTCACACTCCCGTGGTACTGCTTCCTCTTATGGTACCTTCCCTCTCCAGCCCGGGGTAGCGCTCTTTGCTAACCCAGAGGTTATCTACCATCGCCAGGTTAAAGAGGATTTTCTTCTGGGTTCACCCATTGATGCCGGGGACATAGAAATGGATGAACGTGCACCCCTCATGGGGAGCACGGGAGAACTTTTCCATGGGACTACTCCTGCAGGGGTAGGCTTCACAGTTCAAAGGATGGCCCGGGCTGGAGCGGATGACTGCCCGTACCATATACCTCAGCTTACTATGACACTGGCTGGTCTGGGCCATGGTGTGATGAATTACACCCCACACGCTTCCATGGTGCTGGTTCCTGGCTTAGCCATGGCGCAAAACATGCCTTCTCTCTTGGGCCTGCATGCGTTCACTGGCCAGGTGTATCCACGGCTCCAGCCACATTTACACCTGCGAGTGCTATAGTGGATGACGAATGCCCATGCCTAGTCAAGCACTCACAGGTGGCCATGGAGGAGGACTGGTCTGACATGTGTCAATGGTTGATAAACGTCAGGCCAGAGCTCCACGTGGATCAGTCTGTTAGCCAGCGGGATCAGCGCCCGTGGTTGGCTGGAAAGATGACAGTTACCGCCATGCCATTTCTGCTGTTAGCAGAACATATTGTGGATATGTTCACGGCAGCAGAGACGGCTATTAAACCGAATGGATGGCTTGCGAAGCCCCCCCCCCATTGAGGTGGCTAGGCGATGTCGTATCATTGCCGGTCAATACCAGAAGTACGGTGTAGTGCCAAAGCCGAGCGCGGCTGATCACGCAGCGCTTGGTGATGACATGCGGCCAGGCTCCAGTTCTGACATGGGAGCGCTGTGCTCGAGCGTGCTGCGCTCAGCAAAGTTAACACTGTTATGCGATGCAGAGGAGAGCTCTAGAGCGTTCATAGCGGCGCTCTCGCATGTCACCCAGCTGTTACAGTGTGTAGTAACAGCATCTTCATGCCAAGCAAGGCCCATCTCAGTTCAGAGAGCCATCCAGGCACTGAACTGCATGACGTGGCCATTGACTAGGAGTGTCCGGGTGAGGCACACTTTTGTCTTAGAAAATCTGTGCCCATCTCAGGATTTGTTTAATAGGCTGCTGCGGATGCCGATGACAGTTACCGCCATGCCATTTCTGCCGTTAGCAGAGCATATTGTGGATATGTTCATGGTGGCAGAGACGTCTATTAAACCGAATGGATGGCTTGCGAAGCTCCCCCCCATCGAGGTGGCTAGGCGATGTTGTATCGTTGCTGGTCAATACCAGAAGTACGGTGGAGTGCTAAAGCCGAGCACGGCTGTTCACGCAGCGCTTGGCGATGACACACGGCCAGGTTCCCGTTCTGACATGGGAGCGCTGTGCTCGAGTGTGCTGCGCTCAGCAAACACTGTTATGCGATGCAGAGGAGAGCTCTAGAGCATCCATAGTGGCGCTCTCGCATGTCACCCAGCTGTTACAGGTTGTAGTAACAGCATCTTCATGCCATGCAAGACCCATCTCAGTTCAGAGAGCCAACCTTGCTCTGAACTGCATGACATGGACATTGACTAGGAGTGTCCGGTCGAGGCACACTTTTGTCTTAGAAAATCTGTTCCCGTCTCAGGATTTGTTTAATAGGCTGCTGTGGATGACTATGTCAGGTCCTGGTCTCTTTGGGGGTGAGGGATGTTGACACCTCCAGGAGACAGTCACCCTAGTCAATAATCAGATGGCACTGTGCGAGGAATTTGAGGTGCTCCATAGGGAGCGCGTTCGCGCAGCGCCCTCTGCATACTGTCCACAACAGGCCCGTAGTGGCACTGGTCAAGTCAAGAGGCCAGCCACCGGTGCAGCATAGGCCATGGCCATGCCAGCATCGGCATGCAGTTGGGGGGGGGGGGTTGTGGCGTGCAGGCTCCTCAAGCACAGCCAGCCAAGCAGCTGCCCGCGCACAGAGGGGTGCGAATGGTGCGGGCCGTGGCGCACGAAGATCTGGTCGTGGTAATCGTGCCTGATGGGCTGGTTGCCACAAGGACCACTCTAGTGCTTCTAGAACCAGAGACAGTCCCATTCTTACACTGCTTATGTCCACCTCTCTCCCTAGGTGGACCCATGGAAGGTTGATTGACCCTCTATAAGCAAGAGTGGGAGTGGTTAACCCAGGATTGCTTAGTCTTGCGGTGGCTTTCAAGCAGGGTACCAGCCCAAATGGGCAATAGGGCCACCATCAATCCTGTCTCTGGTCCCGATCTGGACTAAAATTCCAAAAGATCCAAATCAACGGTTGTGTATAGAGAAAGAAATTAATTCCCTCATACAAAAAGGAACAATTCAACTGGCACAAAATTGGCCGGGCTTCTATTCAACCGTGTTTCTAGTAACAAAGAGCACTGAAGGGTGGAGACCAATTCTCAACCTCAAGCCATTGAACAAGTTCATAGACACACCAAGATTCAAGATGGAAATGATCAAAACTGTTTTGGCAGAGTTGGAGAAAGGAATGTGGTCAGCATCAATAGTTCTGAATGATGCTTATTTCCACATTCCAATTGCGAGGAGTTTTCGTCGGTACCTGAGATTCGCATTCCAGGGCCGACAGTGGGAATTCAAGGTTTTACCTTTTGGAATTTCAACGGCTCCTCAGGTTTTCACAAAGGTGGTTCTTGCAGTAACAGCATACCTCCACAGGAGAAGCATAGCAGTCCACACATGCATATATGACTGGCTGTTAAAAGCACACAATCAGGAAAGTCTATCAGCAAATCTGGAGATAGTTTTGAAAACTCTCACAGAGTTAGGCTGGATAATCAACTTTCAAAAATCAGAGCTGACTCCATCCCAGAAGTTTGGTTACCTGGGCATGTTCTTCGACCTAGAGATAGGATATGTTTATCCTACTCAAGAGAGAGTAGAAATACTCATCTCAATAATACAGTCAGTGTGCAACAGTCATCATGTACTGCCACGGGTTTACTTGAGAATGCTGGGGTTGACGGTTTCTCTGGAACCAGTCATTCCACAGGCGGCCTTGCGCAGGCGACCTAGCCAGTTATTTCTCATGACACAAGAGGACCCAGAGGATAGGATCACTGGACTCAGAGGTGTCAGTGTTAGAACATCTTATTCACCACCTTCAATGGTGGATGAAGAGAGAAAATCCCCTGGCGGGGGTGATGCTCACCCCTCCCCACCCTCGGGTAACGATGTATACGGATGCATCAATGGAGGGATGACTTGGAAACTTCTTTGTTGGTGCCTAGCAGACTCATTGAACCGAAGGATGAGTGGTTTACCCATGGAATGGCAACTAAATGAATGTCTGGCGGATCATCTGTTCGACCACTGGGGGAAACCCAACATAGATTTATTCACAATGAGGAAGAATGCGAAGATGATGATGTATGTCTCTCTGATTCCAGATCCGAGCATCGTCCTATTGCATGGTCTCGCCCTCCCGCTATGCTCCCGTATCGCGTACCGTGCTTGCAGGTTACGATATCTGTGCTAAACAAAACGTCCTAAATAAAAATGAACTGTGGGTCGCAGCCAATGAAATTGCTCGATAATAAATAAATGATGACCTGATTGGTGACCCTCCAGCCCACCAGCGTAATGTTACTTCACACAGCAAGAGATCAACGGTCTGCACGTACGGCAATAAACAGCGGAGCGATGTGAGTGGGCATATGTTAGTACGGTGAGATCCGAGCAGTATCGCAACAGATGCGGTAGCTACCAGTTGGGTGGGAATGTATACATATGCATTCCCACCAGTTATCCTGATTCCAAAAGTTCTTCAGAAAATCAGGCAGGAGGAGTGCCATGTGCTTCTGATCACTCAAAATTGGCCACGCCGATCATGGTATACGGATGTGCTGGACCTTCTGGTCTGCAATCCTGTTCTTCTGCCTCTGATGGACAATATTATTTTCCATGGAATGCCCCTTCATAACAACCCATCAATGTTCCAATGGACTGCGTAGATGTCAAGGAATCCACAATTAAGGAGGGCTTTTCTGAGCAAGCAGCCATGTTTATGGCAAAAGCCAGAAGGGGGTCAACCTCCATAGCATATAACTATGAAATCAATAGATTTGCAGAATGGTGCTCAAAGAGAGATATTAATCCAATGGATGCATCTATTCAGGTAGTAGCTGATTTCCTCTGTCACATGTAGGATGCCTATAGCCTCAAGCATAACTCTATTGCTGGCTTCAGCTTTAATGTCAGTTATCCATTGCTTGGCTGATAGGGGTAGTGACGAAGTATGTTCATTGAACACTTTAGTAAAAGGCATGGGTAACAGGGTTCGCACAAAAATGAATAGTGCTTGAATATTGCCCCTTGCCTTGAAAAGTGCTTGAATTTTGTGTCAACCTTGAAAAGTACTTGAAAACGCATGAGCTGCCTTGAAAAGTGCTTGAATTTGACAAAAATGATGCACCCCCTATGGTTAACCGCGAATCACCGAAAAAAACAGTCTTGGCGTGATTAAATACCTTCCTTATAAATATATTTTAAGACCAAATTTATGTACCAAACAACAAGGACGGGAGAAAATGTGCATCAATTTTGTAACGCCGATCAACATTAAATGATCCAAATTGAATTATCACGAACGACAATATAGTCGGCTTCTTAAGTTGGCGAGCCAGCGGTTCTTGCGATGGGAGGCATCATGTTCTCGCGAGATATACGCTAATGGGAGTTTATCAAACGGGTACCCATTTTTTTAAATCAGTATAATAATCAGTTCCTATCGCGCAATGATAATACATGGATATTCCCGAGTTCCGAGTCCCCGATTCCAGAATATTTATATCCGAGTACTCGCTCTAAAATAAACTCTTCAATTGGAGGCGAATCACGTGATTTGTATTTTTTCGTGGCGCCATTTTATATCAAATTGTGGATTAATTTTGATGTGATAAACGAGCTTTATTAAAGGATACGCAATATTTAGGCGCTCAAATCAAATAATTTCACTTCCCCGGTGATGTTTTGAGGTATACATTAAACATAGGCGTAGGCGGTGGGAATTTTTACGGGAGAAATTACGTTGAATTTCCGTGGTATCAATTTTAGAAAACTTTTGGGAAAACTGTAATATAAGCCCACCCCCTTTCTCAGAGATGTTTGGTTGGAAATTGAACACCTCTTGTGTAAACTCAAGGAGATCGATCATTTGCTTCAAATTTTGTTGTTCGGAATGGGAAAATAGTCCTTGAAAATGATATATATTGTCCTTGAAAAGTGCTTAAATAGTGCTTGAATTTGATTTTCCCAAACCTGTACGAACCCTGGGTAATCTAAGACCAAGAAATCCACAAGCGATTCCGTCTTGGAGTTTATCTCTAGTGCTTCAAGTTCTAGCTGATACCTTTGAACCACTAAGTTCCATTTCAATGAAAATATTGACACTTAAAACTTTGTTTTTAATTGCTGCGGCCTCTGCAAGACGGAGAAGTGAAATTCATGCTTTGTCCGCCGAGGCAGACCATTATATGGTTACAGGGGAAGGCCATAGGCTTCTACCTAGAATTAATTTCATGGCTAAAAACCAGTCATTGAAATATCCAGGTCAACTAATTATTTTAACAGCTTTGTCTAGATTTGATCCTATTTCAAAGGCTTGGTGTCCAGTTCGTGCATTAAATAGGTACAAACAACGTACACAAGAATGGCGGACGGACATATCTTTGTTATGGTTGTCATATATTGAACCTCCATGTTAGGGCTTCAAAAGACACTATATCTAGGTGGATTGTTGAATGTATCCAGTTTTGCCACAAATCCTCCACTGGTAAACAAGTTGATTTATCCAAGGTTCACAGTGTCCATGGTGTAGTGGCATCCACCGCCCTGTTTAACGGGTTGCCGATGGATGACATATGTCGGTAGCCCAGTGGCACTGAGTCAAGTTTTATCGACCATTACCTCCATGACACCACTAATCCTCTTGACTTATCGATTCTCAAAAGATGATGAGGTAGTGTAGATAAGTTGCGCTCACTGTCTTCAGACAGCATATTTTAATTAAGGTAACATCCACATAAACGTGTATCACTATTTCTTCACGAAGTGGAATTGGATGGACACGGCTTATATGCTTAACGTCAGTCTTGCATCTTGTTGTTACATAATATTATTTTCACGTCTTTACCCATTTTTTTTCTAAAATGGTGATGGTATGTATTTATTTTTGTGGTTCATTTACTGAGAGTATACGAAAATGAAGCCTTTTCGTCTCATGTCCTATTGTACTTTGCACCAGTACTTAGAGAGCGTATAGGACATAGAAGTCATAGCTTCCCCTTTCTCAAAAATGTACAAGGGATGAGCTGGACTTCTGACCTCGCCTCCCTCTCGCCGAATTCACTGACGTATTCTAGCAATATCATATAGTGTTAGGGAGGTAAGTATATCTCTTGAAGTGAAGTAAATGAAATCACGGATTGACTGACAGCTGACTCCCTGCCCAGTCCGGGCACCTTTCTTTTTTAATCTGGGATTGTTAAGTTTGGTCAATATTTGGGAAATGAGTGTTAGGTAGATAAGTATATCTACTCTCTCGTGAAAAAAGAAATCCTTGATTTCATTTATTTTTGCTTAGAGAATGCCCATTTGCAGGCCAAAGAAATAGTATTTTTTAGCTCACCTGGCCTGAAAGACCCAGTGAGCTTATGCCGTGGCAACCGTCCGTTGTGTGTCCGTTGTCCGTCCATTCATCAACTTTTCCTTTAAACAACTTCTTCTCAAGAACCACTGGGATGATTTCAATTATATTTGGCAGGAAGCATCCTTAGTGCATAGGGATGCAAGTTTATTCAAATAAAGCCGATCAGCCAATTTGGCCGGCGGCCATTTTGGAATTTTGGCCGATTTTAGGAAACGTCTAAAAATCTTCTCCAAAACCGTTTGGGGAATTGGTTAAAAACTCATGAAACATCATCTAGGGAAAGAGGCAAGCCAAGTTTGTTCAAGAACACTTGATGGACCAAATGGTTCGGTTGCCATCTTGGATGACCTAGTTTTCCTGAAAACAACTTCTCCAGAACCACTGAAGGGAACTAGCCGAAATTTGGGAGATATGATTAGGGACTAAGGGCCATTAAAGTTTGTTCAAGCGAAGTTGATCCATAAAAAAACATGGTCGCCGTGGACCAATCAAAATGTAGTGTGTTTGGTGGCCATATTGGATTTTTTTATTTGATGGATTTTGAGGCTGAAATTGGTTCTATGTATGTTTTTAGGTATTCTGATCTCAAATTTGCAATTTTCCAGCAAAAAGCTCCCATACTAAAGCAATGGGAAATTTAAATTATCTTCTCGAGAACTGCTGTGCCAATTTCAATTATATTTAGCAGGAAACATCCTTAGGGCATGGAGATTTAAGTTTGTTCAAACGGAGCTGATCGGCTGATTTGGCCAGTAGCCTTCATGGATTTTGGTTGATTTTTAGAAATGTCTTTAAAAATGTTCGCCGAAACTTTTTGAGCGATTGATTCAAAACTCATAAAATATCATTTATGGCATGAGCTGAACCAAGTTTGTTCAAGGGAACTTGATTTGCAACTTTGTCTCCGGAGCCATTGAACAGATTGGGCCGAAATTTGGGTGATATGATATTGATGATTATGGGCCATTAAAGTTTGTTCAAGAGAAGTTGATACATAAAGAAACATGGCCTCTGTTTTCTTATTACAAGTCTGCTGAACTGATTAGGGTTCTACTTACTGTTAATGACCATTCTAGTTGAGATGCCTATGGTCCAGGTGAGCGATATAGGCCGCTTGTGCCTCTTTTTTAATTTTACCACAGTCACTCCAACAACTGAACATTTCGTAGGACCACTGAAAAAAACCTTTTTGATGGCTTGATGATTACCTCGTTCTGTTTCATGATGAATATGGTTTAGACCAGCCTCTGCAGTGGTATTGAGGAATGCACATCTGCATGTCAAGAGTAGACTATTTTTGAAAATTTACCACTGGAATAACTGGCTCGATAATCAAGGCAGTCATTGCAGCGGTAAATTTTCTAAAATAGACTTCTTGGCCTGCAAATGGACATTCACTAAAAATATTTAGATTTTCTTTACTAAATTTAGCAATGAAAGTATTATATATTATATTGTAGATAATTATGACTGCTATTTAACAAGAATGTGAAGTCGACAGTGTGCCATCGCAAATCTACATGCTTCATTATTTGACCTGTTGAACCTGGCCCCAGGGAGTGGAACTCAATATAAATGTCATCTTGTAAACCGGAGTCATATGGCTAGCTCACCTATTAAATTTGTCTGAATTCCACCAAAAGATTTCAGAGAGGATAGCATGCTGGACAGGGTTTTTGTCAAGCCCTATATGAAGCAGATGGTGGTTCAATATAGCGATTCAAATGGCATCTCTAGTCCAGTGTACACCAAGAATTACATTTAATTCATTGAAGGCTGATTCGATTCCAATAAAAACATGGGGGACAGAGTCTAATATAAATGCGATTGCACGATCCACAATCATACATGTATATGGAGAACTCACATAGAAAATATGGTTGAATTCCCCAAGTTGCTTCGGAAATGGCATGATAGAGAGACAGATGGAGGTGATTGCAATATCCTTAACAGTTTTTGTTTCACATGCGAAGCAGAAAGCGAGACATATGTGTCAGTATTCTGACGACGGCGGCGACAGCGTCAACAATGTTAAGTTTTTGCGTTTAGCAAAACTCACCAGCCTATATTTCAGGATTGCTTAATTGTATTGGAACTTAACTTGGATACATTGTTGCCTATAATGTTAGGAAGCAGCATTTTAATACCGAGGTCACAAGGTCAAAGGTCAAGGTCACTGGGTCAAGGTCACTTCTGACCTTCGCCTTCCTCTTACCGAATTTTCTTACGAATTCTGGCTATATCATAGAGTATCAGGGTGGTAAGTATACTCTTGATGTGAAATAAATGAAATCACGGATTTCTTTTTTCATGAGAGAGTTGATACTTACCACCCTGATACGATCCCGGCCTCTCCGCCCCACAGAGGCTCAGTCTATAGGCGCTTTATGTTTCAATTATGTCAGCCAATAATTTGGAATAGAAAGAGACAGCCCTGCGCATGCGTGAGTTTGGGCCGCACATCCGATGGACTGTCAGTTGAGTAACCTGCCCAGTGGAGGCGGTTTCTTTTTAATTCTGAGTCTTATTGAAGCTAGGTCGATATTTGGGAAATATCATAGAGTATCAACTCTCTCTTGAAAAAAGAAATCAGTGATTTCGTTTATTTAGTGACATTTCTGACAAAATCACCTATGTCACAACTACCATGTGTTGCACTTATTATCTCACCTGGCCTGAAGGGACAAGTGTGCATCTGCCATGACGACCATCCATTGCTGCCTCTACCAACCAATTCCAGTCAATGCATTTCCAATGGGGTATCTGACAATGCTATTAAATAATAAATTAAATCTTCATTCACTCTGTGACAAGTGTTTAGCGATATTACAACATCTGGCGGCTGGCAGCTTCAATGCATATACAGATTCCATATTTCACTGTATAAGTAAGCCTGAATAACACAGGATGCTAGCAATGAAAGGGAGAGACAATTTGTGAAAATTTACCACCGGAATGACTGGCTCGATAATCGAGCCAGGCATTCCAGTGGTAAATTTAAATAAATTGTCTTCTTGGTCTATATTATATAAAATATATATGGATACCCTCTTTCACTGTATAAATAAGCCTGAATAACACAGGATGCTAGCTGCGAATGGGACAGACATTTTTTGAAAAGTTAACACTGGAATGACTGGCTTGATAATGACTGGCTCAAAAATTGTCTTCTCTTGGTCTGCAAATGGACATTTCTTAAGACCAACCACTGCGAAAGCCATTTTTGGCTGATATGAATGTTAAAGGGTTAATTCCAATCGTGGAGATTTTGCCTGCTGAAAATCTGTCTTATTATGCTTGCTTTGTTTCAGATGAGCTCTTAGCTGATGCAGCTAAGGAGGATGTAGCGTTTTTAGTTGTCGGCGATCCTTTTGGGTAGGTCACTAGTTTTCAATAGTTTCTTTGCCAGCGACATCATGTTTTATTGATGCAGTAAATCTAAATCTTATGCATGAGTTAGAATTTGTGGGTTTCAGTGTCTAAAAAAAGTTTATAAACCATCATTCTAACACTTAGCTTAAAGGAAGGGAAAAGAGAAATAACAAATGATGTTTATTCGTAATTTCGTACAATAGTCAATAAACTACCAGCGCTAAACAAGCATGACAAGAGGTCCAAAGGGCCTGTGACGCTCACCTGGACCATTAGCATTTAAAGCATTTGCATTTAAATATACATGATTCATTACATTAAACAAGATGGAAAAATCTACCAATCAAAATTCTGAATGGACATTCTGGCGCCTATAATCTTAGGATCATTTTAGGCAGGTTTGGTTTAAATTGCTCAAAGTAGTAATTTCCAGTAAATTTGTAATGTAAGATTTTTACCCAAAAAATCTGAGGAATCAAAATTCTGACTGCAAGTTCTAGCGCCTATGATTATAGGATCCTTTTGGCTATATTTGCTTGAAATCAGTTAAGTTGACAAGCAGAAAAAGCAATTTGACAATTTCCAGTAAATTTGTCATAAAATCTAAGATTTTCACCCAAAAAATAGCTCAATCAAAATTCAGAATGGAAGTTCTGGAGCCTACCAATATAGAATCCATCTAACCAAATTTGGTTGAAATATGTCAAGCAACTATGGAGGAGTAGCATTTTGACCATTTCTGGTAAATTTTTCATAAAATCTCAAAAAAATTGATGAATCAAGATTACGAATGGATGTTCTAGAGCTTATCACCACAGGATCTTTTCAACCAAATTTGGTTGAAATCGCTCAGAATCGAGAAGAAGCAATTTGACAATTTCTGGTACATTGTTCATAAAATCTAAGATTTTCACCCAAAATATTGATGAATCAAAATTCTGAATGGAATTTTGGCATCCTACCGCCATAGGGTCCTTTCAGCCAAATTAGGTTGAAATCAGTCAAAATGGTAAGGAGAAAAAGCATTTTGACAAATTCCGGTAAATTGTTAATAAAATCTAAGATTTTGACCCATAAAATTGAGGAATCAAAATTCTGAATGGAAGTTCTGGAGCCTACGACCATAGGGTACTTCCAGCCAAATTTGGTTGAAATGGGCCATGTGGTTAATGAGGATTAGTGTTTTAAAGCAAAAGCTGATGGATGGACGAATGGATGACGGACAGTCGCCACGGCATAAGCTCACTTGGCCCGAAGGGCCAGGGGAGCTAAAAATGGAGATGAATTGGGATTATTTGAGAAAAAGCATTTACTAAATCTAGGAGCACTTAACTTGGAGCAATATTAGTGACGTCGCTGGTGCTTCGCACTCCGGCGCGTGTCAACTGTGTGTGTAGGTATACTGCATAGGCCTACCTTAATATAACGAAAGCCCACCTGAATATATTTTTTAGCGGTATGAATAGTATTCTCTTTAGGCGCCAATGTAGAGGGATTAACTCGCTACTGCTAATTCACTATTGATATTTTTGAAAACATATTTGAAAGACTTTCTGGTGGAAGTAACAAGTTTCGGTCAAAATTATTTCAAAATACACTGCTGGTTTCCAAGGTCACAATATGATGCCCACTGAATATTTTGAAATTTGTGTGACTGAATGTAGACCCCATCTCTGGAAACAACAGCTTTCAGTCAAATTGTTTTAAAACTAGATAGTATTTTACCTGCAGGAAGTAGTGACTAATGGCCGTAACGCGAATATATTGGAGCTTATATGACCAGCTGTAGCGGGTATTATTTATTCATTCGGCATACACCAGGTTGATTATTATATAAACCTTTCATTCAAGAGCATATGTTAGTTCCCTGATCCTTTCCTTTAATATTTATGACACTGAATACAACAAATTCTAAATCATGTACAAGATTTAGGTTTGAAGTCTGTTTTCGTTCATGCTTTTACATAATGTAATGGTTATTATCTCCCGCTTATGTTGCTACCTGTGGCAGCAGAAATATCTCCTAGTCAAATTTGTTTAAAAATCCAACAGTTTTCCTGTATAGCGGGTTTGAAATTTGGACTGAAATTTCAGTGGTTTAGGATAAAAGTTCTTTCTTTATATCAAAAGATCAAGATCACTGACAATTGTTAAATTGTAGGTTTGGAAATTAGTTTGCATACCTTCAGCAAGTTATCTGTATGATATAATCACACAATGCCACATCAACCCCATCACTACCACACGCACACATACATACGCATGCACATACACATGCTACCAGCTGAGCAATCATTACAGAAAAGCATCTGATAGAACTGTATGCTGAATAATGGTGATCTTAAAGGTGCATATTCACAGTAAAATTGATGAAATCAAATTGTTTAAATTAAACACTTTTATAAGCTTATCTAAGACCCTTGGTCTGATTACGAAGCCTAAGCCCCGGTATGTGGCCTGTTTTTGCTCCATGGACACTAGCTTATGGCCTGTCTTTAGTTGCTGCTCTGAGTGTTTAGCTACTTTAATCTCTTGAATGCATGCAATATCGATGTTACAGTGTTCACAGTCTGCACCTAATGTTTGCCTCTTTGATATTGCACTCAGACCACTTACATTCCACGTAGCTATGGTAAGCTCCTGGAAAGATTGTGTCATCCATGGATGTCGAGCACAGTTTCTTGTTTGAAGAAGGATAGACATAATCAGAGTTGCCTCTGTATGCGGATGTCAGCCTGCAATCCTTGATGACTTAGTTTCCCAATAAAGTTGGTACTTACGGAGGAGACCGGCATGAAGGTGTCATCTTTCTCCCCGCTCAAAGATCCTAGATGTACTACGCCAGGCCAGTTGCAATGAAGATGAACTACGACTAGTGAGACTATGCTTGCAGACACCAAGCTGAGAGTGTGAGTCAAGTCGGTGAAGTCTGTAGAGTTTGGGACATCAATCAGCTCCCCACAGGGAGATGGTCTATCTCCGGTGCTTTTCACCTGCTACCTTGCTGCCGCATTGAAATCTCTGTGGGAAAGTTCCACAAGACCAAACCCCCCCCCCCCCCCGCAGTGTCAATACTGGGCATGCCGCGAGAGATGGAATATGCTGACGATGTGGACTTCATAGACGAGGAAAAGAAACCCCTTGACGAACTTCTCCCAATAGCTGCAAGCAAACTAAAAATTGAGAATCCCTTTATGAATGAATCCAAAACAGTGTTCACCCACATATACCTATCGACAAAGCATGAAACTATAGAAAATGATGACCAACTTCGTGGCGGCGAATCATGGAGGAAAGGTAAAATCCTGGGCTCACTGCCTTGCAGTACTGCTGACATTTCTGCACGCTGCGTCATGGGGAACATAGCTTTCCTGGAAGCTATGGATTCGTAGATCAAAGATGCCCTTGATAAAGAGGCTACGTTTATACAATGCAACCTGCGTATCCTTGATGCTGTATAACTGTAACAGCTGGGCAGCTCCAAAGGCAGCTCTAGACAAACTCGATGCCTGCCACCGCAAACACCTATGCACTATCACTGGACACCGATGGCCAGACAGCATAATTTCCAACGATGCACTAGAACTCCTGTTTAGAATTTTGATTGGTCAATTTTTGGGGTGAAAATCTTAGTTTTTTAAAAAAAACCTTGCCAGAAATTGTCAAAATGCGTCTCCTCCTTAGCTTCTTGACAGATTTCAACTTTTATGCACACCTCCATTTCAGGAGGATATAGTAATCGCTTTGTCCGTGTATGCATCGTCTGTCCGGGTTTTTTTGTCTGAACTGTGTTTTCAGTAGCCAAATTTAGTATATGAATGCATTGTACCCTAATGCTGTCCTATGTCAAAATAAGTCACCATGACCTACTTTTCATGGTTCAGTAAGCATCATAAAAAATAGTTTTCGTCTGTCCCCGATTTTTTTGGTCATACTATATTTTCAAAAGTTTTTTCATATTTAGTCAGCATAGGGATGTATCATAGCCTAAAGCCATGAAAGGTGTGTAACGCATCAAAAGTGTGACCTACTTTTTATAGTTCACTGAACATCATAGGTTACTATGGTCTGGGCTGTAGTTTCAAGTTTTTTTTATACAGTTACAACCAAACTTGGTTTATGGATTGGATGCATTGTAATTTAAGCTTCTGTAGCTTATGAACGGTAGGTCACCCTGACCTACTTTTCATGGTTTACTGCACATCATATAAAATTGTGTTTGTCTGTCCCAAATTTTTTGTACGAACTATGTTCTGAAGAATTTTTCACAAATACATGTATTCAACTATGGCTATATGGATGTGTATCTTAGGTTAAAGGTTAGCCACTGACATGTTGTCTGTTTTATAACGTCAAGTGGTTTTGGTTTACACTAATCAAATGTGGTGTATATATGCATTGCAGGCTAACGATCCATCATGTATCAAAGGTAGGTCATACTAAAAGTAGGTCAGTATGACCTACCTTTTGCAATTCACTAATCATCATAGAAAATCCCTGTCCTGGCTTTAGTTTTAAGAGTTTTTTAACCAAGCTTGGTGTATGGATGCATGTTACTTGTAGTATCAAATTAGGCCTACTTCATGGTTCACCCAATTTCAATATTAATTGCATGCTTTCAGCCAAAGGCAAGGTTCAGTGGAAGGCGGGGTATCCTTCGTGATGCACGGATACTACATGGACCACAGTTGCATTTCTTATTCCGTGCAAATTGTTGACTTGTTTTGCTACTTTATCAGTGTCACTAAAGCTCTTAGTTTACAATTACCACAAGAACTTTGTCATAAAGGAGCTTAATTGTTTCAGTAAAATTCACAGTCAACTTAGAATTGTATGTTTTTTGTCATCGGTTTGTAGTTTACTTGCCTAGAAAACCTTGGTCGAAACGAGACAAGCAGTCTATCTCCCTAGAAGACGCTTCTGAGGATTTTTTGCATAAAAAGTTCAATGTCACAAGTTTTGTCTCTAAACCTGTATCAAAGATCAACTTTTTTACAGTCTTAAAAGAAAGTTGTTTCATAATTTATGTGGCTACGTCATGTACATCATAAATGAGATATCTTGATTTGACCAATCAAATTATCGGAAATATCTAATACATCATTTCAACTGATTTGTTTTTGGCGAACTCTTCAATCCACATTGAATGTTAGACAGCAAGTTTTAATTTGCCTATCATTTTAAAGTGAGTTCTCATTGGCTCAACTGTGCAACTATTAATTTGCCCAAATAATTTTTCTATGAAACCGCGTAAATATACAAGATTGAGCTACATATTAATGGTAATATTCCGCCGAAATGTCTTAAACCTTTAACCCTCAACTTTGTTTTAAAAAATTTCAATTTTCTCATAAAAATGTCCATTTGCAAACCTACAGACGACTATTTTGGAAAATTTATCACTGGAATGACTGGCTTGATTATCGAGTCAGTCATTCTTGTATTGCATTTTCAAAAATAGTCTTCTTGGTCTGCAAATGGACATTTTCCAAGACCCCTGCAGAAGCCGTTTTTGACGTCTCGAGTCTTAAAGGGTTAATGAAAGAACCTTTAAGCCCAAAAGGCAGATGATCTTTCTTGACAGGTTGAAGTGTTCGTTTTGTAATTCATGGACTATGTAGTCTAGTACAGTCCTGTGATGCCTATCGCTACTGACGCTGTTTTAGAAGCGATGTTCTAGGTTTTAAAAATAGTTTCTGTAATCATAAATTTTTATATGATGCTAATAATTCTTAGTTACATAAAGTTCTACAATTACACATAGGTACCATATATACAGTATTGTTGTTCATGTTTGTTAACCCGTTGCTTACCACATGCAGTAGGTAATGAAAATAGTGTCTCTTAAATAGCTAATTGTAGACATGAAAAAATTGCATTTTTAATAACGTTGAATTGGTACTATTATGAGTCCAAATTATGTTCCTTGTTTAATGCTAGTAATCTTCCGACAAGATGTCTTAATGAAACGCCTTATTTTAAATCCAAAAAGCATATGACAAGTTGAACTCTCCTGTCTTTACCAGTAATTCATTGACTAAGTTGATCTAGTGACCACGTTTGAGAAGTGCTTTTCAAGATTTCCATACATTTATTTCTGTCACTAATGTCATTGTAATTTTGAGTTGCATAAAATGCTACTATTACATAACGTTACATGTTATACAATATTCTTGTTCACGTTTGTTAACCCTTTACTCACAGCATGCGCATAGTGAGAGGTAGTGGAGACGGAATGACAAGATTTTACAATGACATGCATCATGATATCAGTTACAATTTATAATCCATGGTCAGTAATTACTTAAAAGTAAATGCTGTCTGTAACTTAGCGATGTCATCTGTTGTTGTATAGTAAGTACAACTTCGCATAGTGCCACCTCTATGTCACATTTCATATACTTCATCCGAACCATCATTCCAGAATTAGTCTTATTCAACTGTACTTCATGTGTCCATCATCTCTTACCAACATAAAATTGCCCATGGATGAGCATGAAATTCAGTTGACCCTAACACCATGTCATTGTCATTAACGTCCAAACATGCCAAAGAACATGACTGTCATACGAGTCGACACAGACATTTATCTAAGAATGTTAATTTTGTTATTCCATTAACATTTTTTGCCAAATCAGATAAAAAAATTGGCACCTATCAAAGTTATAAATTCAGTTTATTATCAAATTTATACACCTAGTGAACACTATAATTGGAATTATCAAGTCATGAGATTTTACTCTAAGTCGTTATCGGCAGGGATTATAGAAATCGTTTTCATGCGTGTAATTCTGTTTCCAATCGAAAACTTGATGATTCACTTCATATTTTGAACGTGAGAGATGAGACCTTGACTGGCATTCAGTATTGCGCTTGAATTCTTGAAAAAAATTGTCAGATTTATTCACTAGAGTTCTTGAAAAATTGTAAAATATTTGGATTCAAAATTGGAGTACAAACATGATTCTTCGGTCAAATTGTCATGGTAGATTTACTAAGATCTTATTTCGAAGATTATTCCGTATTAAAACATAGAATCTATCTGTCATCCTGTAGAAGTTTCACGAAATATATTTTCATGAGATATGAACTACCCAGTATTTCAAATGCTAATGTTGCAGGTGAGTGACAGGCCGTTAGGCCTCTTGTTTTAAATATTAACGGAGAAGCCAGCCAAAAATGCCTTCTGCACTGGTCTTGAGGAAAGATCATATGTATGTTAAGAGACTATTTTTGAAAACTTACCAGTGGAATGACTGATTCCATAACTGAGCCAGTTATTGCATTGTTAAATTAAAAAAAATAGTCTTCACTTATCCTGCAAATGTCTAATGATAAATCTAGTTTTTCTTGGCCAATCTTGGGCATTAAAGGGTTAAAATATAACAATGTTGATCTCAGGTAAATATTGGTATAGAATTGGAATTGGACTTGGAATTGATAAAATGGAATTGGAATTGAACTTGTCTGGGTGGGATTGGAATTGATAAAATGAATTGATGTGGATACAGAATTGGAATTGGAATTGATAAAATGAATTGAGGTGGAATTGGAATTGATAAAATGAAATTGACCCCATCCCTGAACGCTAATCCTCATTAACCGCTTAGCGGATTTCAACTTAATGTGGCTGGAAGGACCCTTTGGGCATAGGCGTCAGAACGTCTATACAGAATTTTGATTGGTCCATTTTTCCGGCGGCCATCTTGAATTTTCCAAAAAATTGCGGAAATTGTTTAAAACACTACTCATTAACTGTTTGGACAATTTCAACCAGCATTAGCTGGGAGGATAGTACGCTGGTATGTTTCAGAACTTGTATACAGAATTTAGATTTGTCAATTTTTCTGGCGGCCATCTTGGATTTTTTTTTTAATTTCTGGAAATCACTTAAAAGCCTACTCAATAACCACTGGGATGATTTCAATCAAACTTGGATGAAAGAACCATAGCATGGTTAGGGTTGCACGATTTTTTAATTATTCGATTAATCGCGATTATATAATTCAAATTGATCGTGGACGATTATAAAATGAAATAATTGTATAATCGCCATGTTTAAATTTTTGTCAAGACACTTTTACACTTGTGAAACTCTGCTCGCGTTACCAATCATGGAAACAAACATCCAGCTATCAGCCGAATGTCTGAATGATTAAATAAACTAAATAAATAAATAACTGATTTGTTTGTAATGACTCATGATTAGTTTTAGATGAATAAAGATTGTTTACTTGGTCGCTATTTGTCATTGTTGTTGTAATCACACACGCTTATCCCGCGTTCCCCATTCTCTGAATAGCTATGCGCTAACGGTTTTCCCAAAAAAGTTCTAAAACTGATACCGCGAACGCATTTTCTCCCATAAAAATTCTCACCGCCTATGCCTATGTTTAATGTATACCTCAAAACATCACCGGGGAAGTGAAATTATTTGATTTGAGCGCCTAAATATTGCATATCCTTTAATAAAGCTCGTTTATTACATCAAAATTAATCCACAATTTGATATAAAATGGCATCTCGGAAAAAAACACAAATCGCGTGATTCGCCTCCAATTGAAGAGTTTATTTTAGAACGAGTACTCGGATATAAATATTCTGGAATCGGGGACTCGGAACTCAGGAATTTCTATATATTATCATTGCGCTATAGGAACTGAGTATTATACTGATCTGAATAACGGGTACCCATTTGATAAACTCACATTAGCGTATAATATCTCACGAAAACACGCCGCCACCCATCGCAAAAGAGCCACTGGCTCGCCAACTTAAGAAGCCGGCTATATTGTCGTTCGTAATAATTCAATTTGGATCATTTAATGTTGATCGGCATTACAAAATTGATGCACATTTTCTCCCGTACTTGTTTGGTACATAAATTTGGTCTTAAAATATATTTATAAGGAAGCTATTAAATCATGCAAAGACTGTTTTAAGCGCATTTTGACTACAAAAGTGTGGAATAAACTTTATTATATCATGACATACATGGCCTACTATTAGTATTAATCTAATAGGTGGTCGAGATTTACAAATCCGAGGCCTGTATTGACTTCTAGAGGGGCGCGAAATGTATCAGGGCAGAGATCGGTCTGAAGTAGACACACCCTGTGACGCCATTGTTATTATTATACACGGTATTCTTACAAATTTTCCTATACAATCTGCTGAGTTTGGGGGGTGGGCTTCTAATACAGAGTTTTGCCGTTTTGAAACTGCTAAGAAATCAGTGGAGCTCATATGTCAAAGTTATGGGGTGGGCTTCTAGTAGAGCATAGGCTACAATTACGCGAAATACGGTACCTTTCGTTTTCTGTCTAGAAAAATCTTGATACATTCCTTTGTTTGCAATTTGCAACTGGCGTATTCTGTCCACGTATGTATACCAATGTGCCTAACCCATAATCTTACAATCTGCAGTAGCATAATAACGTCCTCTAAGCAGCATTGACGTAGTTAATATAGTTCATGATTAATCATATGATCGCGATTATTTTTTTTAAATGATCGCAATTATGAAAAGTGAATAATCGTGCAACCCTAAGCATGGTATCCTTCAGAACGTGTATACTGAATTTTGATTGGTCAATTTTTCTGGCAGCCATCTTGAATTTTCCAAAAAAAATGGCCGGAAATCATTTAAAATGCTACGCCTCATTAACGTCTTGAGCAATTTCAACCAGACTTGGCTGAAAGGATACTAGGCTGGTAGGTTTCAAAATATATATATATAGAATTTTGATTGGTCAATTTTTCCGGTGGCCATCTTGGAATTTCTGAAAATTTCTGGAAATCACTTAAAAGCCTACTCGATAACCACTGAGCCAAATTCAGTCAAACTTGAATGGAAGAACCCTAGCCTAGTATGCTTCAGAGCTTGTATGAAGAATTTTGATTGGTTAATTTTTCCGGCAACCATCTTGGATTTTTTTTAATATGGCGGGAAATCGTTTAAAATGCTACCCATTAACTGCTTGAGCAATTAAAACCAGACTTGGCTGGAAAGATACTAGGCTGGTAGATTTCAGAACTTGTATACAGAATTTTAATTGGTGCATTTTTCTGGTGGCCATCTTGGATTTTCTGAAAATTTTGGGAAATCAGTTAATCTTTTACCGCTTACACGAGTTCAAGCCAACTCGGCTGGAAGAACCCTAAAGTGCTATGCCCCAGAGCTTGTATATAGAATTTTGCTTGGTCTATTTTTTCGGTGGCCATCTTGACTTTTCAGACAAAATGCTCATTAACTACTTGGACGATTTCAACCAGCCTGGCTGGAACGAGCTTAGGGCGGTAGGCTTTAGGAGTTGCACATAGAGTTATGATTGGTCAATTTTTCCGGCCACCATTTTGGATTTTCTGAAAATCAGTTACTAAAAGACTACTCATTAACCGCTTGGTTGATTTCAACCAAACTTATCTGCCCAGAAGAACCCTAGGCCCGTACGCTTCAGGACTTGTATACAGAATTTTGACTGCTTGATTTTGATGGTGGCCATCTTGGGTTTTCCGATAAATGGGAATTCATATAAAATGCCACTCATTAATCGCTTGGGCAATTTCAACCGATTTTGGCTGGAAGGATCCTATTGTCGTAGCCTCTAGAAATTCTGTTTAGAATTTTGATAGATTTTCTGAGAGTTTTCCGGAACCATTTAAAAAGATGCTCCTTCAAATCTATAACCAGATTTCAACAAAACTTGGTTGATCCTATGCTCGTAGGCTTCAACATATTAAATGACGGTCTTGATTGGTCAATTCTTTTGGTGGCCATCTTGGATTTTCCAAAAATTATCCATGTCTTTAAATGCAAATGGTTCAAATGCTAATGCAGGTGAGCATCACAGGTCCTTGGGCCTCTTGTTCAGCATACAGTTCTATCAGATGCTTTTCTTTAATGATTGCTCAGCTGGTAGCATGTGTATGTGCATGCGTGTGTAAGTGTGCATGTGGTAGTGATGGGGTTGAGGTGGCATTGTGTGATTATATCATACAGATAACTTGCTAAAGGTATGCAAACTAATTTCCGAACCTACAGTAGCTATCACAAATTAATAACTAGATGTTTACAGGTCTCAGAACAAAATTCTAAAAGTGTCGTGCACATCCTTGTTCATAGGTATAATCATCCCCAAGATTTTGATTTTCTATCTTAAAAGGGCTAGAAGGAGATGCGTTACAATCGATAAGTGCACAGATGGCTCACATACACACGGGTCACATTACATAATCCCCACATTCTCTTTGAAAAGCATGGGGATAATAACGCAGGCTGTCACTTTCTTATATAATATTTTGGGGTCCAAAAATAGCTAATTTTGCAAAGCTAATCACAGATATGTCATATTGTGTGGCTTTCTTTATTACAGTGCCACCACACATTCAGATCTTGTGCTTCGTGCCAGAGAAAAGAATATCCCTTACAAGGTCATTCACAATGCCTCTATTATGAATGCAATTGGTTGCTGTGGTTTACAGGTAGGTGCTATCAATGGAAGAATCCAATTTTAGCTATTCCCCACCCATGTCTAGCTAAGCCTCACCCATACTTCGCCCGTGTTGGGTTCGATCGATCTCTGAGCCTCCTAACTATCAATTTCCAGAAAACTATACAGGTAAGACGTTGGCAGCACCTAGGCAAATTATTTTCAAAATATTCAATAGTATGTTTAATAAATAGTAAAGACATACAATTTGTACAATAATACATAGTCCGTCATCATTTAAGGCTTTGTGATGAACTTAGCTACATCATTCATGCCGTAATTGATTATGACGTCATCCTACACATCACGTAGTTGATTATGACATCATATGATTAACTGAGAAACTTGAATCCTCCATTTCTTATAATTTTGTTCAATATATGCTGATCAAGCACATTAATATAGTGCTTAGTGACAGCCAATAAGCATTCATAGGCAAATGTAAATGTACCGTTGAAAGCTTTCTCCTGGTTCTTTATTAACCATTTAAACAGTACGGACTAGAAACAACATATTCTTTTTAATGTAGGGAATTGTCTGGTGAATTTTTTGAAACTAATTTCACTGGAAAATATGACTGCTTATGAATGTAACAGAATCCAGTCTAATTAGTTTAAAAATATTCAACAGTGTACTTATATCAATATTTTGTAATTGAGGTACTGGAATTTCAGGTGTTAAAAATTTAACCCAGTTATATTTGTGAAACTTTCAAAAATACATTTTTTACGTCATTATTATGGATGATCATTGGTTCTTGTTACCAGTAAAGGGTTAGCTCAGTCATTCTCAGAGGCATAAGTGTGTCATATCTTAACCAATTCATAGTGATGCAGGTCAAAACTAGCCTCTGCAGTGGTCTTGAGGAATGTCCATCTGCTGGTCAAGAGAATACTATTTTTGAAGATTTACCACTGGAATGACTGGCTCGATAACCGAGCCAGTCATTCCACTGGTAAATTTTCAAAAGTATTATTCTGTTGGGCTGTAAATGAATGTTCACTAAGCAAATATTTTTATTTTCTGTACCAAATTTAACCATTAATTCCTAAATTTAACTATCGGCTTATTATCGGCGAATGTACATGCAGGTCAAGAGAAGCCTATTTTTGACAGTTTCCCATTAGAGTGACAGACTTGGTTACCGAACCAGTAATTTTAGTGGTAAAATTTCAAAAATATGCTTCTCTTGGCCTGCAAATGGACATTTTGCAAGACCATGAAAAGGTTAAATATATAAAATTATCTGTGATAGTAGTGCAACAGTGATGGTCAATGTTTGGGCATGATCAGTGAATGACGGAGAATGCGCCCGCTCAGAAAGCAGTTCAAGTTACATTACTATACGCCGAATAAGTATTAGCAGCAAAACATAATCTAGAACCACTAAAGATGAAAATGAACCTGAACGTTATGATTCTCTCAACAGACGAGGCAAGTACAGTTGAGAAGTATCTACTTTCAGCCTCAGATCACACCATCATCATTAGCAATCAGAGATTGTAGACTATCGCCGTCATGTTTTTGTCACATTGTAAACATTTTTCAAATATTCTGGATTTTTTCGGATTATGCCCAAACTTGTGGAATTCTGCTGTACGGTGACACCTTTTCTTGTGCTAAAATTAGACCCGTAGTTTTCGAGATAGCCATATATCCAACATTTGATCCGAACTGGCTTACGGTTTGTTTACCTGGATCATGGCCAAAGTCTGCAAATCCTCTTGCACAGCAAATTCCTTCATTGTGTTAAAATTCAAGCCCAAGGGATCAGTAGTAAATACCGATTTGAAAAAAATAAATACACAAAATATTTCAGTAAAATTTCTCTCAGAAGATGTTAAATGTTTCCGCTGATTTTGCTATATATGAAATGTCTAGAATTTTTTGCCCTTTCAGGTAGTGTCATCAAAATTTTAATTTAATAATAAAGTATTATTATTATTATTATTATTCACAGTTATACAGTTTTGGTGAGACAGTGTCTATTGTTTTTTGGACAGAGACTTGGCAACCATTCAGCTTTTATGATAAAATAGAATCAAATCTAAAGCATGGACTGCATACCCTGTGCTTACTAGGTAACATCATGGTTTACACATAAAATATGAAATTCGGGACAGTCATGCAGTGGATGAATTTACTTTTAGCTATGCTCGGCGCATGGATTGCCCGGGTTGGGATCGATCAAACCCTGAACTCCCTGAATCTCAATTTTCAGAAAACTACAGGTAAACTGTTGAATATTTTGAAATTGATTTGACTTGGGGCTGTTGCATAGGCAGCAACATCACCCAGTCAAATTAGTTTCAAAATATTCAACAGAATCTTTATTAAATTATAATTTTATCAAAGACAATTCATACACTTTAATGACAGATGACAGACTTTCTGATTTTCTTGAAAGAGCAACGTCATTTGGATTGTGACATCAGCTAACGTGTGACATATTTGATTATGACATAAGTTACATGAGCTACACGTCGGATCTGTCCATTTTAAATAACAATTCTACGGCCCTGAATGTCATGGAAAATTACAGTATTTGATCATCGATTTAGCTGTATGGCATATTTTAAAAATGTCAAACTTGATTTGTCTTGCTCAAGATATAACTGTTCTGAGATCGGGGGGGGGGGGGGGGGGGGGGATATGATTATTTTACTTTTGACAAATGTTTGCAACATGATGTCATTATGCAACATTGTTTTTGTGGCCGTTTAGAAAGCATTCTTCCTTGTATTAAGTTAGTCTTCCACCATCAGCAGCTGTTTACATATTTGTCTATTCAGGACATCAGGACAAGCGATGTATTGTTTGGGTGGTTGATATAACCAATCAAAAAAGTGTGTCTGTTGTATTCAGTTTTCATAATATTCGCTTCCAGATTCCTTTAGCAGCATCGCTTAACCCTTTAACTCTCAAATTTGTTCATAGAAAATGTCCATTTGCAGACAAACTTAATGTTTTATGACTATTTTTGAAAATTTACCACTGGAATGACTAGCTCGATTATTAACCCAGTCATTCCAGCGTTGAATTTTCAGTAAGTTTTCTATAGGTCTGTAAATGATAATTTCTCAGCCCCAGTGCAGAAGCCGTTTTTGGTGGGCTTGAGTGCTAAAGGCTTAACATAACAAAACTGAGTGATGTAAGCTAATAAATGAATTTATAGCAGAATTGCAAAACCTGCCAAGCAAGGGATCGTACAAAATCATTAGCACAAAGACATTCAGACTTTTGAGGTCACGGTCATTGTGATCTTGATACAAATCTAGATTTGCATTTGGAAATGTAAAATGCAAAAATTCTCGCCAATGTCCCATCAGTGTAACACCGATGTGTTGTTATTTTATGTCATTTTCAGATATCAAAATGAAGGAGCAAAGTATTGAAAATTTAATGCGGTAAGAATATTAGTGTTTGTGCGTGTGCACGCTCGTGTACGGATGCATGTGTGCATGTGTGTAGTCATAATTGTGTGTGTGTGTCTGCGTGTGCATGCTGTGTGTGCATGGTGTGCGTAGGTGTGCATGTGCGTACGTGTACATACACATTTTTGGTAAATACAAACCAGGATATTCTTTTTAGCTGAACATAGGTTTTTATCTCGCCTGCGAAGCAGAAAGTGAGACAAAGGTATCACTTCCGATGGCGATGGTTGTGGCATCAACATTAAGGTTCTGCATTTAGCAAAATTTCTCAGCTTATATTTCAGGATTGGTTAAGCCTATTGCAACTAAACTTGGATACATGTTTACCTATAATGATAGGAAGCAGCATGATGATGTTGGGGTCACAAGGTTAGTGTGACCTTGATACAGAATTGTGTTATTTCAACATTACGTTTTTGCGTTTAGCAAAATTTTCAGCTTATATTTCATGATTGGTTAAGCCTATTGCAACTACATGCTTACCTATAATCTTAGGAAGCAACATGATGATGTTGGGGTCATAAGGTCAAGGTCACTGTGACCTTGATACAGAACTGCTTTTTCAACATTAAGTTTTTGCATTAGCAAAACTTCTCAGCTTATATTTCAGGATTGTTTGTCTATTGCAACTAAACTTGGCTACATGGTTACCTATAATAATAGGAAGCAGCATGATGATGTTGGGGTCACAAGTTCAAAGGTCATGGTTACTGTGACCTTGATACAGAACTCTGTTATTTCAACATTAAGTTTTTGCATTTAGCAAAACTTCTCAGCTTATATTTCAGTATTGGTTAAGCCTATTGCAACTAAACTTCGATACATGGTTACCTATAATGATAGGAAGCAGCATGATGATGTTGGGGTCACAAGGTCAAAGGTCAAGGTTACTGTGAGTCTGTGACCTTGATACCGAACTCTGTTATTTCAAGTTTTTGCGTTTAGCAAAACACAGGCGTGAATCGATATAATTGTACTCATGTACTGCTAAAATGTGGCGGAAAAGTACACTTCAGATTTTAAACAAACATGAAATTTTTGACAATTTTCCAATTTTTCCTCAATTACATCGTAAAAATCACGATTTAAGAAATAAATCGAACTTCACGATTAAATAAAAAAATCGTGCAAGCCTACATAAAAGAATGCACTTCTCACAAAAAATGGAATAAAACTTATTTTAATTAAACTCATAGGACATGGGATGGTTAAAAATGTCTAAAATATAGCTTTTCTTGCGCTAATATTTTATAATTTCAGCCCGTTTGCTAGAAAATCACAATTTAGATGAATATTTTGGGTCATAATATTTTCTCTCAGTTCTCAATTACTACAGCCTGGTTAGTTAGAGATTTTGCGGAATTGTACCATTTTATAGTGACCACCAAACAGCCCAAGTAAAGGGAACACGACGGTACTAGAAAAACTTCTCAATCCCAATCAGATATCGATCGATACAAACTACTCTAACGGGAGCGAGCATAGGACTATCTATTTGCAGTGGTATATTTAGTAAGTGGTATAATGGCTAAGTTTTACGCCTGCGCAGAGATTTCTATGATTCCTGGTGGTTTCGTCCCATTGCAAATTCGTCCTATTTAGCACAGGTTTGTGTGGAATGTTTATTTATTATTCTGGCGTATATCAATACACTTATCACGGAAAATTAGTAAAACAGGTTTACATCCATTATCCAATGTTTTTTACTCATAACTGATATTTGTCAGTCCAATATCAACAGGTTTAGCTGTTTGCAGTCTCATTAGGCGACTTTATTCGGGACGAGATGTCTCTGGTTATCTCGCGATATCCACGCAGGTGTGTCTCTGAGATCACGGAAATAGGTGTAATTTCTTCGTAGATTCTAATCATTTGTAGGGCCAATTTTAGGATTATTTAAGCCATTTTGGGATATGACTTAATTGAAGATGGTTATACTTTAGCATTTAATGTCAGGATTCGTGTAATTTTTTTGTTTTATTCCGGAAATTTGTAATGTTCAGCAACTATTTCAGGAGCGCTGATTCGGTCTTCTACCAACAGCCCACAATTCATTGTGCTTACTACAGTTTAACGCTAACCGGAAAACTATTCCTGGTACAGGTTCCGGTTTAACGTTAAACAGTAGTAAGTGCAATGCATTGTGGGATGTTGGCTGGAGACCGAATATACGTTGAATAAGTTATCATACTACCCAAGCCTCAATATTTTGCCAGTCACAATAATACCAATATTAAAGGTATACCAGTATGGAAATTTATATCGATACCGGTATTCAACTTTCTAATACCATGAAGCCCTATGCACCATCACTGGACACCGATGGCCAGGCAGCATACTTTCCAACGATACACTAAACAAGTTGTTTAATACTTCACCGCTTTCCATAAAAGTCACCGAGCAAAGATGATCCACGTTTGGCCATGTGCTAAGGATGCCAGAAGACACAATGGGAGCCAAAAAATATAAGGCCAGAAGACATCATTGCATAAATCTGTTAGGCATGCTGCAAGGTAACACAGGAGTCAGAAGTGAAGAAGGACTGATTGCTTTACTATTAGAGCCGCAGACTACAGTAATCATACATACATATGTTCAGCACCTTCTTATACACCCGTCATAAGGCATGGTGTATTTTGTGATGGCACGTGGCATCTGTCTGTCCATCTGTTAATAAATTTGTATCCTGGTCAGATCTCAGAGTTTTGAATATATATTTGAAATTTATTTCTCACCAGATATATTAGGTGAAGACAAAATGTCATGATTTCTTTTCAGCGAGATCCATCCGTTAGGTAGAGATGAAGTGTCACGATTGTGTTTCAGTGAGACCTTAACTTTTAAAATTCCAATTTCTATGTCGTAATTTCAGAACTACAGTTTACATGATAGCTGTAGAATATTTTGAAATGACTGATTTGAATCTGTTGATGTCATAGTTAGCAACAGCTCCCAGTCAAATTACTTTCAAATTATTGAACAGAATATTGCTGAAACATAATTAATTTGTCTTTGTTGTGGAAGTGGTAAAATGGTTACTTTCATTGAAAGGCTTTGTCGGATCATTTTAGAAATATTCAGGCTCAATATCTGTATCATTGTATCTGTTTTCCTGGACAGAGGACGAAAAGTGTATGAGCCCCCTCGATTCATGACCGTCAGTGATGCAGTAACACAACTTCTAGAAGTTATCACGACTAAAAGTCAAGATGAACAGGAACCACTGCGTAAGTGATACCAATGTACACGATATTTAAAGTTAGAAATATCTCACATACACTCATCCCCTTAGACGTCTATTAAACTTTTAGGGCCCTATGCACCAATGCGGTTCAGCCATAGTTTAGCTAGTTTTATGACTATACATGTGTTTAGATGCCTCACGATGTGCCGCGAGATGTATGTGTATGCATGTCCAGTGAGATAACTCGGTGTCTACTGATGGAAAATTATCCAAACATGGGTGGGCAGCGGGACTGAAATCCCGCAAGAAGTGCATCAATTTTGGGGTCAAAGGTCGTCATCAAAAAGGTTACAAAGATGTCTGGTACAATAACTAACATTCTACTGAAGTTATCTTGACCAAACTCTGGTTTAAAAAACCATAAGTTTTTAGGTCATTTTTCAGAAATGGTTAAATGTAATTGAACAAAACTTTGGTATGTGTGCATATATGATGACAATGCAGGATGATGATAGCATGGAGACCAGGTCAAAGGTCCATGTAAATGTGACCTGTTTACAGAACTTTATTTTTAAGCATAAGTTTTTTTGCGTTTATCAAAATGTCTCAGATTACATATTTCATGATTGATTGACCGCATTGATACTAAACTGGCATACATTTTGCCTATGCTGTTGCGAATCAACGTAATGACATCGTAACCCTTTCACCGACAAATCCTTGAAAAAGTATTAAGATATAAAACTTAATCCGTTGAATATTTTGAAATTAATTTGACTGGAAGGCATTGCTGCCTATGGCAAAATATTCAACAATTTTCCTGTACGGTGTTCCTGATAAGATATGGGTAAGTAATCAGTGAAAGCGTTAATTACTTCTGCTGAAACGCAGTGATCCAGCTGGAGCAGTTACTATCCTACGGCGGTGATCCATTACTGGATCTGTCTGTGAAAAATGCCTACAGATGATGGGATCAGTGGTTAATTGATAGTCTTGGCACAGGCTCATTCAAATACTAACTTAAGATAAGGTTTACCTCAATAGTAGGTAACCTTTTAATGATCCAGATTTCTCGAGAAAATTAGAAATTTTTAATTATTAGCTTACCTGGCCAGAATTGCCAAATGAGATTATAGTGTGGCAACCATCCATTGCCTGTCCATCCATAAAACCTTTTCTTTAACCCTTACCACTCTGATGTCAATATTGTATCTTTTACTGTGTCATTATCAAAGAAACTGGTGTACATTTGTCAACCATTTTGGTGGAAGATGTTGGTGTCTATGACAGCACCATTTCCCACCAAATTTGTTGAAAAATGAACACCAGTTCATTTTTTAATTTAATTTGAAGATTTAAAATTTGGACATGTGTGGTATGGGTTAAATAACTTCTCAAGAACCACTGGGTCAATTTCAATTATATGTGGCAGGAAGCATCCTTAGGGCATAGAGATCAAGTTTGTTCAAACTAAGCCGATTGGCTAATTTGGCTGGCTGCCGGCCATCTTGGATTTTGTCAGATTTTTAGAACTCCGAAACTGCTTGGGTGATTGATTCAAGACGACAATTGTTTTGGCAGCCATCTTGGATGAGCTAGTGTTCGTGAAAAACTACTCCAGAATCACAAAATGGTTCGGGCTGAAATTTTGGGGATATGATGAGGGACCAAGGGCCATTAATGTCAAAAAACATGGCCGCTGTGGATCAATCAGAATTTAGCGTTTGGCAGCCATTTTGGATTTTCTGAAAATTTCTGTGAAGACTACTTATTACCACTGGGCCAATTTTAATAAAACGTAGACCTTTACAGAAATTTTGATTACGGACAATAATTCCAAGTGAGCTCCCATTTCTGGCTGCTTTGACCTTTAAAGGGTTAAATTGAATTCCTGATCTTACAATAATAATGGACCTTTCCAGTTTATCCATTCATCATATGACATCATAATCAACCCAGTGATGTGTAGGATGATGTCATAATCACTTACGGCATGAATGACTCGAAATGGTCTGTCTTAAATGCTTAATAATCTGACGCATTATGAATATTTTCTAACTAATTTGCTATGGCAGCAACAACACCCAGTCAAATTAGTTTCAAAATATTCAACAGCTTACCTGTATAGTTTTCTCGAAATTGATTGTCAGGGAGTTCAAGGATTGATCGATCCCAACACGAGCGTGGTGTGGGTGGAGCTTAGCTAGGGATGGGCGAGGCATAGCTAAAACTAAAAAGGTCCATTGGACACAAAGGTGTTAATAATTTGTACAGATGTGCTGCTGTTCATTGTCATATGGATCTAGTGAATGAAGGAGTTAAAATAAAAATAAGAAAATTCTTAATATTTTCTTTTTCAGTCCTGACCGAAAACAGCCTTGGTATTGGTTTGGCAAGAATTGGATCCGACTCTCAGGAAATAGTTGTGGCAAAGTTGAAAGAGTTCCCTTCCATTGACATCGGTGGTCCTCTCCAGTCATTTGTTATACCCGGTGAAATGCATCCACTCGAGATAGACATGCTTAGGCAGTTTACAAGGAATAGCAGTGTAGAGACTGAACTAGACAAATTATCTCATCTGCATATACATTCAACTTAGTCAGGATAAAATAAATTATTTTATTTTAAGTTTAACGTGTATAATTTCGAGAAACAACGAAGGTGAAGTGGTGTGAATACAATGAGTATCTGTCTGAAGGAATGCAGATTTAATGAAATGCATTCGGTAATGACATGGCCATTTCTATTCTTCATGCTACATGTGTAAGTAGAAACAATTTAACCATTAAACACTCATATTCTTTCAAGAACATTTCAACCGTGCCATAGAAAATGTGCATTTGCAGTCCAAGACATTATTTTTTGTCGAGCCCATAGTGAAGCAGAGGACCTAGACATAGCCCTCAATTCACCTTTCCAGAGTACCCACCCATCATATGACGTCATAATGAACTGCATGATGTGTACAATGAAATCATAATGAATGACGTCGATAAGTACATCACGAATGCATATTTGAAGACGGTCTATGCGTTGCTGTACAAATTGTTTGCTTTTACTATTTAATCAATATTCTGTTGAATATTTTGAAACTAATTTGACTGGGCGCTGTTGCTGCCATAGCAACAGCACCCAGTCAAATTAGTTACAAAATATTCAACAGCTTCCCTGTAGTTTTCAGGAAATTGATAGCTAGGGAATTTGGGGATCAATCAATCCCATCATGGCGAGGTGTGGGTGGAGCTTAGCTAGTGATGGGCGGGGCATAGCTAAAAATAGAAAGGTCCATTGACATTCATGTCCGCCAAGAATTAGGTAAACATAGTTTTTCAACTAACATTTAATTCATCAATGACTGATGCATACTGTGTCATGGGGAGCTTTTCGGTCCTTCTGGAAGCTATAGACTCGGAGATCAATGATGCCTGTGACAAAAGGATTACGCTAAGACAATGCAACCTGCGTATCCTTGGTGTATAACTGTAACAGCTGGGCAGCTCCAAAGCCAGCTCTAGACAAACTTGATGCCTGCCACCGCAAATACTTCCGCACTATCGCTGGACATCGATGACCAGACAGCATAATTTCCAAAAATGCACTATACAAGATACTATACATTGCTGCGGTCCGTAGAAGTCGCCCAGTAAGGATGGTCCATGTTTGGCCATGTGGTAATGATGCCAGAAGACACACCAGCGCCAAGAGCCTTGGAATTGGAAATCACCCTACTGGGAGCCAGCAAATATAAAGCCAGGAGAGGATGTCATGGCATAAATCTGTGAAACGTGCTGCGAGGTGACTTCAAGAAAGCAGGACTCGGGTACACTCAGATTAAGAATGGACCTTGAGGAAGCTAAAGATTTTGGTTGATGACAAACACAGTGGGCAAGAGGGAAGGACTGATTGCAGCTGTAGGATGTTTCTACTACTACAGCCGTAGAATACAGTAATCATACATACATCATTGCATCTAGTCTCCATCATAATTGAAAAGTAAAAGTAAGAAGCGGAGGGGTTTGGACATAATGGAGCGTTCGAGTTTATCCATCCAGCATATGATATCATAATCAACTACGTGATGTGTAGGATGATGTCATAATCAGCATGAATGACTCGATTTAGTCTGTCTTAAACGCTTACTAGGCCGACACATAGGAATTGTGTCTTTGCTATTTAGCAAACATGCTTTTGAATGTTTTGAAACTAATTTGGCTGTGTGCTGTTGCTGCCTACAGCTGCCATAGGTCGATCCCAACATGAGCAAGGTGTGGGTCGAGCTTAGCTAGAGATGGGCGGGGCATAGCTAAGACTGGAAGGGTCCATTAGATAAAAACATAACATACATAAAATCAGAGCAATTGTGTATTTTTAGCAAATAGTTCAACGTAATAATTTACAATACATAATCTCTGTGAGCATCGTTTAAATAAAAGTTTTATGCACATTTATAAATGGACATCCAACATACAACCTTTACAATAATAACTAAAATAAAGTCAGTGGGTTAACCCTGTAACACTCATCAGCCAAAACCGGTTTCTGTAGTGGTCTTGAAAAATGTCCATTTGCAGACCAGGAAAAGACCATTTTTTTTAATTTACCACTGGAACGACTGGCTCGATAACCGAGCCAGTCATTCCAGTGTTTAATTTTCAAAAATGGTCTTGGTATTTGGAGTGATCTCTCCAGTAGAACCAGAGCTATTCAAAAGTGTCTTAAGAACAAGAAGAAGAATCACTTAATGCTCGCATATACCCTTGCATCACCAAGGGTAAAAATAGCATTCAGACCAAGCACATATGTGATCCAACACATTGTAATTTTGACAACATTATCAAGGTGGAATATGTAAGGTGAAAGGTCAAACAATTATTTCTGATTGGCTTGATAGAGTGTAACTACAACGCAAGCATGCGCTGGCACTGGTGTCCCTCTCATTGCTCTCGTGAATGCTGCACCTACTCATTTGAGCGCGTTTATACAAAATTGCTGGTGTCGCCAGTGTGCGGTTTGAATGGGCCTTAAAAGGCAGAACTAAACACAATACATTAACATTTTCACAGTCGCCATCAGAAAACTGACTCCTCTTTCCGTCTCGCATGATCAGATAATAAAATAGCACATACATGTATATTAAAAAATCCATCAGTCAAATGACAACAGTCGTTAAAGCGTCTTCCTCAAAGATTTCCAGCTTAGCAACCGCTCCATCATTGAACTTGAATGAATAACCGCCATCAATCACAATGCACGCGTCCCACATGCGCGATCGTAACTTTATTCTGAAATTAAACGGATAGTTAAGAGCTTAACCCTGTAACCCATGGAATTACAGTACCTCCGTTTAAGACATACAGGCAAGCTGTTGAATATTTTGAAACTAATTGACTGGGAGCAGCAGCAGCTCCCAGCCAAATTAGTTTCAAAATATTCAAGATAATATTTTCAATATCAAAAAGTATTACTAGTTTCTGTTCTGTAGGATTTAACCCTTTAATGGTCAACCCGTCCAAAACCTGCCTCTAGTGGTCTTAACCCTTTAACACTCATATCAGCCAAAAATGGCTTCTGCAGTGGTCTTGAGAAATGCCCATTTGCACGACTATTTTTGAAAATTACCACTGGAATGACTGGCTCCCAAACCGAGCCAGTCATTCCAATAGCAAATTTTAAAATGAAGTCTTCATTGGGTCTGCAAATGGATATTTTCTATGGGAAAATTTTAATTTTCTTGAATAAATTTGAGGGTTAAATGGTTAATGAATGTCCATTTGCAGGACAAGAGAAGACTATTTTTGAAAATTTATCACTGGAATGACTGTCTTCTCTTGTCATGCCAATGGACATTCAATGAGCAAATATTTGAAAATTTGACATTAAATTGTTAAATCTTGCGCTGCTGAATTCACAGATCCCAATCTATCAATCATTATCAAGGATGATTTCATAAACCGATAGAGGATCCCTATTCTAACAAAGCCTTGCCCATTTCTCTCTAAACTCCAACATTTTATACGTGTTTGCCTCATTTTGATTGTGACATCAAATAAGTAGTGATGTAATATATTATGATGTCAAATACTTGAGTGACAGACTGGATCCCTTTATTAATGTCACTTGTCAGAGTTTTGATGGAGGAAAACGATGAAGAAAGACAAATGATTAATTAAAACAAAAGCTTGGTATGACCTATAGTATGGCGAGCGTGAAAATCTGAAATTCAGAAACCGAAGTTGCTTTTAGCGATTGTCAGATACTGATAGTTTAACTCTCTGACTGCCGAGTTTTTGCAGACAACATATTCCAGGGATTATATCTCAGGACCTGCTAAATATTTTGAAAACTATTTGACCGAAAGTTGCTGGTGGCTAAGCCACCAGAAACTTTCAGACAAATTGTTTTCAAAATATTCATCAAGTCAAGAGTTTTTTATCACTGAAATTATTGTCCGGTGGGTCGCAGCAGCGAGACAGTTAAACACTGAATCAAGGTTCTTTTTACGAACATTGCGGACTCAGATAACAAAATAACCTTGAAGCGCATCTAATTACACGTTTGAAACTTATGCTCATGGTACCCATTGGGGATGTCGAGTGACAGACAATGAGCCTAAAAGAAAACTCAATGATTTCAAAGGCTACCTGTGGAGAAATGTGATGTAGGAACTGCAGATCACATATAATAGACCTTTGCACTTTATCCATCCATCATATGACATCATAATTAACTACGTGACGTGAAGAATGACATCGTATTCAGTAACGTCATGAATGACGTAGATAAGTACATCACGAACACATATTTGAAGACGGACTATGTGTTGTACGAATTGTATGTCATTACTATTTAATAAATAGTCTGTTGAATATGTTGAAACTAATTTGACTGGCCGCTGATGCTGCCATAGGCAGCAACAGCACCCAGTCAAATTAGTTTCAAAATATTTAACAGCTTATCTGTATAGTTTTCCAGAAATTGATAGTCAGGGAGTTCAGAGATTAATCGATCCCAACACAAGTGAGGTATGGGTAGAGGTGGGCGAGGCTGAGCAAAAACTGGAAAGGTCCATTATATTGATCAGATGAAGAATGGTGTTAAAAATCGCCACACGCTGCCTTTGCATATGTACATACCTCTCAGCAAAGCCTCGTGGATCAGAAACTTGAAAGATTCCTGAAAAATAATGAAGAAAGCAGATATTTAGAAATGGGTTGTGCCAGCAATATTGATAGAGTACAACATTTGATAGAATGTTCATGCAATTAACCCTTTACTGGACAAGGTCAGCCAAATCCTGCCTCTGCAGTGCCATTGACAAATGTCCATATGCAGACGAAGAAAGGACTACGACGAATGACTGGCTCGATATAAACAGAGCCAATCATTCTAGTGGTAAATTGTCAAAAATAGTATTTTGTTGGACTGTAAATAGACATTTTCTACGCGTAAATTGGGATTTTCTTGAACATATTTGAGCATTACAAGGCTAAAGTTAGTGTAACAAGTGCGAGCACGTGATAGTTGTGACAAAATTGTCAAAAATTTGACAGACCAACCGCCTAACTCACAAACGGACTTACTGATACACATACCGACATACTAGGTACAAGTCGTAACCAAAGACTCACTATTTAAGAACTCATTTATACATTATGAATTTAATCACAGTTGCATGAGAGGTTATTTTTCAAAATTATTCTCAATAGTCTTCTCTTGGCCTGCAAGTAAACATCTATCAAGATGACGGCAAAGCCCAGTTTTGGCTCTGGCTCCACTATTATATTAACCCTTACCACTCTGGTGTTAATATTTTCAAATTAACTTACCAGATGAACTGGTGTTCATTTTCAAACAAATTTGGTGGGAGATGGTGCTGTCATAGACAGCAACATCTTCCACCAATATTCTTAAAAAATGTACACCAGTTTCTTTGATAGGATTAACTCATCAATCATTATTGAGACACAGCACATATCATTTTCTGTCGGACTGCTGCAAGCCACCAACAATAATTTCAATGGGCAATAACAGTGTTTCTCATGGCATCTATATTTTCAAGGTCCCAGGGACCCCACACCCTGAAATTTGGGGGTCCCCCGCTGAAATCCTGGGGTCCCAAAATTCAAATTGAGTTCCCAAGCAGTATTACCTCATCCATGCTAAAATTAGAGTGTACCATGGGACTCACAACTATGAATTATGTATGTCCCATGCTAGATTTGTTAGGTATTTTTATGCAAGTCTATAAAACTACTCAGTCATGGTAAAAACAATAAAATTAGTAAAAAACCGCTATGGGCAAAATGTTAAAAAATAAAACTAGATTTTATATGATTAAAATGGAAGGTCAGCGTGTAAAATAGTGCTAAAAAATTAACAATTATACTGAAGTTTAAAAAGATGCGTTTTTAGTCCTTTCTTAAAACTGTTAACATGTGTCATTGTTCTGAGCGTTATTGGCAAATCATTCCACCAGACGGGTGCCATTTTGCTAAATGCCCTGTCACCGAAGCTGGAGAGGCGGGTTCTGGGAACTTTAAGTTGCTGTTTTGCGACTGAGCGTAAGCTTCGGCTTGGTTCGTAGAGGCTTATCTTTTGTGTAATGTATTCTGGAGTAAGACCCATCAGCGCTTTATAAACTAAAAGGCAAACCTTAAATTGAATATGTCTACAGACTGGTAAAGAATGAAGTTCTTTTAACACTGGTTGGATGTGAGCATAGCGGCTACAACAGGTGACAATAGGAGCGGATATATTTAGTATCCTTTGGAGACGGTCCAGTTGCTGACCCGTGACCCCAATGAGAAGAGCATTAGCGTAGTCCAATTTTGTGATCACCAATGATTGCATAAGTGTCTTTGCAGCTGAGGATGTCGGGTATTTTCTAATTCGTCCAATGGATCTGAGACTTAGGTGTGTAGACCGACACACAGAGCTGATATGCTTCTCTAGTGTAATGTGCGAGTCAAATATCACATGGTTTTTTGCGTGAGATGCTGGTATGATGGTACATTCACCAGCCTTAATAGACACGTTATTCATGTTAGTTTTCATATTTGGAGTTCCAAAGACAATGGTCTCTGTTTTGTCGGCATTTAGCATAAGGAAGTTTTCTTTCATCCATAGTTGTATATCAGCCAAACAGTTCTGAATTTGCTCGATGGTAATAGTAGCGCTATCACAAGCATTGAACCAGGTGTAGATTTGTGTATCATCAGCATATAGATGATAGTTCAATCCATGTTGACGAATAATAGCACCCAATGGAGCTGTATATGCAATAAAAAGTAATGGTCCCAATACAGAGCCTTGTGGGACACCAAATGTCAAAGTTTGAGGTTGAGCAGATTTACCATCAATAGTGACAGTTTGTGTTCGACTGGTCAAATATGAACGAAACCAAAGCTGAGTCCGTTACTCCAAGCATATTTTCTAGTCTAGCAAGTAGTCGATCATGATCTATTGTGTCGGATGCTGCTGACAGATCTAGTAAAAACAGCACTCCGATCATATTGTTATCGACGGCTCTCATCACATCATTTTGTACTCTTAATAACGCTGTCTCTGTTGAACAGAATGCAGTGCAAGCAGATTGTAATGGCTCAGAAAGATTATGTTATATCACATGAGACTGGAATCGGGAAGCCACCGCCTTTTCGATGATTTTCGAGACAAATGCTAAATTAGACACTGGATGATAATTCTTCAGATTCTCAGGGTCTAAGCTAAGTTTTTTGAGTAATGGTCTGACTCGGGCACATTTGAATGTGGAAGGCATTACAGCTTGAATCAGGGAGTTATTAATAATTTTTTTCAGGAATGGCAACAACTCGTCTATAAACTGTTTAATTAGAGCAGTTGGGATAGGATTAAGTGCACAAGACATTGTCGGTGCTCTGTTGATCAGTTTCTTGACTTCTTCATCAGTGACAGGAGCAAATTGTGATAGATAATTATTGGATGTGAAATTAGTCTCAGGTATATTCACTGAATTGTGGTATGTATTATTTATGATAGTGTCCCTTATTTTATGAGAATCACTGGGCAATAATTCTGGAGCTGCTGAATAGTTTGAAAACAATTTGACTGAAATTTGTTAGTGGCTCAGTTAAGCCCCATTGAAAATGTAGTCTGCAGAAATTCAGAAGACAGAGTTAACAACTGCGACACCTATAGTTGTGACATAGACAACTTTGCCACAAATGTGACAGATAGACTTCCAAAACATGAGAATTATCTGTAACACATGCTCCAAACAAAGCACTCTTAGAATTCTCACCATTTATAATCGGGTCTCGTATTGTGTAGCCCATCTTTGGCTCACTCGGATCAAAGCGCAGCGATCTGTTGAACTCTTCGGTGATTTGACTAAGGACGCTGTGATCACAGGTGAATAACTCCTTCATGCCAGTCACTTTGCCAGCTGAGGGGTTAAAAGCAAAATACAATTACCTGAATATATATGACATTAGGGCTGCAATGATTCATCGATGCATTGCGATATTTTCCCCACGATACTTGTTTTCCGAATTGCGATACCCCCCAAAAATGTTCAAGTGAGATATATTCAGTAAAATCGGAGGTGACCATTTATTTCATTGATTTCAGATGTCAAACATTAAATAACAAGTGGATACATTAATCTTTTTAAATTACGATGTAAGTATCTCGATGAGGGATTTTAGTGAGGAAAATTTAGGGGGCAAGTTGTGACTGCTACATCTATTGGTTACGAAACCTGGTAATGCCATGTAAATTTTACATCGTTCTTGATTAATTCCAGCAATATTGTCAATAAATTTTCTCAAACATATTGACTTCAGTCTTCAGTGTTTAAATACTTCTACAATGATGACGGCAACGAAAATTCCTTAAATTTGATCCAAATTTCTTGTGATAAAGAACCATGGTGGGAGGCAATGGAACAGCTTTTACTATTTATGTACCGTAGAAGAAAAATCGTTTGCTTCTGTACAACGTGGATGGGGTCAGCATGAAATATGAAAATACGAGCTAGTGAGATACGAAAATTGGGCTTCAAATTCTTCAATCAATGAGCGCCTGTCGCATGTAACATTATATACTATAGGGGAATTTCATTCATAAATGTACACTAATCGGAGTTCCAAAAAGGGTGATTCCAACAGCATCCAATCAGATTATTCCACTTAGCGAGGTGTGCAGAGTATGAAAAGTAGGTCAAATGTAGGTCATGCTGACCTACTTTTCATGGTCGACTGAATATCACAGAAAATGTTCGTCCGTGCCATAGTTTCAAGACATTTGCACATATGGTCACCAAACTTGGTATGTGGATGCATCTTAGCGAGGTGTGCAGAGTATCAAAAGTAGGTCATGCTGACCTACTTTTCATGGTTGACTGAATATCACAGAAAATGTTTGTCCGTGCCATAGTTTCAAGACTTGCACATATGGTCACCAAACTTGGTATCAAAAAAGCATCCGCTTTTGTTTCTACGAGAATTCTTAATACTTACCAGATGTACTATTATGATAATGTCTATTATCTAGTCTAGCTCAAAATAAACAATTAAAACTCCGCACTCTCCTGGTCCTGCCCATACTGTGTCCGGGAATTACCATAGCCGCAGGTACCCAGTCAATTCCCAATCACAGTCAGATTCGTCTTATATTTGCCTTGACAAACAGCGAAAGCAGCTCAGCCTCACCTCAGCGGGGCGGCTGAGGGAGGGCCATAGTACATCTGGTAAGTATTAAGAATTCTCGTAGAAACAAAAGCGGATGCTTTTTTGATTCTACTTCGAATAATACTTAACCAGATGTACTATTATGATAAACTCTGGATTTTGACAGCCAGGAAATACCGGTGGGAGGAGGTGAGGCTCGAACCAGCACTCATCTACCATCAAACAGAGAAGGTTGTGAAGAGACTAGAACCCTGGCATACGCTTGGGTTCTGCCATCTGACTCATAGAGTGCTAAACTTCCATGGTCTAGACCGCGCTCCCCCCCCTCCCCGCACAAAATTCAGATGGCTGTCAATGGGGATGCAACACCCACCAGACCCGTGTCAGCCCCAAGTCTCAGCTAGGGCAGTCCAGTAGAGTGCAAAGAAGCTACTACAACTTCTAATTTTGAAAAAATATCAGTATATCGATTAGATTTTCAAATTGGAATGAGTCTAATGTCCGTTTGAGAGGATAAGTATAATCTTGTACCAGACTATTTACCTAAGCAGTCTGGTATTTCGACTAAGTAAATATATCCAGTCACTTAATTAACGTAAACACTCACCATTTTTCTTGTTCATCACAGGAGCTCGGCCCAATCTACGGTCGTACTCAAGTCATGTGCATAGCCATTGTTCAGTGTAAGTGGAAGACTTTGTGATGTGTGCGAAGTAGTTGTCGGATGTGGCTTAGTTTAGATTCGATAAATTGGCGACGGCTACCGGATTAAGTGCGCTGGAGATGTCGTGAAGGTAGAAATCAGTGAATGACGACTCGGCATGCCATTGTGCTACAGACATCACCTCCTCTAATGAGACACCCTTATAAAGGGCCGATGATGCTGCTAGTGCTCGGACCTGATGGGCATTCGCACGATCAATCTGCTTTCCTGTAGCGATTTTGTGCGACATCTGAATAGGGTCAACTATCCAACGAGAAATAGTATCTTTCGAGGCGCGTAAATGAGGAGCTTTGAGACATAACCACAGAGATTTCGGGTCATCTCTCCACTCCTCAGTACGTTTCTTATACATTTTCAGACATCTGACAGGACACCAAGCAGAAGAGTTTGGGTCATGTCTAGTTAAACTTGGCAAATTGATCAGCTGTCCTGGATATTTAAGTGACTGATTCTTTGCCAGGAAACAAAGACGTGGAAGTAGTCTTAAACCTTCACCCGTGATGACAAAACGGTCTTGTTCGGCAGAAAGCGCATGTATTTCGCTTCTCCTTCTCGCCGACGCTGCTGCAACCAAGAAAACTGATTTAATAGTTAACAGTTTAATGTCTATAGATCTAATTGGCTCAAAGGGAGCATGCCCTAAAACCTGTAGAACAAGAGATAGATTCCATGCTGGGATAGGAATTGGCTGGCTAGGTCGCAGATTGCTCATTCCTTTAATAACTTCATTCAAGGTGTCATTCTCCACTCATTCAATGGCCAGACTGGGAATGACTGAAGCTAATGCAGACTTATATGCTGCTAGGGTTGAAGGTACAAGGTTGTCAACTTCGTATAAATGACATAAAATCTGCTACGTGTTGAACACATGCAGAAAAGGGATTGTTATCTCTTCCCTTTACACCACTCTGCAAATTTGTTGATTCTATAATTATATGTTTTCGTGGTTGAACCTCTTCTGGCTGAAGCAACAAACTTCGCTGCTTGCTCAGAAAAGTCACCCTCAATTGCACGCTGCTTGATAACATCCATGCAGTCAATTTGAACATTTCTAGTATGTCGTGAAGGTACAGACCCTTGTTCTGAGAGATTAGATCTCTTCTGTCTGGAAGAGGGATTGGATTGCAGACCAGAAGGTCCAGCAGATCCGTAAACCATGATCAGCCTGGCCAATAAGGGGCGATCAGTAGCACTTGGCACATTCCCTCTCTTATCTTTGCCAGAACTTTTGGGATGAGAATTGTTGGAGGATACGCATACGCGTACATTCCCTTCCAACTTATCGCCAGTGCTTCTACCGCTAGAGCTAGCGGGTCCGGGATCGGCGACACGTAAGTGACCATCTTTGCGTTTTGTTTCATCGCAAACAGGTCGACATTTGGCTTGCCCCAATGTTTGAATAGAACCTTCGCTACCGACTGGTTGAGCTGACATTCCGTCGGACGACAAACCGTCCTTCGACTGAGAGCATCCGCTAGGATGTTCAATCTTCCTGGAATGTGTGCTGCCCGAAGAATAACATTCCTCTCTTGGCACCACAGCAGAAGGTTCCAAATCATCATACACAACTCTTGTGATCTCGTCCCGCCTTGGCGGTTCAAATAAGACACCACTGTTGAGTTGTCTGTCCTTATTAGGACAATCTTGTCTTGAATTAGACTCTCGAACTTTCGAAGTGCCAATACCACCGCTAATAGTTCGAGAACATTGATATGTTTCTGCGCATTGGTCCGATCCCATTCCCCTGACACTGACTAATTGTCCAATACTGCTCCCCAACCCGTCGTCGATGCATCTGTGAAGATGGACATCTGAGGTTGAGGAGGTTGTAGAGGAACCGCAGGAGATTCTGTTCTGATAACCACCACTGAAGGTGGAATATCAATGGTTCTTTCACTGGTATCCTCAGAGATAACGGATCCGTTCTCTGAGACCAGAATGACATTAGATACATCTGAATTGGCCTGCGCCTGAGTGCCGCATATGGAACCACCTTCTCCAGAGATACTAGTAAACCCAGTATTCTGAGAAATTGACGCGCCGTCAGATAGGCTCCTAGGGAAACCGACTCCAAAACTGCAATCAGGCTCTTGACTCTGCTCTCCGCCGGAAAAGCTACGCCGTCCCTGAGATTGAAAAAGATTCCCAGATAAACAAACTCCTGGGATGGAGTCAATTCTGATTTCTCTAGATTCACAATCCATCCTAGATCCTTTAATACGGCTAGGACTACCTGCAGATTGTTGCGCAGAGTGACTGGGTTCCCCGCCTTTAGCAGCCAGTTGTCTATGTAAGTATGAACAGCTATGTTTCTCCTGCGAAGGAAAGAAGTCATGGCGAGAACCACTTTGGTGAAGACCCTCGGTGCTGTGGTCAGGCTGAATGGAAGCGCATTGAATTCCCAAACATTGTCTTGGAATGCAAAGCGAAGGTATTTCTGAAAATGAATTGACATTGGAATATGAAAATATGTATCCTTCAGATCTATCGACACTGCCCACATGCCTTTTCTCAGCCCTGTCATTACCGCTACTACAATCTCCATCTGAAATTTGGGAGAAAGAATAAATTTGTTCAACGGTTTGAGATTGAGAATTGGTCTCCATCCTCTGGTACGTTTCGGAACGAGGAACATCATCGAATAGAAGCCTAGAGATGACTGATTGCGGACTAGATGAATCGCATTCTTCTGATGAAGTGATTCTATTTCTGAGCAAATGGAATCTAGACGATCGGATTCCCTTGGAACGGGAGTCCATATTGGAGTCGAAATTAACGGAACTAACGATTAATGGATGAGCCAGTCCGGTTCGTAGCCGTTTCTTATCCATTGACAGACTAAACAATCTCGCACGACCTGTTCCCATTGGCTTAAGAACGGTTGAAGTCTGCCTCCAACGGAAGGAATCTGCACACAGCTGGCGTGAAGACGCTAAATCGCTTGGGTGAAGATTCTCGACTCCATTCGTTCCTGACGTTACCGGAACTGGTTCCGCCGGAATCCCGTCAGGACCGACCCCCACAGCCGCCCCGCGGCTTCTTGGAATATGATGGTCCGGAACCGCCGCCATGGTTATCCTTACGGTAACCGCCACGGCCCGAACCGCCACCCTTCCTGTCATCTTCATACGGCCTCTTATTAGAGGATTTGTATGAAGATGAATGGCCAGGTCCTTGAGAGCCGGATGGCCGATGGGCATCACGACCTGAAGGACGGAAAGGCGATCTTGGACGCTGTCTCTGCTGCTCCTAGCGATGTTGCCTGTAGGACTGCTGTGGCTGTGTCCTCTTAGTCGACTTCCATGACTTGCTGACTACCTCCTGCTCTGCAACCATTGACGCGACCTTGGAGAGAGCTTGTCGTGCCGAGCCGCCGAACAAGCCTGGACCGATGAAAGGCGCAGACGACAACGCAGCCCTCATCTCCGGTCCTCGTTCTACGCAATCGAGAACCATTCTCCGTCGCTCTGCCAATGTCCTGGTGATCACCCTGGCCAGGCAATCTTGAGACAGGTGCATGGTGTCCCGAATAACTCCGGGAGCAGCCTCTGGCACCTGCCCACCCTCCTCCGTGCAGGTCAGCATACCCTGCAGGAGGGTACATCCATGTGAGAGCGCAGCCATGGCTGCGCTCGCCGCATCTTCAATGAGCGTAAGCTCATTAAACGGATCTTTATTGGTCTGGGAAACCAAAGGACGAGAACGCCCCTTAGACTTCCCAGCCAACGGCCTGTTCAGCACCTCTCGCTCCCCGACGGAAAGCCGTGGAACCCGGGCATACTGATGGTAGGCCTGCTCCGGAAAATGGACCCTACTCCTCACCCCCTTGGGGGCTTTGGGCAGTGCATACACCGGCTGAATCAGATGGTATGCCGCAACTTCCAGCATGTCGGAAGTCTGCGTGTCCAACGGGAGTGTCGGCATGGCAGAAGAGCCACTTGACAGAGCGCTAGCCGCTCGCTCTGACATCCGTTCCATCGCCGGATCGCGCTGAGATCCAAGATCAGATGCCAACCCGAGACGGTCGGACATCCAGCCAAGGACCTGCACCCATTCAGCTTCGGTGCAGAAAACGGATTCGTCCATTAAAGAACTACCGTTCTCATCTTCCCTCTCTCCCTTGGATGAGAAGGCCACCGACGATCCATGCTGAGAGCTATGGGACGCACCTCTACCAACATAGGGCGCATCCATAGCCCGACTACCAGCGGCACCGGTGTCCAACGAATCGCCGGACACGGATTCCCCGCAGTCCATCGGCTCCAACACGGGAGGCGGGACCACGACCGCTTTACCTACGGCAGGCGACGGCAATCCGATAGGAGCCGCACCTAACGCAACCGGGATGCCGGTAGGAACCGCAAAACATGGCTCCACCGACACCACAGGTTGCACAAACCCCGGATGGAAGATGCCCGACAGAACGTCGACATCACCATCCGCTTGGCAAACCCGTACAAATCCTGAGGGAGACCCCTGGGAAGTACTGGGCATTGCCGTCATCGAAATATCCGGCATGCCGGAATCTTCCATAAGTAGAAGATCTTCCTCCTCCACCGTCGGCTCTTGAGCCAAGGACAGAGAAGGGGCAGGTGCTTGTCCCTCCGCAGAACTAGCCGAACCACCTAAAGGTTGCCCTGCACCAGCCTGCATCGATGGGACCGTGGACTGCAATGAGTCGAACATTGCCTTGAACTGGGCCGCCCATACGCCCAGTGCCGAATCCATGCAAGTATTCAGACGACCTTCCACTCCTCTCAAAGACGCCTGATCTAGCTTGGTCGCCTTGTCCATCACGATCCTCTCCAAGTGCGCACGTCGATCACGATCAAATTCTGCCACCATCTCCGACGACCACTTGACGCACACATCACATGGGCTTCTCACTCTACACTTACCGCAAGCTACACAGTGATGACCAGAGTATTTACACTTCATGAACCTGTTGCACTTTTGACAGTGTCCTGGTTCTTGGCTTTCTGCGAACACAAAGAAGAATTAAAATGCTGCACATGACTGATGATGAGCAATACGCACAATAGACTTGATAGTAAAATTGAATTACTAGGAAAACATTAACTTTCTCTCAATTAATGATAATCAAGCCTCAGGCAGGAAATATTTGAAACTTTTTTAAGTGAAAAAATTAAAAACACGACTTAGACGTTAACTAACGTTAAAACGACCAAGAAATAAACGCTGATCGCTACAAACACCCTCGACAATGAAGCGAGAGCTAAAAATCGGCATAAATAGAGTGCATAGACACGCGAAGCCAAGCGGAATAAACATCATGGGCGCCGCCATCTTGGCTAAGAGCGCATCCATCTTAGAAAGAACCGAGTCGCAGAGAGAAAGAACTGAGTACCCGGATTAACACTAATAAGCTAACGGGTACTGGGCGACTCCAACAATGGCTACCATTTTAGAATAATGTGCCAATTTAAGGAAATTTCAAACAGTCATTATGGCACGAATGTATAAATTCTAGATTGATACAACCTGCCCCTGTGATGATTTCCCTTTGTCCTCCATGATGTCACAGACGACGCACTCCAAACAACTCTTGATACGCAGTAAATTGAAAAATTAGAGCTCTAGAAAACGTGACTTGACAAAGTCGCAAAATAGACGAATCTGACTGTGATTGGTAACTGACTCGATACCTGCGGCTATGGTAATTCCCGGACACAGTATGGGCAGGACCAGGAGAGTGCGGAGTTTTAATTGTTTATTTTGAGCTAGACTAGATAATAGACATTATCATAATAGTACATCTGGTAAGTATTATAGAATGTGGATGCATCTTAGGGAGGTGTGCAGAGTATGAAAAGTAGGTCAAATGTAGGTCATGCTGACCTACTTTTCATGGTCGACTGAATATCACAGAAAATGTTTGTCCGTGCCATAGTTTCAAGACTTTTGCACATATGGTCACCAAACTTGGTATATGGATGCATCTTAGGGAGAAGGTGTGCACAGTATGAAAAGTAGGTCATGCTGATCTACTTTTCATGGTCGACTGAATATCACAGAAAATGTTTCTCCGGGCCATAGTTTCAAGACTTTTTCACATATGGTCACCAAACTTGGTATTGATTATTACATAAAGTATCTCAGTTCACTTTGAACATAGTTTTTATATGTATTTTTCATATGGTGCCAAGCAAAGTCTAAGTGTTTATTTAGAGAAACTTAGATTTTGCTTTTATTAAGCTATCCTTAACAAATTGTTCATTAGGGCAAATCCCGCCAGACCAAAAGAAGGATGGCCCACCGAATTATTCCTACTCCCCAAATTGTGGATTTAACATCATTACACCAAACCAACAATATTTTAAGGATGGCCTAATATGGTGATATCTCATTGACAATTTCAAGTTCGTTTTTCTGTGTGTCTGAGCCACAGTTCCAAACCTTTAGCTGAAGCATATGCCTTCGGGGTTATCCATTCAGTTTCTCTGCAGAGTATGCCTTCAGGGAGCATACATCAATTTATTGATTTGCCTTGTTTCTACTCTGAACACATGTATGGAGTAAGCTGAACCCACATGGTTGGTGATTCACGCGATGGTGTAACATGGTGAATTATATGGGGTGTTTATCAAATTTTAATATCGATAGCGGTTGTGAAGAATGGTAAAATAATATTATTTCATAAAATATGAAGTGATTTTTGCTGCATTTATTGGAAATCTAATTCGTGTTTGTGATCTCCTTAAGGCCGGTATACCACATTATCATATGTATCAGCATGTGTTATTTAGATATGTTTTCCATGATAACTGGTACTAATGCCTTGAGAAAGAACAGATATCAGAAACATTGTTTTCAAATTTTTACCATCGACCAGATTATGCAGAATATAGCAAAATCTTGTCTTGTGGTATCGAATTATCAAATTTAAAACAATTCCAAGCAATTTCTCTTCAGAAATCAATCTAGGATGGATGGACGGAATTCTTATGATCACATTTGAGAACAACCACATCTTTTATGACTCCTAATGGTCCGTTCCAGTTTTAGCTATGCCCCGCCCATCTCTTGTTAAGCTCCTCCCACACCTCATTCGTGTTGGGATCGATCGATCCCTGAACTTCCTGACTATTAATTTCCAGAAAACTACATTACAGGTAAGCTGTTGAATATTTTGAAACTAATTTTACTGGGTGAAGTTGCTGCCTAGGGTAGCAAGTCAAATTAGTTTCAAAATATTCAACAGCATGTTTATTAAATAGTAAAGACATACAGTTTGTACAACAACGCATAGTCCATCACCAATTATGAGCTCGTGATGTACTTACATGTATCTACATCAGTCATGACATCATTGATTATGATGTCATCCTACACGTCATGTAGTTCATTATGACGTTATAGGATGGATGGATAAACTGGAAAGGTCCATTATGATAAGAGGTAATTCGATGGCGGGATCCTATCTGTCGCTCAAGTATATGAGATCATAATCAAATACATCACTTGTTGCCTGATGCCACAATCAAAATGATGTAAGTCCATCACAAAGGTGGCAATAGTATCTTATGAGTCACATGAATTGTATGTCTTGGATTTATTTTCAATTTCATAAGAATTCTGTTGAATATTTTGACTGCCATAGAAGCACCATCCACCAGTCGAATTAGTTTCAAAAGATTCAATAACTCGCATGCAATTACCGAGAAATCTACATTTTCTATTTGTGTATTCAGGTTTTAATGCTTCAAATCGATTTCAACACGCAGCCAAGGTGGGAAGAACTTGGCTAGAAATAGTCAGGCCTAAGCTAGAAATTGATGCCTCTATGGATGCAGTTCACTGAGGTGCGATCCTAATGGTGGAATCCAGTTTGAGCTTTGCCCTGCCCATCTTTAAATAAGCTCCACTTATGCTTTGTTGGGATCTACCTGAATCTCAATTTCTAGAAAACTCTACACGTATTCTAAGCTGTTGAATATTTTAAAACTAATTTGACTGGGTGCTGTTGCTACCTATGGCAGCAACAGTGCCAAGCCAAATTAGTTTCAAAATATTCGACAGAATGTTTAGTAAATAGAAAAGACATACAATTCGCACAACTTGACGGACTATTAAGCATTTATGATAGACTCATGTCATTCATGACATAAATGATTATGACATCATCCTACATGTGATATAGTTGATTATGACATCATATGATTGATCGCTAAACTGGACTCATCCATTGTCACGATACATTGATATATCAAATTTGATGCAATCACATGCAGACATTCTAAAATTACACTCCGGAAACTGTGAGTAATATGAAGCGATTTCATGGAAACGCGATCCCAATACTTTCAGGGTTCAGTAACTCTGGTGAATATTCACAGCAAATGACCACAGATTTCGACTAACATCTTGTCAAATGGTATTGACACAGTAAAATTTATGCTAAACCTTGTAGGCATATTTCAATCTGGTCAAATCCAGTTGGATGCGTGGATGTCATGCCATGGCCTAACTTTTATCTTCACAGTTGACAACGTTTGGGGACAAAAACTGTCAATGAATATGGACTAGTACATGCAGACAATAAGTGCTGACTCACAGACCTATCGTAGCAAGTTGCTGTACTGCCTTCAGAGCTAGCTGGTTAATGTGAAGATGCCATGAGCTAGAGCCTGTTCCCGTGCACACAGTCACACCCGAACTCTTTTGTTTTTCATGCTTCCCTCGGTCAACGGAAATCTCATAGTATGACACCCTTAATAAAGTAGGTATAACATACATATCTAGCTTATATTGACACAGTCAAAGGAGCACCTGCCTTTTTGTACAAAATGATGGTTGTTCTTTAAGACAGGTGAGTGAAAGACAAGATGTCTTAATGAGTCACCATCTTTTGGCTTCAAGAGTCATTTCATGCATTAATATTTTAATTGTCAGGCTGGCCAATGCAATAGGCTTGAGAAATGACTGATCTTGCATGCTACAAGAAATTTTTTTGAAAATTTACCACTGGAATGACTGGTTCCGTAAATCTTCTGAAATTCATTTCATTGGTAAATCTGAAATTGCCTTCCCTTAGTCTGAACATGGACATTTACTATACTATATGTTTTGATTTTCTTGAGCAATCTTAACCATTAAAGGTCTAATGCATTTTCGTAATATCTGCAAATACCAACATAATTTGATATTTGTTTTCCGAAATGTTAACATATTAACTTTCTATTGTTTAATGGATTTATATTACTACCCTCAGGCCTCCCCAATGCCCATGAGGGAAAGAGGGTATTAAATTTGGGTCGGTCAGTCTGCCTATCTGCCTGCCTGCCTGCTTGCTTGCTTGCCTGCCTGCATACCTGTGTATGTGTATGTCCGGCGCTGTATCTAAACAAGAGGCCCAAGGGCCTGTGACGCTCACCTGGACCATTAACATTTGAATTTAGATATACATGATTCATTACATTAAACAAGATGGGAAAACAAATTTTCAGAGGAAAATCTACCAATCAAAATTCAGAATGGAAATTTTAGTGCCTATGATCATAGGATCATTTTAGCCAAGTTTGGTTGAAATTGCTCACAGTACTAAGGAGAAGCAGCAATTTGACAATTTCCGGTAAATTTGTAATAAAATGTAAGATTTTTCCCCCAAAAATTTAATGAATCAACATTCTGAATGCAAGTTCCAAAGCTTATGATCATAGAATCCTTTGACCACATTTGCTTGAAATCAGTTAAGTTGACAAGAAGCAATTTGATAATTTCCGGTAAATTTGTCATAAAATTTAATGTTTTCACACAAAAAATCGATGAATCACAATTACGAATGGAAGTTCTGGAGCCAACCACCATAGAATCCATCTAACCAAATTTGGTTAAAATATCTCAATCAGCTATTGGAGGAGTAGCATTTTGACCATTTCTGGTAAATTTTTCATAAAATCTAAGATTTTCACCCAAAAATTAGATGAAACAAAATTGTGTATGGGAGTTCTAGAGCCCATCACCACAGGATCGTTTCAGCCAAATTTGGTTGAAATCGCTCAGAATGGTAAGGAGAAGAAGAAATTTGACAATTTCCGGTACAGTTTTCATAAAATTTCAGATTTTCACCCAAGAAATTGATGAATCAAAACTGCAAACGGAAGTTCTAGAGCCTCATGCCATAGGATCCTTTCAGCCAAATTTGCTTTAAATTGTTCAGAATGGTAAGGAGAAGTAATTTGACAATTTCCGGTACGTTTTTAATAAACTCTGAGATTTTCAACCCAAAAAATTGATGAATCAAAATTGTGAATGGAACTTCTGGAGCCCATCACCACAGGATCCTTTCCACCAAACTTGGTTGAAATCGCTCAGAATGGTAAGGAGAAGAAGCAATTTTACAATTTCAGGTACATTTTTCATAAAAGACCCAAAAAATTGATGACTCAAAATTCTGAATGGAAGTTCTGGGGCCTACGACCATAGGGTCTATTCAACCAAATTTGGTTGAAATCGCACAGAATGGTAAGGAGAAGCATTGTGACAATTTCCGGTACATTTTTCATAAAATCTAAGATTTTCACCCAAAAAATTGATGAATCAAAATTCTGAATGGACGTTCTGGAGCCTACGGCCATTCTGTCCTTTCACCCAAATTTGGTTGAAATCGCTCAGAATGGTACGGTCTGGTAGATTTTTCATAAAATCTAAGATTTTCACCCAAAAGTTGATGAATCAAAATTCTGAATAGACGTTCTGGATCCGGCGAGCATAGGGACTTTTCAGTCAAATTTGATTGAAATTGCTCAGAATGTTAAGAAGAAGCAATTTGACAATTTCCACTACATTTTAAAAAAAATCTCAGGTTTTCACCCAAAAAATTGATGAATCAAAATTCTGAATGGAAGTTCTGGAGCCTGGGTTCTTTCAGCCAAATTTGGTCGAAATCGCTCAGAATGGTAAGAAGCAGCATTTTGACTATTTTCAGTACATTTTCCCTAAAATCTAAGATTTTCACCCAAAAAATTGATGAATCAAAATTCCGAATGGAGGTTCTGGAGCCTACGACTATAGGGTCGTTCCAGCCAAATTTGGTTGAAATCGGTCAAGTGGTTAATAACGAGTAGTGTTTTAAAGCAAAAGTTGACAGTCGCCATGGCATAAACTCACTTGGCCCAGGTGAGCTAAAAACTACAGATCTGATTTGGCTCAAGTTTTAACATACTGAAGAGACAGGAGGATTTCCAGACATTGGCTGTGATCCAGATAAAAGAAACTGGATCTGAGTAAATTCTCTATCTATAGATAACTCTAAACTACTGGTACAATGGACCTTTCCACTGTATCCATCCATCATATGACGTCATGATCAACTACATGACGTATAGAATGACATCACAATCAATGACGTCATGAACGACGTAGATAAGTACATCACGAATGCATAGTTGAAGACAGACAATGCAATGTACGAATTGTATGTCTTTACTATTTAATAAATATTCTTTTGAATATTTTGAAACTAATTTAACTGAATGCTGTCGCTGCTATAGGCCCAGTCAAATTAATTACAAAATATTCAACAACTTAACTGTATAGTTTTTAAGAAATTGATAGTCAGGGCATTCAGGGATCGATCAATCCCAACATGGTGAAGTGTGGGTGGAGCTTAGCTAGTGATGTACGGGGGCATAGCTAAAACTGGAAAGGTCCATTTGGCTCAAATTCTGACACAAAGACTGCGCCCATACCTTAGGATTACACAACTTTAGGCATGATCTAAAAAATTTTGAAAATCTGAAAAAATCTGGACAATCCGAAAACTTTTAACAATGTGACAAAAACAAGTCTAAAATCTCTAATTGCTCTTGTTTTTATAGAAAATTTGTCCAACAAATTTATAAGATTTCATATAGATCATAATAGCAATAGGATTTCCGATAAAAATAGTGAATTATTCAGACACCATAAGACTCATCAACTCCACGACCGGCTTCACAATTTTGATGTTCATAAAGTAGCAGTATGATCTCATTACCAGAAGACCATGGGTATCTAATCAAGGTCTATCAGAGACCTAGAAACCATGTGACACCAATTGTCCTCTGATAACCAAAGGTTGTGGGTTCATGTTAAAAATCTTGAAGCTTAGATAACTAAGGAGTGGCGTGTTAAAAGATTTTCCAGAATATTCTTGGAAAATCCAAGATGGACGCTTGAAAAGTTTACGCATCAAATTGCTGTATACGAGTTTCAAAGTCTATCGCCATATGGCTATTTGCACCAAGTTTTGTTGAAATTGACAAAGCAGTTACTGAGTCGTTTTTAAAGCAAAAGTTTACTTTTATAAAAATTAAATTTCTGTATATGAGGTCAGAGGTCTATGACCACAGGGTCCTTTCAGGCAAGTATGGTTAAAATCTGGCCAATGTTTAATGAGTGGTCCTTTAACTGATTTTCCAGAAAATATTTGGAAAGTCCAAGATGGCCACAGGAAAAATTGCCCAATCAAATTTCTGTATACAAGTTCAGAAGCCTACAACTATAGGGTCCTTTCAGCCCAGTATGGGTGAAGGTAGCCTAATGGTTAATGAGGAGTACCAGAAATTCTTGGAAAATCCAAGATGGCTGGCAAGAAAATTTATCAATCAAATTTCTTTATACAAGTTTGTAAGGCTACGCCAGTCTAGTTATTCGAGGCAAGTGTGGTTGAAGTCGGCCAATGGACCTTTCCTGTTTTAGCTATGCCCCGCCCATCTCTAGCTAAGCTCCACCCACACCTCGCTCATGTTGGGATCGATCGATCTCTGAACACCCTGACTATCAATTTTCAAAAAACTACACAGGTAAGCTGTTGAATATTTTAAAACTAATTTGACTGGGTGCTGTTGCTGCCTAAGGCAAATTAGTTTCAAAATATCCAACAGCATCTTCATTAAATAACAAAGAATTACAAAGACATACAATTCATACAACGTCCCGGACCATTTGAGATTTGATGACGGTCTATATGGAACCCTTTATGATGGTCTATATGGAACCCTTTATGATGTAATGATTATGATGTTATCATACATGCGCTGAGCTGATTAAGACGTCATACGAGATCAGATGATGGATGGATACTCTGAAAAGGTGAATGAGGAAATATTCAAGAGTACTGTTATGCTTTATTCTTTATTTGTTTCGAAACAAATTAAGTAATTTCTGAACTCTATTGTATACTAAAGATAACTAAATTTATGAGTTCAGTTTTCTATGGGTTCAATATTACAAACCTTGCTGAAAGTGATTCTGCAATAAACACCTCGTTCAGCGCTAATATTGGTAACACACGTTCCAACTGTGGTGCGTCAAGCAAGTGAGCTTGACGAGACTGCTCCTCTTCACGTACATGCTCTGTAAATCGATACTCAGGATAGAGAAGCTGTTGATCATGAAGCTTTGTTGGGTCATCATTCATGTGTCGTCCAGATATGGTGATGCGTATACGTTGTCGCCATTGCCACCTTAAAAAAAGTAACTTACACAAGTTCAGACAGTCTAGTGGCAAATTAAAAGTCTTCTCTTTGCCTGCAAATGGACATTTTTTTTCAATAAACAAATATTTAGATTTTCTTGACAAAATTTAACCATTAAAGGGTTACACACCACTGTACCAAATTGTATGTACAATGATAAGAGAATCAGAGATCGAAAATCCTAATCTAATTTTTTTCTAGATCAAAGTTAGGCATTCGTAATTTACCGAAACACCAATTCTTGTGTTTAATATAGAGGAGCAAAGTGGAACCAGTAGTTTCTATGATGTGGATATGGAGAGACAGATGAATTAGGATAGAATCACAACTTCGCAAAGTACCGGTATTAGACAACTGTATTTCTTCATAGCCATTTCTTAGCTATCTTAGCCGCAGTTCTAAGTAAATGCCACATGCATGTAATATGCAATCATTCGACACCAGTTAACCCACCGCAACTGAACACAACATGCCACATAAAATAATTTTCTTAAATATTTCGAGACTAATTTGCCTGGAAGCTGTTGCTGCCTAAGGCAGCAACAGCTTCCAGTCAAATTTGATTCAAAATTTTAACAGATTACCTAATATAGGTGCTTTTAAATTGAGATATTGAGCTTTCCAGGCTAATTTGCCCAGAATAAAACCATCATGTTACTAGTTTGGTAAATTTAACATTACTTTTTAAGATTACTTTGCACAATTAATTGCTGATGGTAAACAGTTACATTTTGCATGCAATACAACTAGTTACCTGAACCTTTTTGCCAAGATATGCTCCAGGGCCACTGCAAAATCCATCCCAGAATAACACTTTTTACATAAACATAGATACCCTTCTGATCTGAAAAAGAGTAACAAGTGACATTAACTCTAGGGGTCAGTTTCACAAAGCGTACTGACATATTGTGTCAATGTCAAATACTGCATTCTGATAAACATACCTATTTTCTACTTTATGATTGACGTAATGGAGGAACCTATCTCTAGCTAAGCTCCACCCACTCTTTGCCTGTGTTGTGCTCGATCGATCCCTGCACTCTGAATCTCAATTTCCAGAAAACTATACAGGTAAGCTGTTGAATATTTTGAAACTAATTTGACTGGGCACTGATGCTGCCATAGCTGTTGAATATTTTGAAACTAATTTGACTGGGCACTGTTGCTGCCTATGGCAGCAACAGTGCCCAGTCACATTAGTTTCAAAATATTCAACAGAATGTTTATTAAATGATAAAGACATACAATTCCTACAACTTGATGGACTATTAAAGAAAGGAAAAAGGGAAATAACAAATGATGTTTATTGGCAATTTCATACAATATTAAATAAACTACCATCGGTAAAAATGGAAATGAAGGCCTACATTATTAACATGGTTCATAGTTGCAAGGACATTCAATCACTTTTAAGGACTTTTTACCATTTTCAAATATTTTCAATGATCTTTGCTAATGTTTTATCATATTCATAATTCATCAACTCTTTACACCCTTTAACACTCAAATCAGCCAAAAATGCCTTCTGCAGTGGTCTTGAGAAATGTCCATTTGCAGACCAAGAGAAGACTATTTTTGAAATTTTACCACTAGAATGACCAGTGGTAATTTCCAAAAATAGTCTTCTCTTGGTCTGCAAATTGACATTTTCGATGAGAAAATTGAAATTTTCTTGAAAGAATTTGAGGGTTAAATGCTAATTATCAAGCTGACTAAAATTAGCCATGGTAGTGGTCTGAGAAATGGTGTCCGAGCCAATCATTCAGAGTTTCAGTCGCAAATTTTCAAAATTAGTCCTCTATTAGCCTGCAAATCGACATTCAATAAATGAAAAATTTAGTTTTCTTGACAAATCTTAAGCAGCAAATGCTTAAAAATTCAGTCATTATGTGGTCTTGTTCTTTTAATGTACAGGGAACAAAGGTTTTCGTGAAAATCTATACATTTTCACAGATTTTTCCTAAATTTAAGCAGTTTCAAGCATGTCAGGTCAACTTTCTAAAACCCAGCAAGTTCTGGGGTCCGTGAAGAACAAATTCAAGATTCAAGTACTGTAACCACTTTCAAGGATCACTATGAGCCCTCCTGTTTAACCCGTTCACCGACAAATCACAGAAAAAGTACATTCTTTATGATATAAAACTTATTCTGTTGAATATTATAAGATTAATTTGACTGGAAGCTGTTGCTGCCTAAGGTAACAACGGCTTCCAGTCTAATTAATTTGAGAATATTCAACAGTTTTCCTGTATGGTTGCCTTGAAAATGAGATATGGGGAATTCATTGGTGAACGGGTTAAGTTTTGAGTCTTTCTTACTTAATGAAATGCATTTATGTGACACAACTTGTCAAAACCCCATAAAGTTACTATTAAAAGCTTTCACTTCTGAATTCTGTAAATTATCATTATGAGAGCAACATGCCAGGATGATAGTTTAACCATTTAATCCTCAAATGTGTTCAAGCAAATTTCAATTTTCTCATAGAAGATGTCTATTTTCAGACCAAGAGAAGACTATTTTTGAAAATTTACCACTGGAATGACTGGTTCGATTATCGAGCCAGTCATTGCAATGGTAAATTTTCAAAAATAGTCAACCCTTGGCCTACAAATGGACATTTCTCAAAACTAATGCAGAATCAATTTTTGTCTGCTTTTGGTGTTAAAGGGTTAATTAATCAGATGCCATATATATAAAGTTAGCAGCTGAGTGGATGACTTACCAGCTAAATATGGTGATCAGAGAATTTAAACAAATTAATTGGTGTTCATGAATGCATGAATCATGACCGTTAGACCCTTCATACATGATTTCCATACATTTAGACACAAATCTGTTAGAAAGAGTGATTTGTAAACATGTTGATGAAACGATATGGCATTGCAGATTTGAGTGGAGTTAAACATAGACCCTGTAGCCTTTTTATCAGCAAGTCCCCAGATTATCAACCTTTCCTAGAATATCAGCTATGATAGTCGTTTTAACCGTTTTACACTCATATCAGCCCTGGTCTTGAGAAATGTTCATTTGCCGAGAAAGAGAAGACTATTTTTGATAATTTACCACAGGAATGACTGGCTTGATAACCGAGCCAGTCATTCCAGTGGTAAGTTTTCAAAAATAGTCTCTCTGCAAATGGACCTTTTCTATGCGAAAACTGAAATTTCTTGAACAAATTCGAGGGTTAATACTATATTCAAAGTGGGGTGTCACCACACCACCAGCATCCCCTGGTTCAGGATTCAATATAAGAGATTTATTCTCAGAGTAGCCAACATTTCTTTTCCGAGAAAGACACTGAAACTGGCTCAAAGATACAAAATAAGCAGCAGAACATTTCTTACATCATGTTAAAAAGTGTACTAACTAACATGTTTCAATTTTTGTTTTGGAATCGTTAAGTTATTTCTGAGCTATACTGTACTACATATAGCTATAGACTACTGATGCCTATGAACATACATGTTTCAATTTTATATTGGATTAGCATTATATACAGCATATTTACAAAATAAAGTAAACTGTTCTGCTTTTATCATAACAATCCTGTTTTAAAATGTGCAACCAGAAACATGTCTTGTGCATAGAAGCTTGGGGCATAAGTGACCCTGCCTGTAATTCATATTTGCAAATGGCTGTCATAATATTATCAAAATTGGTGAAATTTGTGCTAAAATAGAAATAGAACAATTTCATTAGCAAGGCTACAGGTAGGTATATAATACATGAGGCCTGAAACATTGGCATCTCAACCAGAAAGGCATGTTCTACATGTTGAATCCATTTTTTGCAAGAAATAGTCAGAAACATCAAAATTTTGATTTTAAAAGTACAAATTGGAGGCATTTTAGGAGTCATATTTAATAATACATACATATAAACCAATTTTCACCATCAAAATCTATCAAATAAAAAAATCTAATATGACCACTAAATGCAACATTTTTTATGGTCCACGGCAACCATGTTTTTATGTATCAACTTCGCTTGAACAAACCTTAATAGCCCTTAGTCCTTACCATATTTTTGTGAAAACTATATCCCACAAGATGACTGCCAGACAAATGGACCTATCAGGTTCTCTTGAAAATCCAAGAGATCCATAAGCCAAATCAACCAATCAGCTTCATTTGAAGAAACCTGGATCTCTATAACCAAAGGATACCTCCTAATAAATTTGGTGGAAATCAGCCCAGTGGTTCTTTAGAAGAGGCTTAAAGGAAAAGTTAAGCAATTAAAACATGGGTGAGGGGGGGGGATATGGGAGCCCTCATCTAATAAGGTCGGGCTGAGAGGTTCCATAATGTGGAGTTTGATGGATCCATTATACTGTTTTCCTCCTGATTGGAGGCTTTTGGATGTACGCATTGAGGCACCCTCTTAAAACCTGTAAACCTGAGGTGTTTGTTTGTGTCGGAATGATCCAATGGTGGAGTCGAGGATTTCTTTCCTCCAAAGCGAGAAGGTTTAGTCTTTCCCAAAATATGTGAAAGAACTGCTTGGCAAAATGGGTGAACATGTCTTCCTGTTTGGAAGTTGTTTTTTCATTGTGAACAGTATTCTGTCCGGTGGTGTCCTCATGGGTGGATTGATGGGAAGTGACATCCATTTAATTGTCAAGCCGGGTGGCCAGTCCACGCATAACATTGCTGAGCCTGTCTACATTCTCCATATATTGGGAATGTTACTAACAGTAACCATTCTCATTCTTTGACGTGTAGTAGTAGTTTACTACTTCAGAAATATAGGTCTATTTCTGTGGTATGCTGCTTTGGAAAGAGAATTAGATTCACAGATTAGAAATGTTTCAGAGAAAAATTATATCTGTGGAGGATTCCCTCCAGGTGGAGGTTTTCTCTGTATTGGCGCCAACAAAATAGTGGCTGGGTTTGATTTAAGCTAGTAAAACATGGACAGCCACAGTCACTAGTGATTAATACCTGATGCTGTTCTCGGGAACAGCATCAGGTATTAATCACTAGTGACTGTGGCTGGATACCTTTTACTAGCTTAAAGGTCATATTTGGAGAAATCCCTTTTATGTACAATTTTGCAAGTATTTAAGGCATTATTGTATAGTAATTAATAACAAACCAGCTGTATGTGTCTAACATTCACCAAAATAGCTAATATTAAGCCGCGAAGTCGGCGTATGATCGAATACACGAAATTACGTGATGACTTACCTCCCTTGATTTTGAGCTCTTCAGCGTCAATTATGACGTAATAGAGGAACAAGCTATTATACCGCAACGTTGAATACTTGCAGCTTCGTTCAACTTCAGCAGGAAATAAGTACAGTTGGGTTGCATTTTCCCGATCAGGCAAAATGAAAATTGCTTTTTCAGGTCTTATGCCAATAAAAATAATAGAAAGTTATATGTTGATTGATTTTAACCCTAAATAAACAACTGACCAGAGTCTAATGCGCACTCTTACTTAACATACATAATATAGCCTACATAGCGGAATGACAGGTTTTTTGTTGCTGAATTAAATACATGTGCATACATAAAACAGATACACGTAGGTCAGCTAGATCTTTCTTATCTGTCTAAAACAAAAATTGTATGAGATCTCAAGGCATTTTCGTTAATTCTGACATTTTTGCTGCGGCTATGTAGGCTACATGGTTTAAGCCTAGGGGGTGGGTGTGTAGTTTGAATCACGCAAAAACGGCAACAGCTACGATAAATCAATGCGGCAGATTTTTCTCGGTTTTATGTTTCCAGGCATGTTTGAGAACACGATTGCTTCAATGGCGATTTTGGCTCGATAGAAATGTACGTGAACAAAATTAGCCTGTAAATGATAAGATAATTTAATGTACGTGTGGATTTTTAAAGCTTAGCATATACATACTCATCATTTTCGAGACCAACTGTTTGTAGGTTTTATCAGACACCCTTCTGGTTTTACCTAACATGCGTAGAAAAATAATCGATATTACATGACCGTAGCAATGGTTGGATGGCGGGGCAGGGCGGGGTGGTGGTGGGAGGCATATGGGGTGGGTGGGGGGGGGCAGGGGGGGGGGAGCCCGCAGTTGGGGAATTGATGGGCCAGCATATTTTCACATTGATGCAAAGCATATTACTTTAAGAAATTACCACCGGGCTTATTGAAAATTACCACCGGGCGATAAAACAAGCATTCCGTGTGATGGAAGCACATAAATAGTAGCAGATGAACGAATTCATAGGAACTCCCTTTCAGTTCATGCGGACGTCAATGAAAGCTTATGGTAAACAAACAATTTTGACAGTCTTCGACGCGTAAGCTATCCAACGTAAATTTGTGCACTGTTAATAAACGTAGGCCTATCTAAATATGACAATTTAGTTCATCTTACCCACCTGTTATAAATTATTATTGTCACGTTTTTTGCGCACCTTCTCTCATATATGTGCTTTTTCGGTATACATGACAATTGTACACACTCAGGGCCAGTATTTGTCTCTAGTACGTAAACCTACAAATTACTCCAGTAAAATGTTGGAGAGTGAGTGTCGTTATGCGTAAATTTATACGTAAGCTACAGTACATTCAAAGAAGTGGTATAGATATATACCCAGAATTTACCTCCTCACCCACATACATATAGGATACGCACGCATGTGTAGGCCTATGTTTAGAATGACAGGAAACATAAGTGGCAATGTGTAGGCCCGACTACAGGTATTTTTGGCATAATTTTTGCAACTGAATGCAGTGTTATTTGCTTGTTCAAGTAGGTTAATCACTTAGACTATGAGAAGTCCACCCCCGTCCCCACCCCCACCTCCCACCCGGTCACTCATTGCTGGCATAATGTATATCCCTAAATGATGTTGTAATCAATGCTTGTTAAAATTGATGTTTTAGATTGTAACAAATAGTTTCGCTTAAGTCTACAGGAGATTTAATTATATAGGCCTATAAAATGTATCCACTATGGGCCTAGCTTGCTCCAGTCTTAGAATTAAACAAATCAATTGATTGCGATACCTTGGGCAAATTCGCAAATTCGGATCTACTGGTGGACTTTGCATTTGGTTTGTGTGTGTGTGCGCATGCTTACGTGCTTGCGTACATGTGGTGGGTGGGGGGGGGGGGGGCGGGGGATAGAGATACATCTGGAAAATCATAACAGATTCTGCTGAATTATAGGCGCAGTTTGGATACAAAATAGACATATTGTTTATGAAATGGAATGCAGGAAATGACTTCGCAGAGCATCAGAATTTTCAGGGAGAAGAACCAGCCCACCCATATCTCCCCAAATGGCCATTTAGAGGGGTCACGCCCTCACTCACAGACCCTCGCCAATATTGGACTAACTCGATAATAAAATTCTAGATCTGCGCTTGATGGCCACCCCATCAATACTGGATGTAGCAAGATACAGTGTCATATAATTACAGTATCTATAGAATCACACTGAGATATTTTCACGAAGCAGATCTCATCTAAAAAGGGGCTTTCGTGCCCGAGATATTCATATTTAAATATGGCATCGGCGCTATTATAAACTTATGTCTACCGGGAATATCATAGAGATCATTGCCAATTTCAAAATTCGTTGCTAAATACAATAGAATGAAAAAGTTACCCTGGCTAAACAGTGTTGCATGTATTAGCTTTGTTTAGTGGTTGTTCCACTATGACGTCACAGCTGCTTGGAATTCAAGGGAGGTAATTCATGACGCGATATTCTAAAGCTATGTACTTTATCGGCAATAAATATAGAAATATGCCATGTATTAGCAAATTGATAACAGCTATATGATTTGGAAGGACTGGATATATTAAAATGTCTTAAAACACGCTCTCCATATATGACCTTTAAAGGAAAAGTTGACAACAGACAGACAGATGATGGGAAGTCACCATGGCATAAGTTGACCTGGCCTTTTAGGCTAGGTGAGCTAACAAGTTATTTGCTCAATGGATAAAGAACACTAATACTAATGGAGGATTCCAGTTTCTCAGCCAATCATATGATGTCATAATCAACTATGTGACATCTAGGTTGATGTCATAATCAATTGCGTCATGAATGACACAGCTAAGTTTGTCACGAGTGATTAATTGATCATGGACTAAGTGTTGTTGTCGTATGAATTTAATATTTACTATTTAATAAACATGCTGTTGAATATTTTGAAACTAATTTGACTGGACGCTGTTGTTGCAAGTTCAAAATATTCAACCGCTTACCCATATAGTTTTCTTAAAATTAAGTCAGGGAGTTCAGGGATCAATCGATCCAAACACGGGCAAAGTGTGAGTGGAGATTAGCTAAAGATGGGCTAAAACTGGAATCCTCTAGTACTCAGTGCAGGTTGGTACTAAGAGGCAGTAGTGTCCGAGCAGACAACATTGTAGACATGTATTCTAATTTACCCTTCAGGATCTGTATTGATCCCTATCACTGGAATGTCATGTCCTTTGATCTTGCTGGCAGCTAGTAAGAATGTTCCATCTCCACCGGCGGTAAAGATTACATCAGCCCAGTCAATGAGTTCAGAGGTCAGGTTAAACCTTTGCACCACATGGATCTCTATCCCGGCGGATCTGCAAGAGGTTCGATTATTGAGCCAGTCATTGCAATGGTAAATTTTCAAAAATAGTCATCCCTTGGCCTACAAATGGACATTTCTCAAAACCAATGCAGAATCAATTTGTGTCTGCTTTTGGTGTTAAAGGGTTAATTAATCAGATGCCATATATATAAAGTTAGCAGCTGAGTGGATGACTTACCAGCTAAATATGGTGATCAGAGATTTTAAACAAATTAATTGGTGTTCATGAATGCATGAATCATGACAGCTAGACCCTTCATACATGATTTCCATACATTTAGACACAAACCTGTTAGAAAGAGTGATTTGTAAACATGATGATGAAACGATATGGCATTGCATATTTGAGTGGAGTTAAACGTAGACCTGTAACCTTTTTATCAGCAAGTCAAGTCAAGAATTTACCTGGAAAATTACAATTTTTGTTCAGTGAATATCTTTTTGCAAGCCAAGACCATTTTTGTAAATCTACCACTGGAATTTACAGAAACAGCATTCTGTTGGTTTGCAAATAGATAATTCTCAAGACCACTGCAAAGGCTGTTTTGGCTGGCTTGACCATTAACCCTTTCATCGATGAATCCTCCATATCTCAATTACAAGATAATACTACAGGAAAGCTGTTGAATATTTTGAAATAAATATAACTGGAACCCGTTGCTGCCTAGCAACGTCTTCCAGTCATGTATGATTACTGTATTCTGCGGCTGTAGTAGTAGAAACATCCTACAGCTGCAATCAGTCCTTCCCTTTTGCCCATTGCGTCTTGTCCTCAGCCGAGATCCATAGCTTCATGTCCATTCTTGACTCGAGTGTACCGAGTCCTGCTTTCTTGAGGTCACCTCATAGCATGCTTAGCAGATTTATGCAATGACGTTCTCTCCTGGCTTTGTATTTGCTGGTTCCGAGTAGGGCGAATTCCAAGGCTCTCTGTGCTGGTGTCTCTTCTGGCATCCTTAGCACATGGCCAAACATGGACCATCTTTGCTCTGTGACCTTTACAGACAGCGGCAACGTATTACACATCTTGTATAGTGCATCATTGGAAATTATGCTGTCTGGCCATCGGTTTTCAGTGATGTGCATAGCTGTTTGCGATGGCAGGCATCGAGTTTGTCTAGAGCTGCCTTTGGAGCTGCCCAGCTGTTACAGTTATACAGCATCAAGGATATGCAGGTTGCATTGTATAAACATAGCCTCTTTATCAAGGGCATCTTTGATCTACGAATCCATAGCTTCCTGAAGGACTGGAAGGCTATGTTCTCCATGACGCAGTGTGCAGAAATGTCAGCAATTTTTAGATTGCTTGCAGCTATTGGGAGAAGTTCGTCGAGGGGTTTCTTTTCCTCATCTATGAAGTCCACATCATCGGCATATTCCATCTCTAGCGGCATGCCCAGTATTGACACTGGGGGGGGGGGGTTTGGTCTTGTGGAGCTTTCCCGCACAGATTTCAATGCGGCAGCAAGGTAGCAGGTGAAAATCACCGGAGATAGACCATCTCCCTATGGGGAGCCGATTGATGTCTCAATCTCTACAGATTTCACTGACTTGACTCGTACTCTCAGCTTGGTGTCTGCAAGGAGTAGTCTCACTAGTCATAGCCCATCTTCATTGCAACTGGCCTGGCGTTGTGCATCTAGGATCTTTGAGCGTTTAATTGTGTCGAAGGCTCGTGACATGTCAATGCCCATTTTGTGGAAGTCCAAGTGTTTGGACATGACTACCGACACAAGCATGCGTTGAGCCCATACAATGTCTGCGCAGCTGCGTCCACATTTGAAGCCACTTTGACATGATCCAGTGAAGTAATCGATCTTGTTTCGGATGCGGCATAGAGTAACATTGGATAGGATTTTCTGTTTGCTGTTGAGGAGCACAATGGGCCACAGATTGGCTGGGGGCCCAAGTGGCTTCTTGGGTTTGGGTAGTGCGATAAGGGTGCCTTGGCCTACAGCATTGATGGGAAGGTGGTGCATAAAAGCTGAATTGATTAGGTGCATGATCGGTTTTGAGATGTCACTATATAGTGTAAAAAGTTACGTTTTCACGGATTGGTCAGTGAAAGGGTTAAAGATATAACGCTCAAGAAAATCTAACTTTATGCTTAGTCAGGGTTAATTGGTGAGACACATATCCCTAATTCAACTTCACAACTAAAAATTTCTATTACTTTATATGCAATGAAATCATATGCTAAGATTTACCCTATTTCATTTCATTGCATTGAGATTTAACTTAAGCCTCTAAAAGTATACCATTTTAACCATTTTATTTTCAAGCATTTTGGTGCCATTGGAGCTGCCCAGCTGTTACAGTTATACAGCATCAAGGATACGCAGGTTGCATTGTATAAACGTAGCCTCTTTATCAAGGGCATCGTTGATCTACTATGCATAAATGTAAACTTTTGGACAAATCTTGACTATTAAAGTAGGATATATTTTGCTATTATTTTTAAACTTACCGAAGACAGTTTGTAATATTCTTCAGACATTTATGGTGATATTTATGTCGCTCCAACAAGCCATGGTAGTCAGACTGCTTGGAGTACAACTAATAAGAGAAATAGAAAGGAAAAATGTGTTTGAATATAAAGTTATATAAATGCATATAAAACCTAGGTGAAACAAGAAGTTTGTATCGTGAGCTATGATCCGGAACATTCCGCAACTTGTACAGCCATTTTAAACTTTAACGGTGGGGTGTCTTTCACTCAGTTGGTCTGTCTTTCAGGTGGTCTGTCTTTCGTTGTTGTTCTATTTATCGGTCATATGGTCTGCCTTTTCAGTCTGTCAATCTGTCATTTAGTTAGTCTCTTGGACGTTCGGTCAAGCTGTCTTTTGGTCAGTCAATCTGTCTTTCGGTCCATCGGTCTGTCTTTTAGTCTACCATCTTTTGGTCTGTCCATCTGGGTGTTTGTCTGTCCTCCCACTCAATGATCTACCAACACAATCATCCACCAACCAAATCAACCAGCTAAATGGTCATTCAAACACCACCACTTGCCCAATTAGTTTAGTCATTGATTGATTGATTAGTGGGTAGCCGAATCGATGGGAGGGTGAGTGGTTGGTAAATTGATTAATAGATGAAAAACGTATTATGTGAATCTTTTTGTATGCACGTCCGGGTCTGCTTCTGCTTTTTAGTATGTTATTCTGGTCTGGGTTTAACTTTATCCTCACACATGCGCACACACACATATGCGAGCATGCGAGCTTGCATGTGTGTGAGTATGTACGTTTGTATGTATGTACCTATGTAAACTTTCTACATTAATTGTCTATCTACGGTGATGATGGCAAGGTATGTTGGAGTTGGTTCATCTAGAAGTCACCTATGCAAAGATTGATATTGGGGTGTCATGTTGACAGTCTGATGATCATGAAAGTTGTTTTCCTCTCGTTGACAAACCAATTTTTTCCATTCCTCCAGTACCTTCATTGCATTTCTTATGTGCAATTCTGCAGTAGTGATATACAATACGTACTCCTCCATAATACCAAATCATCCCGATAGATGATAAATTTTCAAATTTTTGAGAAATTCCTCAAGGTTATAGTTTATACAGATAAGAAATAGTGTAAGAGAAAGCCATGTGCCTCACTTTGGGATGCACTGTTATAGGGTTCCTGGCTTCCTCGAAGTTCAGCCAATGCTTTTGGATTTTAAAGGTAGCTCTCCATCCATTTGAGCTTGTGCTTTGTTACATCGGTTAGAAGCTTGCTTCAGCCCTTGCTTCCATACCTAATCAAACATTTTTCGCAAGTTGATTCATACATATATGGTGTGGGTCTGAAGGCGTCTTTGACGTGTTTGATGTTTTGTGCAATATGCAAAGAGCGTGAAGATGTCAGGAAGAAGGTTAAGGCAATGATACCTTTATGGCATTCCTAATTTCAGAGGAATTAAGGCAACATCTCAGGGTATGAAGGCAGATCATGGCTCCCGATAAGAGCATGAGGGCAACATTGAACTTTCTCAGGCAATCAGGATCATGAATCACCATATTTCTCGTGTACAGTACTAACGTTACAGTCAGAGGTTGCTCAGTGTTGCTGTTTACAGAAGGATAACTCTGTAATGCAGTTTGGAACTGCAATAGATGAGGGCATGTAAGGCAGTTGTTGCCTTAAATATATTTGGCATGGCAAAAGTGAGGGAAATTAAGGTAAGGGACATGGGCATCCAAGGCAATTGTCGTAATGGACCTTTCCAGTTTATCCACCCATCATATGATGTCATAATCAACTACCGGTACATGATGTGTATGATGACATCATAATCAATGATGTCATGAACGACGTAGATAAGTATGTCATGAACGCATAATTGGTGACTATGCGCTGTTGTACGAATTGTATGTCTTTACTATTTAATAAATACGTTGTTGAACATTTTGAAACTAATTTGACTGGGCCAACAGCATCCAGTCAAATTAGTTTCAAAATATTCAACAGCTTACCTGCATAGTTTTTTGGAAATTGATAGTCAGTGAGTGAGGTGTCGGTGGAGCTTAGCTTGAGATGGGTGGGGCATAGCTAAAACTGAAAAGGTCAATTGCCTTGGTTTACTTCGAGCCCGGATGCGGTACGGTCCTCTGTAGATCTGTCCTCCCTGAAACTCTGGCATATCTGGGGTAAGGAACTCATGACTTGTCCAGGAACCATTTCAATGTTGTATTCACCATCCTCTCTGATGGGATGGTAACTATCACATTAGTGTTTCTCCTTTCCTTTTTTGTGCATTAGAATCACTGTTGCTTCTCTCCAACCCCGAGGGACTGTTCCAATTTGTCAGATCTGGAGTTTAGTTTTCACCTTAGCTTGTGTCATGTTGGAATTCTTTTGATTCAGGCTACTGATAGCTACATCAAGTTCCTCTTCTCTAATGTATTGTTAATCACCTCAGCCACTTTGATAGCTTCTTTTGTGCTTCTGGTTTTCCTGTATAACATATTTGTCGATCAAAACTTAAAGATTTACTTCTTTCTTCAATTTTTTTTAGATTTGCAGCATTTATTCCAAAGCCATGACAGTAGACTCGGATGTACTTTTCCAGCATTATTCTTCCATGTTTGATGCCATCAACACTCATGGCTCTGGGACATTTCCAAAATTTGGTACAGTCGCTGTAAAAGTTCAATGAGGCTGTTTGTTTCTTGCAAGCTCTTCTTTGCACTTTCATTTGCGTGTCTTCTGAATGTTGTCGTTGTGGCTTTCACAATGATATCGTTCTCTATCGATGAGGCAGTTTCTGTTAAATTGGTTACAATGACAATATCTGGATTTACAGTGATCTGCAATCGCCTCAAGTAGAAGGTGGGGGACAATATTTGGATTGTAATTGCGTTGAAAACTATTTTTATCTGGCAATTCCCCACTTGCTCTACATGGTTGTTTGTTTCCTGGTAACCACCATCAGTGAGAAAGGCTAAGTCCCTTATAGTGAGGCAGATTCTTTTGTTGCACCATATTTTAGGGATAGTTCCTTAGAATGTGTAAAGTAGAAAAATTCAGAAAAACATGGCATGTGGGATCAAGGAATATGTCCAAGAACTGTTTAGCTCAAATGCTGATGATAAATTAAAATGATCAATCATTTGAGATTTACTTAGTCTCACTTTAGGTACAATGACTTGAGAATGGTCAATGTAAATGGATGAAAAATGATATATGAAAATTTCTCAGTAGTGAATTTATCAAATAATAGGGATTATAGGGAAACATTAACAAACTATAGGAAAAAGTGTAAAAAATATAGAGAAATATAGGAAATATAGGGATAATGGGATCACTGCATTTTCTAGAATTGCCATGTTCGAACCCCACTTGGGTGGAAAATTGGAAAAGGTAAAATTACATTCCAGATGATAAATGAACTACATCCTAGTGCCAGTGCGTCGTCACAGACAGGGTTCATAGAACTAAAGTTTGACAATAAAACTACACCCTACCTCCACTAGAAAGTACGACTCTCCTGCCTCCCTTTGTATACTGGTCCAAAATGTTATGGTACTTCAATCCCTTCCTCTCAGAACATCTCCAATTTCACTGCCCATGACACAGTGAGCTCCACAACAGCACTTGCTTTGTTTCTTCATTCCAGAGCACTCTATCAGGCCATATGACTTAGGTTGCTACATGTATCTGTTCCGAGAAAATCAACTGCATTTCGAGTCCACTTTCATGTGCGACTTCTGTGTTGATTTCTAAATCAACTTCTGGTTGACAAAGTCACTTACTTGTAGGTGCTTGCCTATTGCCTTCTCTAACAAAATTTGTGAATAGTGTCACTTTTTGTGGCACAGCTTCTGTCCCTTCTTCTGGTCTAAAACATTTGGCAAGTCTGGCAGCAAATTGAAGTGCTTTCATCAGAAAATTCAATGCATCTAGACTAGTAGGGTTGCTTTTATCAGATAATTCAATACATCTATAGTGGCTTGCTTTCATCAGAAAATTCAATACATCTATAGTGGCTTGCTTTTATCAGAAAATTCAATACATCTAAAGTGGTTTGCTTTCATAAAAAAATTCAATACATCTATAGTGGCTTGCTTTCATCATAAAATTCCCAAGTCACATGATGCTGGACACGATTTGTATTTTTTCACAATGATGACATGAATGCAGTCAAATTTTTGATTAATTTTGATGTAATAAATGATGGTTATTACAGAATACCTAATATATAAGTGGTCCCAGATAATAAGTTCACTGCAGCAATGATGGGCATGGGTGACATTAAGCATAGGTGTAAGGCACCAAGAATTTGTAACAGGAAATTGTGTCCTATTTTCATGTTATTTATGATTGTTTTTAAACATTTTAGAGAATGGATTTCAACTTTTTCTTTACATAACTCAATATAGATCATCTATAAACCTGAGTTGGTTAAAACCTATATGAAAGGTCATATCAAAACCGATATGACTGTAAGCCAAACCACCCAACTCTAGCTTCCATGTATGGAACATGTTATCGCCCGGTGGAGCTGCCTCAACAATGTGGCGAAAGACTGTGCGGGTAAATCACTGCGCCATCACTACACAGGTGGCATGGCTACCCCACACTGTGACAAGAAAATGGACAATCAAACAGTTTGGTGACATGTTCAGCAGAACGCCACCTGGTACTCAAGTACAGGACACAGCCTAGGATAGTTGCCTTTCTCATACATTTGTGAGACCAAGGACTGTAGTCTATGAGACTATAACTTTTAATTTGCCACTGACTAAATCGGTCGGCAAGACTAGACGGCCTCAGGGTTGGCCTAACTGGGCCAAACAAGGAAGTGCATTACGTTTATAGTAAGCTAAACAAAGTCATATACGCTCACACATATACCAGGTCCTCATGATTTCCAAATGATAACTTTTCATGTCTGATCACAGGAAGCATGACTCACAATAGGAATGCTTGCCATGGCCTGACAGTACATTAAGCCATTTTGATCATGCACCTAACTCAGAAGGGGTTGATGTAATAATATCAGATCAAGACAACTGGCCAGCAACCCAGTCTATCATGATCACCATCTGAGCTCAAACCGAGAGGAACTGATGGTCTCATCCACATACATCTTTGCTAACGGTATGAGAACGTTGACTGTATTCCCAGCTTTACCTGCAGGATATCTTTAACAGATACAGTGAACTTCTAGTCCCTTAACTATGTCCTGGGTCATCACCAGCCCACGCATGTCCACTTACTGATATGAGATGAACTCGACTCTCAGTAGTCCAAACAGACTAGATGTTACCACAGTAGAATGTTCATTCATGAATACTTCATCAGGCATCACCCATTCACAATCTCTTCATATATTGTGTCTTCAAACCTTCTAAATTAGAACTTGACATCCTAATTTCTTTTTTCGATATAGTTCTTTAATCATTTTTATTGATCTTAAATTTCTCCAGAAACGGCAAACTGGATTGCTAATTTAAACATTATGAACTCGATTCAAACATTGACTATATTGAAAATATTGGAAATAAGTGTAAACATTCAGTAGGCTACATTTTCGATCTTTAAGGAAAGCGATTTATACATTTCCCAAGTTATATTCAAAGTAGACAACACAAACATATTTTATTCAAACAATTTATTATAAATACGGCTTTGATTTCGTCTATGTTTCAAAATGGTTTTAGATTTCAAACATTCATATGAGCAGTTTAAAGTATTACAGTATTTATATCGTCTACAAAATTAATTTTACACACTAAACATGCTTTTAGCCATCAACTACATGTGCATTGCTTACAATTACTTTCTAGCGCTAAACTGTAAGCCGATAGCGATGCAACTAATTTAGTAGCATCCATTAACTCTGTCAGAAAATAGGAAAACCAATGTTAGAAGATAGAAATAGGAATATGTATGTATCTAAAAGGTACATAAACATGGCTTGAAGATATCAGTAAAAAGGGGAAGGCAATCTTGCCTTAACAGCTTTCATAATATTAGGGGCACTAAGGCAAGGCAGACTATACCTCATGAAGAAGGGCATAAAGGCAAGATTTTGACTTTCTCATGTAATCAGGATCAAGAACCTCCTGTTCCCCTTCTACAGTACAAGCATTACAGTCAGAATATGTTCAATGTTGCTATCTACTTTTGGGTAACTCTGTACATTTACTTCAGATACTTTATTTAACAGTCTGTAAGATGGGCACCAAGGCAATAGAGGAGGGCACCTAAGGCACACCTGTTGCCTCAAGTAAAAAGATGACAAAATGGAGGGGCACCAAGGCAAAAAGGTATGGGCAACCAAGGCTATTACATTGGTTACCTTAGTTTATTTCGAGCCCTGTTTAGATATATCTAAAGGTCAATTCCATTGTGACTTATGGGACATTTTTTTTTTAAATTGTAACCAATAATACAAAAAAATTAAGACGCAATAGAGTTATTTTCTTAATTTAATCTGGTAGAAAAGACCTGACTATAACCAAATATGAATGTAATCTGGAATTATCTATCACCTCTTGTGGACAGCATGCATAAAGGGTCTGTGACTTATGGGACTTTTGCGGACCACCATTTTATATCCTGCTCAGTCACACTGCAAATACTATCTCAGTTTGAGAGGCAGCTTACATGTGACTATAATTCTATTAGGAGATACTGGTAGCTTTCTAAAATGACCATAGAGACATACATCCTATTTTTTTCATCATGACAGCAGTGAATTATTCACTGTGACGTATGGGACAAGAAATTGTGACTGATGAGACTGTATTTAAAAATTATCTGTAGGTGTCACTCTGAGACATATTAATCTTAATAGAATAGTGGAACCATCAAAGTATTAAGAGGTATTATATTCATTAGTAATGATCACCTTATTTTAAGCAAACACAACAACAACTTAAAAAGTTTTTATTCTATAATTACTAATGCCTACACTGAAGAGTGAACACTTATTATCATGATTCATGATGCCAAAAAAATGCATATTTTTAATATGTAATTCTCAAATAATGCGTAAAAATAATAAAATGCTTAATACAATGGTCACAAATTCAGCCATGTGTCAGTTTCAGGACTTTTGAAATTGTGACTTGAAATTGTGACTGATGGGACAATTATCATGATTATGGTGATATTTTATACATGCCTCTGACATTAACTAGCATGGGCTCTCTTTCCATTCTGGCCTTTATTTGCTCTTCATTATACCAAACTGTGTTTTTCTCTGGTTGAAACACATAATGTAGGTTTTTCCAGAGCTAGATGGCTTAAGGCACCTAATTTGATGCATGTTTTCCTTTACATCTACTATTAACCCATAAGCTGAATTTGCCAAACTAGCTACCAATGTCTGCCCAAACATCAATGTGGTATATATTGCTACGGACAAGATTGAATCCAAAAAAACTGAGCTTGATGGTTTCTGGAACCCAAATGGACAAGAAATTAAAACACTATCTGGCAGTCGTCAATGGCCTCAACATAATGAGATGAATGGCTGCCAGATAGTGCATCAATGCACCCCTTACCATGAGACATGGCTGAAAAGTGCCACTTTGTTGGCAGACTGTTAAGGGTTTCTAAGCTTACCTTCCCCATTTGCGCTAAATATTACTAAATATTTTGTGACTTATGGGACAAGGTAAACTGGTCTGCTGAGAATATCTACACATCAACTCATATATAAGCACATGGCTCTGATATGTTTAGCAGTCTAGTAGATAGGAAAATATAAAATTACAAAAATCGGCATTCCACTGAGATGCAGACTAAACAGCAAGACCAAAACTGTGACTGATGGGACAGAGCCGTCTAAACAGTTCTGGGTCAAATTAGTGCAGAGGCTGGCAATAAGGTTGATTCATGACCCTGGATATAAAAAGTGCATTGTACCTTTGTTCGGAGTTCATCACCCAGAAGCATAGAATGCAGTGTGAACTGAATGTGGAAGGAGCATAACTAATCACTAAACTGACTAATATTAAGCTCAAATTTAACCTATATTTTGAAAAACTATATACCAGGAATAGAAGCAGGTATAAACAAGGTTAGACCTGTTTTAGAAACCAGAACCATTCCCTATTTGATTTCAGTGCATTATTTAACTGTACATTTTTTTCTTTTAAACATGAAAATGTTACTTTTCTGTGGAATTGACCTAAAAGGTATAGCGTAACATGAACATAGATATATAATACGGATAAAATACTAGATACACAAGGAAGCCAGGATTGGTATACCAGCAACCAAGATAGAAATAGGAATTGAGCTCACTAATACTGAAATAGTGACTATATACTTGTACCACAAAGGAGACTATGATCCTATTTCAAAAGTTGGTGTTACGGAAATTAATTGGGAAAATGTTCTTATAAGCGATGCAGAACATTGTTGGAAATTATTTACAGACAAAATCAATGAAATTGTGTCAAAGTGTATACCAACTGTAAGAGTATTAGGGAGGACGAAGAAATTCAAAGCACTATAGATGAATAGACATGTATTAAGAAAAGTGAAATAGAAACACAAGAGTTGGCAGCGCTACACCGAAACAAGGAACTATGTAGATTACGAACAAGAGGCCCAGGGGGCCTGTATCGCTCACCTGCATCATAGGCATTTCAACCAGAAAGGCCATCAACAATAAGTAGAACCCTACAGAGTTGAGCAGAATTATAACAAGAAAACAGAAGCCATGTTTCTTTATGTATCAACTACTTTTGAACAAAACTTAACGGCCCTTAGTCCCTTATCATATCTCCCAAATTTCGGCCCAATCCGTTCAACGATTCTGGATACAAAGTTGTTTTCGCAAAAACTAAGTCATCCAAGATGGCTGCCAAGCCAATGGACCAATCAGGTTCTCTTGAACAAATTGGTTCTCCTCTTGCATTAGAAGATGTTTCATGAGTTTTGAATCAACCCCCAAGCCGTTTCGGAGATTTTTAAAGACATTTCTAAAAATTGGCTGGTTTAGCCGGTGGCCATCTTGGATTTTGGCCGATCAGCTTCGTTTGAACAAACTTAGACCTCTATGCCCTAAGGCTGCATTCTGCCAAATATGATTGAAATCAGCCCAGTGGTTCTTGAGAAGTCGTTTAAAGAATTCCCCATTGCTTTACTATGGGCCCATTGCTTTACTATGGGAGCCTATGGCGGGAAAACAAACCAAGATGATAGCCAAAGCGTTTATCCGACAGTCTCGAAAGTGGCATATTTGAACTCGCCACACTGATAAGCATATATAAAGCAATCAAAATACATCAAATACAAAAAAGCCAATATGACCAACAAACGCCAAATTTTGATTGGTTGACTGTGGTCATGTTTTTTTAACGTACAAACTTCCCTTGAACAAACTTGAATGGACCTCGGTCCCTAAGCATATTTACCAAATTTTAGGTCTATCCCTTCAGTGGTTCGAGAAAAGAAGTCGTTTTCGCGAAAACTAGGTCATCCAAGATGGCCGCCAGTCAAATCAGCCAATCAGGTTGCCTTGAATAAACTTGGGTCTACCGTTGCAATAGATGATATGTTATGAGTTTTGAATCAATTCCTCCAGCGGTTTCAGGAGAAGATTTTTTAAAGTGTTTCTAAAAATCAGCCATTTTGGCTGTCGGCCATCTTGGATTTTGGCCGATCAGCTTCGTTTGAACAAACTTGAATCTCTATGCCCTAGGGATGCTTCCTGCCAAATATAATTGAAATTGGCACATGGTTCTTGAGAAGTCGTTGTTTAAAAAAAGGTTGACGGACGACCGATGACAGACGACACACAGAATACGGATGGTCACCATCGCATAAGCTCACTTAGCCATTCTGGCCAGGTGAGCTAAAAATAATAATAAACAGAATGAAAACAATAGGGTGCCAAGCACCAGCTTGGCCCCCTAAAAATAAACAGAACAAAGACAATAGGGTGTCAAGCACCAGCTTGGCCCCCTAAAAACATGTTTTAAAAAAAATCAAATATGGACACCAAACATGCTATATTTTGATTGGCCCATGGTGTCCAGGTTTTTGGATGGATCAATTTCCCTTGAACAAACTTCAATGTCCCTTAGTCCCTAATCATATTTGCCAAATTTCGGCCCGATTCCTTCAGCGGTTCTGGAGAAGTTGTTTTCACTACAACTAGGTCAACCAAGATGGCCACCAAACCATTTGACCAATCAAGTTCTCTTGAACAAACTTGGTTCAGCTCTTGCCTTAAATCATATTTCATCAGGCATGCATCAATCCCATAAGTGGTTTCGGAGATTTTTATAGACGTTTCTAAAAATCGGCAAAAATCCAAGATGGCCGCTGGCCCAATTGGCCCATCAGCTTCGTTTGAACAAACTTGCATCTCTACACCCTAAGGATGCTTCCTGCCAAATCTAATTGAAACTGACCAGGTAGTTGTCCAGAAGAAAATATTTTAAATTTCCCATTGCTTTAGTATGGGAGCTTTTGGCTGGAAAAAGATCCAAGATGGCCACCAAACCATTTATCAACTTCTTTTGAACAAACTCTAATGGCCCTTAGGCCCTAATCATATCTGCCAAATTTTGGCCCGATCCCTTCAGCGGTTCTGGAGAAGAAGTCATTTTAGCTACAACTGAGTCAATCAAGATGGCCGCCGAACCATTTGACCAATCAAGTTCCCTTGAACAAACTTGGTTCACCTCTTGCATCAATCCCCTAAGCGGTTTCGGAGAAGATTTTTAAAGACGTTTCCTAAAATCGGCCTATATCCAAGATGGCCGCCGGCCAAATTGGCTGATCACGTTCATTTGAACAAACTTGGATCCTGATGCCATAAGGATGCTTCCTGCCAAATATAATTGAAATCGGCCCAATGGTTCTTGAGAAGTGGTTTAAAGGAAAAGTTGACGGACTGACGACGGATGGTCGCCACAGCATAAGCTCAATTGGCCTTTCAGGCCAGGTGAGCTAATAAATAAAAACCAAAGAAAACTCTCACCATTTCACGCAGATGCACAGTCTTAACAAAAATGACGGGATGTGCTTGGTAAATGGTCTTCGGCTTTTTTAGTTAAATTCATATTTCTAAAAAAGGAGGCCGCCGCACTCTAATCCTTTAAATAAAATGAAGTAAAAGTGGACTCCGATTTCCAGTCTGCGACCTGCATGACTTTGTCAAGAGAAGAGCCAGCGAAAAGAGCAAAGGAGGTAGCCATTCCCCTAACATCATGAGTGTTTATGTGAGAAAGATTTATTTGTTCCGGAGAAGCAATATCATAACAAAGTTTGATGGTCTCACAAATCCATCTGGCAATCGTAGCCTTAGAGACTGGTCTGGTTACCTCCTCCGCATACGGAACCCATAAATGGGATGGATCAGATCTTTTAAAATCGGTTTGTTGCTTATAAACTTTCAATGCCCTGACAGGACACCAGTATTTGTCAGAAGGCGAAAAAGAAGATAATGATTTTAAAATGATCGGTTTAGCAGGGAATCGGTTAGACTGTGTTTGCGATTAAAAAATCCCTTCTGGGATATAAGACTAAACCGTCCCCAGATATGATAAATCTGTCCTTTTCGGCTGAAAGAGCATGAATTTCTGAACGTCTTCTAGCAGAAGCAGAAGCAACAAGAAAAACAGCCTTAAGAGTTAAAAGTTTAATACTAATAGAAGCAAGAGGTTCAAAATGGCGACCTGCCAAAACCTGAAAAACCAAAGCCAAATTCCAGAAAGGCAAAGGCTTAGCTACTGGAGGACGAATATTGCCCATTCCTCTGATAAAACCATTAAGAATCTTCGTGTCCTTAATATCAGCATTTAAAAGATAAGGAAGAGAAGATGCCAAAGAAAATATATAACCCCTAACTGTGTTAGCAGATAACTGTAAAGAATCAAAGCGATAAGATAAAAAATCTAACACCTAGGGAATAGAAAAAGAATCGGGCACGAGATCATGAACTGCACACCATTCTCCAAAAATTTTTAAGTCGACCCTTGTAAACTCGCCGGGTCGACTCCCTCCTGGCAGAATCAATAATTTCCTGAGAGCTTGAAGAAACTTTGACCTCAGGGACTTGATGCTTGAAATCCTCCAAACACACAGGATGAAGATTTCTGGATTTGGATGAAGACCTTTCCCCTTACTTGAGAAAGAAGATCTGGCGAGACTGGAAGAATACGAGGGAAATCTACCAGGAGATCGAGAAGATCCACAAACCAGATCCGTTTTGGCCAAAAGGGAGCTATCAGAAGAATTTTGCAGAATTGGTCCCTGACCTTCTTCAAAACCAAAGGAATCAGGATCGTTGGAGGGAACGCATAAGCGAACATTCCTGTCCAGGACTGAGACAGGGCGTCCACCGCCAGTGCCAGGCTGTCCGGAAAAGGAGACATGAAAGAGATCTGGGCATTTAGTCAAGTCGCAAACAGATCTACGTGGGGACGATCCATGAGCTTGAAAATCGCTCTGGCACCCGACCTCTTTAACTGCCACTCTGTGTGGGTGAATTTGCTGGGACGAGACAGCTGGTCCGCAAGAAAATTCAGACTGCCTGGGACATGAGAGGACACTAGAAAAATCTGATTCTTGCGACACCACAAAAGGAGGTTCCAACCTCCATACAAAGGAGAGAGGATTTCGTTCCCCCCTGTCTGTTGATGTAGGAGACTACCGTTGAATTGTCCGATCGCATCAAGATTTTGAATCCTATTAATCTATCGGACCAAGCCAGGACAGCCTTCCTGACAGCCCACAACTCCAAGATGTTGATGTGAGCTGTCGACTCCTCCAGACACCAAAAGCCTGAGACCGATAGGGAATCCCAGACCACTCCCCATCCCTCCTGGGAAGTGTCTGTAAAAATAACCACCTGAGGGGAGGACTTGACCAGAGGGACACCCCTCAGAAGCAGAGAACGATCCTTCCAAAATTCTAGATGAGGAATTAAGTGATCTCTTATGGCAATCTGAAGATAAATGGAGTGGATTGACTGCTTCCAAAGGGACATTAAGTACATCTGAAAGGGTCTTCTCATCAGCGCTGCCCAAGGAATGTCATTATCTATGTTGACCATCAAGCCTATCACTCTCAGGAAGAACCTTGCTCTGACCGAGGGAACAGTTGACAAAATGTCCATAGCTACATGTACTAAAATTGCCTCTACTCTTGGATGGGAAGACTAAGCCCTGAGCCAGCTCGAAAGCAATGCCTAGGTGTGTGATGACTTGAGAGGTAACTAGGCTTAATTTCTCTAGATTTAAGATCCAACCTAGTCTGCATGCCAGACTGCAGACCTCTGGGATGACCTTTGAAAGAATTGAGGAAGAATTTGCTTTTATTAACCAATCGTCTATATAAACATGAAGATGGATAGAATGACGGTGCAGAATTCCTGGGCCGTGGTCAGACCGAAGGGCATGGCTCGGAACTGCCATACTCAATCCGTGGAAGCGAACCTCATGAACTTTCGGAAAGACGGATGAATAAGAACATGGAAGTAAGTGTCCTTGAGATCTATGGAGGAAGTCCACATGCCTGGATCTAGACTGGCGATGATCTGGGAGATGGTCTCCCTTTTGAACTTTGGGATTAAAACAAGGAGATTCAACTTCTTTAGATTGATGATAGGACGCCAACCTCCAGTCTTTTTGGGAACTAAGAAAATGGTTGAGTAGTAGGCCGGGTCTACACTCCAAAGGGGAACCTCTTCTATGGCCTTCTTGCCAATCATGGAATCCAACTCCTCCTCAGGGCCGCCAACTTCTCCAGATTGGAAGGAACTGGAGTCCACTTGGGGATAAGAGAAAGTAGGAGGAAAAACGTTCCAAGAAGGTGCATAACCCGAGCGAATCTGATCTAGCCAGGAGTCCTGAACGATGGATTGCCACGTCTCCCAGAACAGAGACAGGCGCCCTCCAACTGGCAAGCTGGGTAGAAGGCACTGGACCGACGGATCCAAAGGCACAAGAAGAGGAATGGGAAAGATTAAAATAGGAGAAAGGCCTGGACATACCCGGGCGGTGGCCACACCCTCAAACTCTCTTAGATTGAAAACCTCTGTAGGATGATTACCTCCAGACCTTGAACTAGGTCTGTAAAAATAAGCCTGCCCCCCCCCCCCTCTTGCTCTAAGAGCAGGGGGTTGTCTAACCTGGGACCTAGAACGGTGAGATGAGATAGAATCAAAATGATCCTCCTCCGCGGATCGATCTTGAGAGCTAGAAGACGATCTGTTAGAATTATTAATTATCCTAGAAGGATAAGCACCAAATTCATCAGGTCTGAGACTCTTCCTCCTAGGGGAGGAATTGGGACTCTTAACCGCGGAAAAATCTCTTCACAGAAGGTTTAGAAAGAGAAATCTGAACCTGAAGATCCCTAGAGGCTCTCAAACGCTCAGACTCGGACCGAATAAGATTAGCAGAAGACTGGCCAAAAATATCCTGGCCAAAAGGAGGAGCTGAAATAAGACTAATATTAAGCTGATTGGAGATATTTGCCTCAGCATGCTTCCTAGACCTTCTCATAGAAGTAATAAAACCTAGAGATCTGCAAACGGAGTTAAGGGAACCTCTAGAAATATTGGCCAAAGAATGAAAACCTCAACAAGGACCTGCTCACCTCTCTCTTGAGCCTTGAGAACAGCTTCTGAGAGCAACGCAAGAAAATTGGACGACTTGAGCTGAGATCTGCACACAGACTACCACTTAACAAGATCAGAAGCGGTCTCAACCTTAGAATCTTTAACATGAGAGGAAAGAACTTCCCAGGAAGGACCAGAGAGAGATTGAGTCATGGCGACTCGCAAGGAATCATCTTTTGGGGTCTGAACAGGAGCATAATATTTAGAAGAGAAAATTCCGTACAATTAACATCAATTAACATCATTCACTAAGAAATCTAACATGTCAATGACCAAATTGTCAATTAGAAGGACCTGAGGAGCCATGGAAGAAAAATCAGATGAAAGAGCCGACCCAAAAGAAGGAGGGTCTATAGAAAACTCGTCCTTAAGAGGAAGAGAAAGAGTAGAAGCAATCCACCTGTGAGCCAGGGACAAGTCATCCGAAGAGGCCCTGACCGGACAAAATCTCTTCAGATCCCTAGCCCTGACCGACTTGGGAATTGAAGAATTAGAAGAAGGATTAGGAGATGGAGAAGAAGAATGATGAGATGAGTCATCAGAGGCCATAGAATCAACAGTTCTAGTGGAAAGAGGAGAGCAAGGCCTCCATGAAACTTGAAGAGAAGAAACTGGTAAAGAATCAGAAAAGGAATAAGATTGATCAGAAGGAATGAGATCAGAGACAATATCCTGACCAGAGGACATGGGAAAACGATTCAGGCCACTAGCAGAACACCTCGAAAGAAGAGCTGACATGAAAGAACGAGCAAGGGACGAATCCCTAACCACCGGAGGGGGGGGGGGGGAAGAGAAGGGGCAGCTTGGACCTGAGAAGAATGAGAATGAGGAAGCCTCACTCCAGAACTCAATACCGCATCACGAAAGGAAGGAGCAAACGAACCGGAAGCCACATCAACATTAACAACTTGAGAGGGTGAATGACAGGAACCAAAATCCTGAACTAAATGATCACCAGAAAAATAAGTCAGAAAACTCAATAGGACAAGGAGATAAACCAGAGCTAACAAAGTTCCTATCAACAGCCACCTGACTCCTATCTACCAAAAGCGAATCCGAAAAATTTAAGCGACTAGGCGAAAAATCTGAAAGACCAGGAAGCTCTTGACCGGAAACGACAACTCTAATTTTAGATGGAGAACCGGAAAACGGAAGCGGAAGTTGACGATAGGATAAGACTCTAGCCGGGTCTGACAAACCCTGACTATTGACAATACCGGGAGTATCAACAAAACCGGAAACAGAAACTGGAAGCTTAGCCGGATCTATAAGACCTGGAAGTGTACCCTTCAACCTGAAAGCGGAAGAGTAAAGACCGGAATCCGAAACGGAAAAAGAAGTATGCCTACCGGAAGTCCGAAATTTACTTGGGTCCTGAGGACCAGGATGTCTGGTAGGACCAGAAGAACAAATACCAGAAGTTGACACATGGACATGATCCTGAGGACCCTGATGTCCTGAAAAACCAGAAGTCAAACCAGAAGCGGAAGAAGTAAAACCGGAAACGGAAACGGGAAGTAGATCCGGGTCCTGGAGACCCGAATCTACTATGCATAAACCGGAATGCTTGCTACCCCAGAAGTTATCAAACTTCCTGTCTGTGAAGAACTAGACACCGGCGATCTATGAACGTTCCTAGATACTGGAATCACCGAAAACTTGACGCTGGCATAGGTGTTGAAGTCGGGGGATTCAGCCACCGCCACCACTGCTTGAGGGTAATGCCCATCCCCCTCAAGGCTCATGTGGAATTGCCCCAGTGACCTACTCGAGTTCACCTTCGAGAGCCTCTTCCTAGAGTCTCTACTTTTCTGTTTTGTTGACCGAATCTCCTGTCTAGACGTGAGGGAAGTGGGCTTCCCCCATTAGCGGACACATCTGCTGACCTTCTGGTCATCGTCAGATTCGGAAGAATTATCTTTAGCCACACAGATGCCAGACGATATGCGCACATCTAGTGATTTCGTCAAGACGGTCGCAAAAGACTCAAACCTAGCAAAAAGTGCTAACACGGCGTGGGAATTAGATGAAGAGGCCCCCCCCCCCCCTCCGTTGCTGGAGGTTTAGAAACAGAAGTTTTAGCAAGACAGCTTTTGCCTTTGAAGTAACAGGGGGGGGGGGGGGGAGAAGCAGAGGGCAGCACGGACTTACCCGAAAAATATTTGAAAAAGCCTTTGATACAGACGAATACCAACCCTTGCATAACCCGCACATCATTGTGGGGGTACACGAAGTGCACTTAACACAGACATGGCCTCCAAACTCCGCAGAGTCAACACAATCGCACTTGGAGGACGTACACTTGACATTTTCGACCGATTTAACAGGCTCCTAAAAACGAAATAAAATTGAAAATGAAGCATACAGCTTCGAAAGAACTTAAATGAACTTCATTAAAATAGAGTCTGATATAAAGCAAAAACGCATGCTATAGAAAGGGCTGGAAACTTCGAATTCAAATCTAAAAAATCCCTAAAGACAAGTAACAAACTTTCTAGGGGATTAAAACAATTTCCTACTTATGCACTAAACTGTAATAAGTGACTTAAAGGCTCCTGAGTAGAAGAGGGATATTAAATGATGATGATGACTTAGGCATATTAAGGGTAACACATGAAAACGAGATACATCACTAAAATCGGTAACATTTTAGTGGAGTATAAAAACCAATAATAACCACAAAATACTCCATAAACATAACTTAGGGAGGATAGACTTCATCTTAGGCATCCTCGTAATGATGAACTTCTAGAAACAGTAAGCTGACACAGCGCAAGGCCATAAAAAACTTCGCTGGAATATTTTGCAGTTGTTCTGCTTGCAGAATAATTGAAAAGTGAATCTGTTTCCTATTTGGGCTCCAATGCGCATGCGCAGGTGTGCAAGGTGACAGGCGTCACCAGGGAGCGAGTACAGACTGGTGCCAGTCTATATCAGGTGTACTCAACCAGTAGCCTGGTTGAGGGTATATTTTAATAGGAATAGGCATGGGGAGGAAAGTAAGCAAGCATACAAATTTTATTCCGGTAGCTAAATGCAGATAAATTGATTTAGCAAGTAGTGATTGAACGGTAATGGATGTTTTTGTGGTGTAATAACAACCAGTTATTTTCAGACACTCAATATGGCTTCCGTAAGGGAGGATCATGTACAAAATGTATGCTACAATTATTGGAAATGATTGAAACGTGGACGAAAATCTTACACTCCAGAGATGCACTAGATGTAGTATACAGACTTTAGTAAAGCATTTGACACTGGACCACATGAGACTTTGTAATAAACTTAAAGCTTATGTTGTAAAGCAACAGATATTTTTGTGGATATCAAAGTTCTTGGGAGACCACTAGCACCCTAGAAAACTTATCACACAATACTCAGATTACGCATGTAGACCCGGTAGTGGATATTCATAAGCAGTAAGTTTATTTTACGTTTTATTTTTATTTTATTGCATGTTTTATTGTAGTTAATGTTGCTAGTTATGAAATTGACAGCATTTGTTGATAAAATTCCTACTCTTATATTAAATCAGTGAAAATGTTCTTACACCCTCGAAAACGCATTATCCGATGATATATGTATGTATCAAGATTCAAGATTATTTATTTTCATGTACATAAATAGTTTAATAGTTCAATACAAGCATCCACCATTTGAGACAAGACCTATGATGCGGTGGACACTTGACATATAACAATAAAGAATAACATTTATAATATTATGTTTATACATATAATTCATTCATACGCTTTTCTGTGTTTGAAATTCCATGACCTTTCCATGCCCAAAATTAACAAATTCTGTCTATTATTTTACATGATTACCATTTTCCATGACCTTTTCATGACCTATGATAAAAACACTGATTTTCCATGACTTTCCAGGCCTGGAATTTAAATTTTCAAATTCCATGACTTTCCATGACCAGTACGAATCCTGATTACTAAGACATACCTTTAAACACTACAGTGAGGTATTCAAGATGTATGGTCGAGGTACCTGTTTCTAACAGGGTTCTATTTCTAACAATTGCACCTTTTTGCCTTCTCCTGAACTCTTTGTTTTGGTGACATTGTCAAAACATGTTCATTTCAATAGATTCATCATTTTTACATAACATAAAGATTTTATCAAGACGCAGCAGAAATAAGTAATTATTTTCCGACCTTTTTATTGGGCGTGTGAAAAACATGTGTTTCACTATTACTTTTTTCAGGGTCCATAAAAATGTCCATAACTGGTACAGAAATTAAACAAACTAATCCAGTTTACACCTCAGATGACATATGCCTGTTGCTGTCAAACACGGCATGTTGATTTCACCAACATAATGATAATAATAATTCTTTTCTACGGGTGCACCGAAGGGGCATGGGGGTGCTTATGTTGTTTTCAAACATAGATTGATTTTTTTCACGCACATGTCCAATCCAAACACGGACATAGTTTCTATATGTATGGTAAGAACGAAAATAACTTTAACATTTTATGTTAAAATAACTCTAACGTTTTATTTTATGCAATACTTATTTTCATTTTAAACACCAGATTTACTATTTTACAAAGCATTAATACAGGATTTTAATTTTTTAAATGGTGTTGCTGCTGTCTATGTATACCGAGTATTACGAAAAATTTAATTTTACCAGGTCTAGATCAAGGTTTCCACTAGTGCAAGTCTGGGAGTTTTATACTCCCAAAGTTTATGTTTGGACTCGCCCAAAACATACAAATGATGTCCTGGACTTCTCCTTTTTTGGCTCTGACATATCTAAAAACAATGACATTATCCAAATTACATGTATTTGAACATGTTTCTTGCGTGGACTCCCAGTAGCATTACCCAGGAAGTCCCAGACTTCCTGTTTTTAGAAATTAGTGGAAGCCCAGGTCTAGATTTACTTACAATAAATGAAGCTGTGCGCCCCTTTAAGCGGCGTTTGTATCATTATTTTGCTGACAAACTCGCCTGTTGTCATATCATAGACATTGGTGTCATATTACCATCTTGTCGCTGTACAAATAACAAATTTACATCCCTGTTAGAAACCGGGACCTAAGTACACAAAAGCTCTCTGAAAACTGATATTGTGTATTTACACATGGTAAATTTATTTAGAAGAATTAACAAATTTTAATTCATGAATGCATTATTTCATTTAGCACTTGCTAATTACTAAATAGAAGTAATTTCTTGACAAAAGTTTTACATTCTTATGCAATTGGCAACAGTTATCAAGTTACCATACCCTGTTAGAAGCCGGCATTCGGACCTTACTGATCTAGCCATGCATCCAACTCCATTTCCTGTATGACTATCTATCATCTATGGGTGTGAAACGACCTCGGGCGGATGCGAGTATGAGCAAATCGACAAAGGGTGACTAGGCAAATATCCGAAGTGACTCTGAATGATGGGGAGAGACGACCCGGAATCAAACTATTGGGCTGTCGCAAAATTGGGTTATCAGACTACTGATGTTACCAGGGGTGGGTTCAGGAGCATAAAAAACCGTTTTCTATTACATAACAGTGTTCAATAATGTGTCATATACTCACTATATACTTTAGTTTAGTAATCTAGATGATACATTACTGAACACTGTCCCACAAAAAACACGAACGTTTGACTTCCTGAACGAATTCCAGTCAAGTCGGCCCAATTGCCAACCCGGCCTACTTAAATTAGTCAAGTCGGCCTAGAATAAAAAGTCAAGTCGGCCCGATTGAATAAAAGTCAAGTCGGCCTAGACGTAGTCATTCATTGATAGGCCGACTATTGCTTTTTAACTATTTAATTTATTTTTATTCCCGTTTTTTATTCTTTCTCGCTTGTGTCTTATACTCATTGCCGACATATGATGCGACGTACGATGAGGTGGACACGTGATGACAATCAGTGAACTAACTGGCCACTATGTAATCAGCCACATTATAAGACCACATACTTAGGTGTTCGTAAAGACAATTGTCCAATATACAATCTGCCAACAATTATTGTTAAGACCACCTGCTTAGGTGGTCCGTTAATACAACTGACCACTATATAATCATCCAACAACTATTGTTAAGACCACCTGCTTGGGTGGTCTGATAAGACAAGTGCATGACCACTGTACGATCAACCAAACTTATTATAAGACCACATACTTAGGTGGTCCGTAAAGTCAGTTGTCCATTATACAATCTGCCAACAGTTATTGTTAAGACCACCTGCTTAGGTGGTCCGTTAATACAACTGCCCACTATATAATCATCCAACAACTATTGTTAAGACCACCTGACTGGGTGGTCCATTAAGACAAGTGCATTCCTATACTCATATTATGTACGACCAGCTACTAACTGCTTATATGGCCCATTATGGCAAATGTTCAAGCACATACTTATATTCACCCAGCAATAAGACCACCTACGTAGGTGGCCTATTATCTATGCTAACACATTATTCTATCGTTATCATTACGACCATCTGCTTAAATGCAGTGGTCCACGCTTAGATGGTGGCCTGTTCTGACTGATGTAGGTGGCATGTCTATGCTTAAATTTACCAAAAATTTTAGCCGCCTGTGCGTTATGGTAAAAGCACTGGGTTCAATGCATGGGCACGTGCCTGTCTGATTAACACTTTGGGTAACCTTTACTTTGATGACCGCTACCTTAGTCATGCTATTAAACACTCTTTGTAATGATTGAATACCCTACTATTTTTTATGTAGCCACTACCAGTGGCAAGCATAACAGTGGGTGCATGGAAACAATCTAGTTTAAGATACGGGTATAAGAAAATCAGTCAAACATAATTGACCTCCCGAATTTTTTTCATGTTGGACGCTACAGGCTATATGTCTATTATGCATATTTTTATGAGTGGGTGAGTATGCTTAGTCATATTTTCTTGTCATCTTAAAAGGTTATCGTTTTTAAAATACTGGATTGCATGTGACATTTGAAATACATCAAACTTTACACGCGTGTAACGGTCAATCAAATACTTTAAATAACTTAATCCATCAACACATATGTGTCGGGCTATGGGGCGGCTGCGTACGAATATGCTTTCATGTTGCTTAAGAGATTTTGACATTTACTCAGAGAATAATAGGCCATCAAGTATAAATGTAAGTGACAAATTTTAATTATTAAATGTTTCCTGAAATTCATAACTCGATAACCTCGCAAATCTGAAATCGTGATCTTAGATTTTACAGTTTTTACGTTAATTATTTCTCCAAGTGATATATGTTAGTTTTCTGAGTGATATGGCAGAGTTGTGTATCGTGTGTGGTAGACCTGTAACTAACAGGCACCATGGTTTGTTGTGTGAACCATGTGGTAGGTGGCAGCATCGTATATGCGGAACTAACATCACGCAGGCAGTTTATCGTGCGGCAGTAGCTAGTGGAACGTCATTAGATTGGCAGTGCGATGAATGTCTGGAGATTACAGATGATGACGTGTTCGAACCATCAGAAGAGACAGCACGCCTAGCGGAAATGCATCAGATGGCTGCTGATATTGAAGGTGAGACAATTCCTACATATGACGAAGATGATTTTCGTCCCATCCTTCACAGCACAGCTATAATTCCATCATCACCAACTTCAATCCTGTCATCACTGATTTCATCGCTATTATCTTCACCACATACTCCCATGTTATTATCATCAACATCAGGATCAACTACATGTTTAACTATACATCATCATCATCGTTATCATCATCATCATCATCATCATCATTGACTCATTACCATTAATATTTTGTTATTTTGTTAACAGACAACTCTGTGCCAAAGCCACGACTGTTCCACTGGTAAGGCTCACAACATACATAAATGATACGTGGATTGTTAACAGGATGTGGACCCCTGCAACATGGAGCGTCTACAATCAGCTCGTTTTAGTAGAGCTGCTCCACCAGCAAGCGAAACTGGTTGACTTACAAATGCAGCTTGTACATGGTGAGAAGTTAACGAGGAGGCAGAGAAAAGTTTACAGAAAGTGTCAGGACAAGTTATGTAAAGCGTGGGAGGAATATAGGCAGAGTAGGATGATGAACAAAGATGCAAAAAAGCTTCTTGGTGCTTGTACAACTTTGATGGTGCCGGAATAGTTTGAAACTAATTTGGCTGGAACATTCTTAACTTCAATTTTCTCATCGAAAATAGTGATTTGCAGACCAAGAGAACACTCTTTTTGAAAATTGACCACTGAAATGTCTGGTTCAGTTATCGAGCCAGTCATTCCAATGCTAAATTTTCAAAACTAATCTTCTATTGGTCTGTAAATCAACATTTCTCACGACCACTGCAGTAGCCGTTGATGGCTGATATATGCGTGTTAAAGTGGCAAGACAACGTGTAGGAAATTTACCAGCCATGACATCTTCTGTGATAATATGTGTAATGTATATAACGTCTGTCTGTCAAATTAGTTAGAAAATATTCAACATTATTCCTTAGCCTACTTGATAAAAGAAACATCTGTGATATCTACATAATCTGTACATAAGGGTTAAAACATTCAATGTCACATGTTATATCGCTACCATCTTTCATTTCTGTTGCTCATACATCATAATATATCGTCAATCATCATTTTGGCTTACTGTACATTATTAAATAATTCCAAAGCCTACAGCTAGCTGTACGTGGAAAATGATGAATATTTTGAAACTAATTTGACTGCAACCTTATGCTACCATTCCCGTAAAATGATGAATATTTTGAAACTAATTTGACTGCAACCTTATGCTACCATTCCCATAAATTCCTGTATCTCAAGGCCCACAGCTAGCATTACGTGGAAAATGTTGAATATTTTGAAAACTAATTTGACTGAAACCTTATGCTACCATATAGGCAGCATCAGCTCTCAGCCAATTTAGTTTCAAAATACTCAACAAGTTTCTCCTTACTTCATAAATAACTCGCTAATTCGGTTATCATAATCATAATATCATAATTATCATTGTTATCATATTAAATAATTTGCACACGATTGAGCGTTTTGTTTTGTTATATATACCGGTTTTAACCCTAAGTGTAATATATTACAACGTGTATGATGCAACCCTGTAAATGATAAATTGTCTTGATATTAAAATGTATATTTCTGGGACGTAATGTATGGCAACCACATCGAGGTTTAGAACCACATGCCACTTCTAGATTCACATACTGAAAGAAAATAAATATCCATATAATTAGAAACAGGCCTAAAGGAAGACATTAATCCATTAGCCCAAGGAAAAACAGTGTTATAAATAACAGTGCCCATAATCCCAATTGTCATCTATAATCACACAGACAGCGCAATTATGGACTGTGGCTGTAAAACATTATAACCATGCAGTCGCTTAATGCTAAATAAACATGGCGAGTCTCGACGAATCAGATCTTCGTATCAACCATTTTTATCTTAGTAATCTAGCCTATACCGCAAATTTTTCAGAATTTATCAGTATAAGATATTTCGCCTGGCTGAAAGCATGGAATAATCGGGAATCTCATATTTCTATATCCTTGATTTCGGAACATTTCTTCCAAAATTGATGATATGGAAATATGAGATCCCTATTATACCAGTCGTATTATACCGGCATCAGTCGTATTATACATAGACATAGACAATCTTTATCCTAAAAGCACTATCTACGTGTGTTATAGTATACAGATTATCATGCATAGTAGCTACCATAGAAGTCTAGGTAGGCCTACTACACTCGATAATCTTTATCCTGTTTAAGCGTGCTGGTTATAGCCCAATAATATTGCTATAGCTATGTTCATATGTACAGTTAAATGCGCATATTCATATATACCTATCGTGATATTATAGTGTCGGCTCGGCCTAATAATATACCTATAGGTATATACATGTGTGCGCATATGTGCATTCGTATATAGCTATGGGTGATACTATAGGGTCAGCTTGGCCCAATAGTATAGTCGCACATGATAGGCATAAACAAAGGCCGAGTTGACCTAGGCCGAGTTGGAACTAGGCCGTTTTGGAAGTAGGCTGAGATGTATTTAGCCCGAGTTGACTGGATACCTCCTGAACTCACTCCTGTTTTACAAATGCTATACAGTACTTATTACTTACATATTGTTTCAAACCCTCTTCAGTTTTACTTCCGCATACCTTCTTTTCGTATTCATATCTTGTAATTTTATTCAATATAGCTGCTCTTTTAATGTTAAACGAGTTCGGACAGAACGGCTTGTTAGGATTATCTACATCTTTTAATGCGCTGTATTTTCGTGGTAAGCTACAAGAAAAACTTCTTTTTACACATTTCTGTAGTTCAGGTACATTTAAGAAAGTAAAGCAATGCCTATGTATATTCTTAGCGCACCGAAAACAATAATTGTAACACATCTCAACTTAGTTTAAATCAAAGTTTGACATTTATTTAACAGTTTAGTAAACATGGGCGCAGACATATTGGTTTCTTACAACAAAATATTTGTGATTAGTTCCTGAATTGTGAACTACAAACTAAAATTTTAAAATGCGAACAAAACATTGCGTTGAGAATGCACGTGTTTAGTTTTTGCTCTCTTAGTTGTTCCTGTTTTTATTGTAATTTTTCTGATTACGTGACAATCTGTGGCTAATATTCTAATATTATGCCTGTCTTAATCATCACTGTATACGTCAAGATTCAAGATTCAATATTCAACATTATTTATTTGCTTCTTGGATACCAATTTACATGACTGACTGGAAATGTGCTAATGTTATACCTGTGCATAGAAAAGGAGCAAAGAGGGATCTGAACAATTACAGACCCATCAGTCTAACCTCAGTTCCATCCAAAATACTTGAAAGCATAGTAAGGGACAAGCTGATAGAGTATATGAAGAAAAGTGAAATAATTACCGAATACCAACATGGGTTCCTACGGGGGAGATCAACGGTAACTCAAATGCTAGAAGTAATAGACGAAGGGACAAATGCTTTGGATAATAAGAAATCGATTGATGCAATTTATCTTGATTTTAAGAAGGCTTTTGACTCTGTACCACACGAGCGATTGTTTATCAAGTTAAACGCATATGGTATTTCGGAGAAACTCCTAGAATGGATTAAGTCATTTCTAATAGGAAGAAAGCAGAGAGTCGTGGTTAATGGGGCAGCCTCAGATTGGGTCATAAGCGGTGTCCCACAGGGCAGTGTACTTGGCCCACTACTGTTTGTAATATACGTAAATGACATGCCAAGAAACATAAAATCCAGACTCTATCTTTTCGCAGACGATACTAAACTGTTCAACTCAATAACTGATGTGAGTGATTGTGAAATCCTGTAAAATGATCTAGAGGCCATTCAAAACTGGGCCCAAAATTGGCAATTAATGTTCAACACAAACAAAAGCTCAGTTATGCACATTGGCCACAAGCCAAGTGCCAGTAATTGTAAGTACAAACTCCTTGATAATGATATAACAGTAGCCCTAAAGGAGGAGAGCGAGATCAATGATCTGGGTATAATAATCGATTCAAACTTAACATTTGAAACCCATATAAATAACATCACATCAAAAGCCAACAGAATGACAGGGCTTATATGGAGAACGTTTCATTCCATTACTACAGACATATTTAAGATGCTGTACCAAAGTTTAATACGCCCTCATCTGGAGTATGCTGGTCCCGTTTGGTCCCCACACACATGGAAATTTGCCGAACAATTAGAAAAAGTCCAGAAACGAGCGACTAAAATGGTACCAGCTTTGCGGAACATGTCCTATGAAAATCGTCTTCGGAATCTCAACGTACCAACCTTAATGTATAGAAGAATACGAGGAGATCTCATAAATGTTTTTAAGTATCTTAATAATATCTACTCAGTAGATCCCAGTAAACTATTCACATTAAATCAAGATGACAGAACACGTGGCCACAAATTCAAACTTAGAAAAACTAGAGCGAATACTAACAATAGACTGAATTTTTTCTCCAACAGAATCATAGACTGGTGGAATGCATTACCGGAAACAGTCGTTGACGCACCTACCATAAACACATTCAAAGCTAGACTAGACAAAATCTACGTAACGCACCCAGTGTACTACAACTATAGAGCATTAGATAAGCTAAATCACCCGAAAATCACCATACATTAATAATTAATAATTATAGTTTATACACCAGCTGATAATAGGACGTAAAAGTCCTGGTAAGCTGTATACTTGTTATGTTACATATTTTCAATACAGGTTGTCCGCCGAAGACATTGGAATCTGTGTCATTTCGCGACCCCCCCCCCTCTCCCCCTACCCCATTTGCACCCATACTGTGTCGCGCCCTGTCCTGTTCGCCCCAGGTCATTTCACCCCCTTTTCCCGTTCGCCCTAGGTCGTTTCGCCCCCCCCCCCCCCCTCATAGACATGTGCATTATAAGTTAATAAGGAGATAATAAGGAGATAGGTAATTCAGAGAAACTGATATCTAAATATAATATAATGAATATTTGATGGGAATAGGATTGTAATTTGCTAATGTTCCAAGTTTTGTAATGTATGTGGTCACTTGAACACATCCTGTCATGACTATACTGTGCTTGGCCATATTCATTTAATACATTTAATACAAGTGGTCTCATAGACATCTGTATATCATTCATGTTGAAAGAGTACTTTTATTGCGACGCACGCTCACACGTGGCCCTATCCTACCCATCCCTTCTGATCATATCTGTTGAATATTTATATATAAGTGATGTTAATTATATATCAATTTTTTTTTAATTTACTATTAATAATTTTATATGTATATATATATAATTAACATCACTTAGAATAACTTGAAATGGTCAGGTCGCCAATACATCAAAGGTTGAGTTGGTATCGGTATTACAAAGGCACTTCAATTCAATTCAACTACACTCGCTATTCCCGTTCACACACAAGCCATTTCAAAGGGGTGCGAAACGACCCAGACTAGGGAGCGAATAGACCCGGTGCGAAACGACCTAGGGCGAATGGGACAGGGGGCAAAACGACTCGTTACCACGGCACTGCATATAGTGGTGGTAGACGTCTAACATTAACCATACATATACAATTACACATACAGCTTAACATAGAATGTGAGATATACTTATGAATGTACAGATATGGTACTGAGCTAAGTAGACAAAGAAAAAAGAACAAATTCGTTACAATACATCTATGTTTTTTCCTTTTAGTTATTGAGATTAGAGATTTGTATTTGGGGGGGGGGCGTGTAGGGGAGAAGGAAGCAGGGGGGCGAGGGGGGCCGGGTCCATACATGCTAATTAGCCCCAGCTCAACCAGTCGGTTGCTATTTGGTAGTAGCACTTGTTGAGGTGCGTCGGTTTGAAGGAAGCAGTAGTTGCGATAGCAGTAATATTGCATTATGATGTAGTAGTAGTAGTAGTAGTAGTAGTAGTAGTAGTAGTAGTAGTAGTAGTAGTAGTAGTAGTAGTAGTAGTAGTAGTAGTATGGTGGTGGTAGTAGTAGCCATAGTAGTAGTGGTGGTGGTAGTTGTAGTAGCAGTGATAGTAGTAGTGGTGGTGGTGGTGGTAGTAGTGGTGGTGGTGGTGGTAGTGGTGGTGGTGGTAGTAGTAGTAGTAGGTAGTAGTAGGTAGTAGTAGTAGTGTAGTAGTAGTAGTAGTAGTGGTGGTAGTAGTAGTAGTAGTAGTAGTAGTAGTAGTAGTAGTAGTAGTAGTAGTAGTAGTAGTAGTAGTAGTAGTAGTTGTAGTTGTAGTTGTTGTTGTTGTTGTTGTTGCGGTTGTTATAATAGTAGCTATGGCAATGATACAGGAAGTGTGTGATCTTGGTTATCATGCCATTATGCAATGATAGCTGTTTAGTGTGTTATCTAGATCTTGTATGTATTGAGTATGCTAGATTTAATTATGTCTTTGTATGATTTTAATGTTAGTATTTTTTCGCATTTGTGTTTATCTGTACTATTCCACGCTTTGACAGCACCGATTGAAATTCTACATTTCCCTGTGTCTGTTCATGTGTATCTAATGTGGAGATCATGTTTGTTCCTAGTGTTGTATGTGTGGATTTCGATGTTGTTTGCAAAGCTGTGGGTTATAGATTTAGGTAGGATCTTGTGATGAAAGGCTCTGGAAATGTTGATCATCGGTCTAAGAAGTTTTTGTGTTTTGAGGATGTTTTGACCCTTTGCTGTTTTTGAGAACATTTTAATGCACTTTTTCTGCACGCTTTGTATTTTTGTTAATTTGCCTTTTTGTGTGTTAGTCCAGATGGTATTGCAGTATATGAGGTGTGGAAGGATCAGTGTGGAATACAGGGTTTTATTGGTGGGTTGTGTTAGGTATGGCTTTAGTTTCTGAATGACCCCAATGCCTCTTGCTACTTTAGCTGTGACTACCTCAATTTGGTTGCCCTAGGTCAGGTTGTTGTCTCAATAAACTCCTAAGAATTTAGCAAAAGGAGCTTCTTCAATTTCTTTTTTATTAATAGAGATTTTTGGAATACTATTGTTTTTTGATTGTCTAGACTTTGAAAATAGCATATAGTTTGTTTTATCAACATTTAATGATAGCTTGTTTACTTTTAACCAATTAATAACTTCTTCCATTTCCTTATTTACTCTTTCGTATAATATATCTAAGTTTTGGTCGGAGAAAAAGGCAGTGGTGTCATCAGCAAACAGTATTAGTGACAAATTGCGGCAAATTTTGGGAAGTCATTCATATAGAGTAAAAACAGCAGAGGGCCAAGTATTGACTCTTGAGAAACACCACATGTTAATTTCCTGTTTTCAGAGCAGGTTGCCTTAAATTGCATGCATTATGTTCTGTGAGTTAAGTGGCTCTGAAACCAGACATATGCACACCATATTCCATAATAGGCAAGTTTTCCTAATAATATATTGTAATTGATAGTATCAAAAGCTTTTGAAAGGTCCAAGAAGATGCCCAATATATGTTCTTTCTTTTCAATTGATTCAATTATTTTTTCTGTCATTTCAACTAGTGCGAGCATTGTTGAGTGTTTCTGCCGGAATCCATACTGTGAAGCATATAAAATTTCCTTTTTTCTAGGTAATTGATTAATCTATTATACATAAATCGCTTCATTAATTTAGAGAAACGTGGAAGTATTAAGACAGGCCTATAATTTGTGAAGTTTGACGAGTCTTTTGCTTTATATATTGGAGTGACACGTGCAGATTTTAGTTTTGATGGAAATATGCCTTGTACTATTGATTGGTTTGCAGATGTGATTGAGTGGCATTAGTAAATCAAATATGCAGTGTTTAAATATGCTACATTTAAACTAATTTACGCCAGCACTTTTCTCAGGATTAAGTGAATTAAGTATAGTGAAGATTTCTTCATTGTTAAGAGGATAAGCAAAAAATGAAGAGGATTGATAAGCGGGAGTATCTGTGAGGTAATCACTATATTTAATTTCTGATGTAGATATGATTCTCTTTGAGAGATCAGGAATGATCATATGCTGGCATGTAAGAATGAAAGGGCGACTTGTTCCTTGGATGCTATTAAATTGTCATTGAATGTTTTTTGCAGGATGTAGTCACATGATGGTGGTGTTATGTTTATGTCTGTTCAGTTGTCAGTCAGGTTTGCTTTGCATGTATTTAGTGTAAATGGGTTTATAATTTGCTGGTCCATGTGCTCCATATGATTGTATTTGCAATGCGGATTTATAATTGCAAGCATATAGTGTGTATCTTTGTCATAGTGATTAAAGGGGAACAGTGATTTGTTGCCGTTGATGCATCAACATGATTTGTTATTGGTTTCAAGATGGGTGTAGTCAGAGATTTTGAGATTATAGCATTTCAAGTGAATCCAGGTACTACATAAATTGAATAATAGTGCTCTGTGATTTTTTGTACTGGTTTCCTACAAGTTGAGCAAGAGAACTTGGCAGGCATTAGGGTTTGGCAGGGAAAGATTGGAGAAAGAAGAGCGAGGATAGATGACACCCAGTTCTAGGTAGTCAATGGACTACAGAGTGGCTTCCTCATCTTGGCGCTGTAACTGTATTGATGTTTGATGGCAGCAATGGTGGCACTATGGTGTTAATGCTTATGCCAAACACTCCTTCAGGCCAGCTGTTTAATATCTCGATAATGATCTGACTAAAGACTGTTTCTGCCTAGGCAACCCAGTTTTCAGAATATTCACCAGCCTCCCTGTATAGTTACTTTGAAATTGGGATTCTTGAAACTGAAGTCTCAAAATATAGAACAGAAAAGGAGTAAATAGTAGGAGGAGCTGAGCTATGGTTACCTGGTGGTGATGGATTGTTGTCATTGCAAAACATTGGCTAAAATAGGTTTAATCTGGCTAAGAGGAAATATGGACAATAACTACCAGTCAGATTAGTCACAGGTCAGCTGTTGAACATCTCAAAACCTATTTTGACTGTAAGCAGTTGCTACCTTAGGCAGTGTCAGCTTCCAGGCAAACCAGCTTTCAAAAATATTCGCCAACCTACCTTATAGTTACTTTGATATTACTTTGATGTTGTGCTTCTAGAAATTGTGGATTGTATATCAATCGATTTCAACACATATAATGAGTAGGTAGAGCTTAGCTAGAGTTACCTGGTGGTGATGGGTGGTCTCAGATTAAAAGCACTAATATAGGCCAGCTATTGAGTGTCTTGAGACTAAGTTGACTGGAAGCTGTTGTTGCCTTAGGCAGCAACAGCTTCCAGGTAACTCAGTTTTCAAAATACTAATCAGCCTACCTCTAAAGTTACCTTGAAGCTTCACGATTTTCATCAGCTCACCTCTATAGTTTCCATTGAAATTGAGATTCTGGAAATATAAATTGACTTCAGCACATATAAATAGTAGCTGGAGCTGAGCTAGGGTTACCTGGTGGTGGTGGAATGTTGACATGCAAAACATTGGCTAATGTTTGCTGTTGTTGGAAGAAATTCCCCGAAATAAACTAGCAAATACAAAATACCAACCATAACTGGTTGGAAACCATACTGCCAACCTAACCTATACTGTAAAGGCATTGATCTGCCGTGATTGTTCTATCATACCATGCTACAAGTAGATCGGGTCTGGAACCACATAGGTCTATTTTGGACTATTAGTAATTATATGTACTGTTTCCAAATACAAACAGATTGTGGGTTGAACTGGTCTATAATGTCATATAAGTAATTGTTATATATTGACGTATCTATAGAATTGTGTGTGAAACCACACTGGTCAAGGCTCTAAATAATGGTATTAATGTGTCCATGTTGTACTGTACTGGAACAGATTGTGTGTGAAACCATACCGCGCATGCGTGCGTGTGTTATAAATATAGATACATTAAATTAGCAAAACAAAAGCGAAAGGCGAAGTATATAGTGATTTTGTTTTATGACCCCATAATTTATGACCCAATAAATGATGACAATTGTTGGATCAATGCCCCATTAATTCAAACAAAGACCCAACAGCTAAAAAAAAGGCCCGACAGCTGAAGCATGACCCACCAGTAATAGTAAGAAAATTAAGAAAGTACCATCCTTTGCCTCTCGCATATATATGTCTCCTTCAACAAAAGCTAGAAGTTACATGAATGACTGCTCGCCATTTCGCATATAGGATACCCTTTATAATTTGTCTGGATCATCTATCACTTATTCTAAGATGGATGAAAAGGATAAAACAACAATAAATTGTTGTAATATGATGGCTTGTGTTAAATCTTGTGAGTCTAACCCTCTTGCACTCCAGAGTTATAGCCAAAATGTGTATTCTTGTTTGTACTTCGTGACCCCATGATATAGATATTTTGCTGCTTTGAGCTCAATCTCATATAACTTCTAGGCACCAATAATGTGGCTGCTCGTCATTTCTAAAATGGATGTGCCAAATTTGGTGATTGTATCTACTTGCGTTCCAGATTTATAGTCATTTAAATGTATATTCCGTGATGCACTTATTCACTCAATAACCTAGATATGTGATTGTTTGACATCAAACTTATTTTTTGCCTCGCCATCTGCCATATGAATAGATATGCAACATCTATGATTCTACATTTTGGGACTCCGAAGATATCATGCAGATAATCAGACCACAAACAAGCAAAGCAGACACACAGAAGACACTAACTGCAATACTCACACTGGCCTCTGGCGGCGTGAGTACTGATGTGTAGGCTAGTCCTTTAAAATGCACTATTGTTGTAACAAGCAGCGTTTAACAGACGGACATGCATACTACATTATACACTGCATCATTAAACCAAGCAAAACCTCATATATAATCTAAGGATTGCACAAATAAAATATCTGATCTGGAGTCTACATGTATATTTTACACAAAATATCAATGATGCGTGTTATTACTCTCAGGCGTGCGTGCGTGCATGCGTGCATGCACGTGTGCATGTGTGCGTGCATGCCTGTGGTCATGCGTATGTGCGCACCCATGCATACGAGTGAGCACACATGCGTGAAACCACACTGCATGCAAACTCATGGTGGGGAGGCGTGATGTTTTGACGAAGAATCGATGCAAGGGTAATTGGTTCCCGAGGCGGACTGAGCAAGGGTGTGTGAGTGGGTATCACCCTCTCATATACAGTGTTATTGATCTCTCCACCGCCAATATTTTACAATCTTAATCTGAATCCATCTCCTGCATTTCGGGAAGTAAATATATATGTCAGATTGGCTGTGAAATTATCTTATTTTGCCCGCTATTCCTGATAAAAAAAAGTTATATAACGTATCACTTTGAATGGAAACCCTTTGAAATTTCCCAATACTTCATCATAAACTATGCAAAAATACTGTAGTTGCAAGCATTAGTAGGGCCGCTTAATTAAAAAACAAGGGAAGTGTTCACTTCGTTTTAAACGCATGGGATTTTGTAAACAGATACCTTTGTAAGTCTGTATCAGATTAGGATCAATACCCCAATAAAATTTCTCTTACAAGTGTGCTAATTTGCATGAATCCAATATGGCCGCCACAAGAAAAGATAGTTGCCTATATTTTCATATATTTTCGAGTTTGAGCTTTGCTACTCTTTATAGAATGCCTTGTCACATTTTATTCCTCTGAGATTGTTTATCTTCCATTTTTTGTCATTAGACAATGCCTTAATTTGCAAATTTCTAATATAACCACTAGTTCCACTCAAATATCACTATTTTTAAAGGAAAATTATGCCACCAAAAGTACAGAACATATTTTCCCTCTACGTTTGTGTTTTGCTCTTAGAGAGAGCTTACTAATGATCTTCATGACAGTCTTGAGGTATAATATCGAAATCGTTATGTGCCCAAAAGACAATTCATGTACTGATTTGTTAGCATTTACTCCTGATATAAGTTAGACTAATCTCATTGTAAAGGTGCTGATTCTAGGATTTGTGTCTTGATTAGAAATTTCCCATGTTTGTTCTGTATTTTTTCCATGTAATTCTCTGTCCCAGTCTATCTTTTCCATCATGTCTCTCATCCTGTCATTAGACCGTCTGTCGTATATGAACTTTTTGCACTTGCTTGAGTTATTTTGTTTGCAGCAATTACTGACTCAAGGAATAGATTTGCTGGGTGGTGTGCATCGGTCGGAGATGTGCTCTTCTTCCCTTGTCCCTTGTCCCTTGTGCTGGATGTTCCCTCTTTGTCAGAGTCACCCTGGAAAACTCTCCAGTTAGTTGAGAAAAAAGTATCGAATGAGAACTATACCGTGACTATAAAACATTGTGATGTCTTTAATGAAAGTTATTTACGGAGTAGTTTAGCACGTTGTCCACAGTGTTGTTCACTGTGTTAGTTTCGCATGTGGAGCAATATCCACATTCAGCAGCTTCAGCCTAGCTATCACTGTAAAGGAAGTAGATACAATCTTGGGAGATTAACTCCATGTGTAGTTGTATGCTCTAAGAGCTCGGCATGTTTAGGAGTGTGTCTGGCAGTGTGCTATGTCAGCAGCCGATAATGAGCTGAAGCATGACCTCATCATTATGTCTGATACTTCGTTCTCCGAGATTTCATGTTGGCGGTTAACATATGGCAGTCTGGTTCCCTCCAAGGCCTCACTTCTTAAGACTTCTTAAGATGGTATTATGGCATTTATTGCCTCTTCGTCCACATCTTTATTTTTCTTTAGCTTAAACTTTCCTTTCACGTGACTTCCCGGCGACTTGTAGTCTGCTGTGAAATCATATTTTACCTCTAGATTCTGTCAAAAAGCATCCAATCCAATTTCAAATGCAAACATGGTTTCAGCATTTATTTGTTCTTCCGGTAAACCATTCCACATTTCCAACACTTTGTTTGTAAATGTATATTTTCTAAAATCTAGTCTGGACTTTTTCTTTTCTAGCTTTAAGTTGTGACCCTTTGTTGGTGTAAAGGTTGCCAGCTGGAGCATGTCTGCCATGACTTGACTGTCGTATATCCCTTTTAATATCTTAAACACTTCAATGGCATCACCTCTCAATCTTCTATATTTACGTGTTGGTAACCCCAACTTTCTCAATCTGTTTGGATAAGCTATTTCCTTTAGAGATGGCACCTGTCTGGTTGCCCTCCTTGTACATTTTCCAATGCCATAACATCTTCTTTTTTTTTTAACTGTGGGACACTAACCACATACTCGAGATGGGGGCCTCACTAGTTCCTTGAATAGGTACACAAACATGTCCTCATCTAAATATGTGAAACTTCTTCGAATCAGACCCATAATGACATTTTCCTTGTTGACCTGTGCTTGTATGTGGTGCCTGGATGTAAGACATTGGTCCACCACCACACCTATATCCTTCTCTGTGTTTACTTCTTCCAGTATCACCTTCTCATTGGCTTGGTTGTATAGGTGGTATTTCTTGCCTTTATCCTCACCTTGCATCCCACTTGACACGGTCATGAGTTTACACTTATTAGGGTGAAATCACAGTAGCCAAGTATCTGACCATTGCTGCAACGTGTCAAGGTCCTTCTGCAGCTCTTACTCATCATTCATGATCTTTATCTCTGTAAAGCTTTGTGCCATCTGCAAACAGATACGCTGTCGAATTCACCATATCTGGTAAGTCATTTATATAAATGATACATAGTATTGTCCCTAGCACACTACCCTGAGGGATTTCACTAGTAACATCCCTGCTTCTTGAATCAATCCCTTTGACCACCACCTTTTGCGTTCGACCTGCCAGAAAACCTCTTAGCCATGCAATTATCTTCTCACTAATACCATAGCTTTCTAATTTGCCTAGTAGATGATGATGGGGGTACTGTATCGAATGCCCTCATGAAATCCATGTAAATGGTGTCAATTGAGCCTCCTCTATCCAAGATACTAGTCCACTCATCCATCACTTTGAGCAATTGTAAACCTGTAGATCTCCCGGAGAGGAAACTAAATTGGTGTCTACTGAACAGATCATTCCTGTACATGTGTTCTAGGATTCTCCTCCTGACCAACTTCTCCATAAGTTTGCAGACTACACTTGTTAGGCTCACTGGCCTATACAAAGTATGTCCCAGCATCTTACTTGTCTCCCTTCTTGAATAGTGCTGTAACATTCGCCATTTTCCACATATCTGGTACTTTGCCTTCTGCTAATGACTTGTTAAAAGCCAATGTTGGTGGCTTAGCGAGCATGTCCTCAAGTTCTAAAACAACATTTGGGTTGACAATGTCTGGTCCAGGGGCTTTGTTTTTCACTATACTTCTAAGGAGTTTCTGTACCTCTTCCACCGTCCAAGGTTCATCTTGACATTTTTCTCACACTAGCTTAGATGCTAACTTAGATATATTTCCTTCTGGTTCAATGGTGACGACACTTGTAAAGAAATAAGCCAGAACCTCTGCTTTTTCCTAATCTGTCTTTGCTAATTTGCTTTCCCCATTGTCTGATGTTTTGAGCTCGGCGATACCAGTTTTGCAAGCCTTTTCGAGTTTACGTATCACCAAAAGAGTTTTGGATCAGTTTTGGCCTTTCTTGTTATCTCCTTTTCCGTCTCCTTCTTAGCTTTTCTTACCAATCCTCGGACCGGATTTCTTATTTTGCTGTACTCCTTATGCTTAGCTTCATCCCTTGTCTCCATAAATCTATGCCAGCATCTGTGCTTCTTCTTGATCTTCTTGATTATATCACCCATTAGTTTCACCTTTCCTCGATTTTTGTCAATCTTGCTGCCCTTTGGGCTCATCTCTTGTACATACTTGTCATGCGCTTCATTATACACATCCATGAATCTTCCCAGTGCTTCTGTAGAATCAAGATTTCCTAACTCTGTAATCCAATCTATATTCAAAGTATTTTTCACCCCTTTGTAATCAGCCTTGGAGTAGTTCCATTTGCCATCTTTGCAGTGTAGGATGAAGTGTATTCTAGTCTCTGGTTCCTTGCAGCATAATTTGCAGACTGGCGAGGTTGCCTTTCATCTATCAAAAAGTGCCTTTGTAGACTGTACTGTGAAAGCCCCACATAGAACCAATTAGCGTTCAACCTCGCTTTGAGTGTTCCACTTTATTTCTGGGTGATTGAAATCGCCACACCAAGAATGTGGCTATATTCTAGGTATGTGGCTTCATTGAGGAGATTTCTGAGATGATTGTCATTTATAGATGTACTGTTTGGTGAACGGTACATGACACACCCAATCAAAATACTGTATGCATGTTCTTTAGCTTTCCTTTACACAAGCAGATATCGCTGTGTTATCGCATTTTTCTGTTGTTTAGGTTAAGTATTTAAATTTAAAAATATAACCACTTCTTTAATTAGTAAATGGAGCATATATATCATGCCTAATTAGCTATTTTAAGAATACCGCTAAGTACCCTTTAACTTTGATAAGCGTTCAGGTTGCGATCCGTAGTCTGATTAATACCAATGCCACGTTAAAGAAGAGGAATGTTGACATATCTTGCTTGATCTGTCAAACTAACATCTGGAATGGAAAAGATGGAATAAATAAGAAAGAGAAGTGACGATTTAGATCAGAGAATGTTGCCCTTGCATGTAGATGATAAGGAGTACAGGCCAGGATGGAAGGTTTTTGAGAAAGTATCGGGTTGGATGAGGTATGTATTAACGAAAATTGGTACCTCATATGTTTGTGTCCCCTTTATTTGCGCATCCCATCTCCGCGCATACGTATTTAGCCTTTTGTGAGTGTTCCTCACAATGGGCACGCATACATATTGATTTATATGTCAATCTATAGTTATTCCTTTTGCTCATTGTGCCCCTTTAGATCAAGTAGTACTTTATGAATGTTACATCGGACAGACTTTCAGAAGGTTTTGGACCGACCAATCAGTGACAAGATTATAATCGTAAGCAGTCTTCGGAATTCCCTTCAACTTCATTTGGTTTTGCATATCACCACCAATCAGAAGCGTCCATTTAAAGCAGGCTGTTCAACTACGTTTTGTTGGGTCGAAATTAGCAAACACCTTTGTTAAATCAACGTGTACTCAATAATTTTCACACAGTTTTAACAATGTAATGAGAAAGCGTAGCTGTACTTAGATAACTAACTATTTATAGATGCTGCTAAAACGCAACAATATAAATGTAGTCAGTAATGAATCAGTAAGAGCACCCATATATGGCTTGGTTATAAGTTAACAGGGGAACATGTTATGTAATCGCCAATCCTGGATTTTTCCCCAGCATATTACCATCTAACACTGCCAATACACACTGCCAATACACACATAGCTGCCCCTATATAGTCTATATGGTGGTCTAATAAGACACGCTTTAAAGTCTATGTTGTCTGGTCTAATTAAGGTGGTCCAATAAGACAGATGTTACTGTCTATGGGAATTACTAAGTGTATAGGTCCTATGGTGTAGGGTATGGCAGGGCAGGGTAGGGTAAGCTATATCTAAGTCTAGGGTAGCCTAATTAAGTGGGCTGGCTGGCCCTATATTAGACTACATAAGTTATTTTCCTAGGCTAGTCTAAGCTTTATATATATATATATATATATATATATATATATAGATATATATATATATATATATATATATATATATATATATATATATATATATATATATATACTATAGTCTAAGTTATAATAAAGCTATACTAATCTAAGCTATAATAGTCTAAGCGGTACTAGGCTATAGGCTAAGCTAAACTTGTCTAGACTAAACCATGCTAAGCTACACTAGGCTAAGCTATGCTATAGCCTAGGCTATAAGCTATACTAGACTAGTCTAGGCTAAACCATGCTGTATTTGCTAGTCCAGTCTAAGCCAGCAAAACTATGTTAAGCTATGCTAGTCTAAGCATAGTTAGTCCAGTCTAAACTGGACTATCTAGGCCTAGGCAAAAATATGTAATCTATGATCAGGTTAGCCTATGCTAGGCTAGGCATAAGGCTACTTTAGGATAAGCTAGCCTAGATGCTACATCTAGGGTAGCCTCCAGTGGCCTGGCTAGACTACAAAGATTTGCCTAGATTAGGTTACGCCTAATGCTAGCCTAGGCTATGGTATGACAGGCTAGACTTGGCTAGGTTGGCTAGGCTCTGTCTAAGGTATTCTAAGCTGGGATTGTTAGGCCTAGACTATGCTAGCCTAGGCTAAGTCCGGGGTAGTCTAAGCTGAACTAGCTATGCATAGGTTAGACTTCACAAGCTATATCTAGACTAGTCTATGTAGCTCTCTATTTTTAAATTGTCGAAAGAGATCCAAGCGAACCATCGATACTATTATCAATGTGTGTATGTGTCCCAATCTCACGACAACACACCAAACAAGACTTTGTGCTGCATTGGAAAATAGAATATATCACAATTTTTTATGAACTATATATCGCGATAGTTTCTGGTGCAATCTGATGTATCCCTAATTATCTACACATATTTTGAAAAAACGTAGGATAGGTTGCAGTCACCTGCGTCCATCCGCTTATCTCTTTAAAACTGCTTGATGGAATTCAATCAAACTTGTTATGTCAGTTACTCATACGATTATATTTTGTGGACTGCAAGGCGACATCTACATTAGACTCTGCCACCAGGACGGGGTGAGGGCAGATTGGACGGCGGGGGCAGAATGTCAAACTGTGAAATTCAACCAAATTTTGTATGTTAGTTACCAATATGATTGTACAATGCAAGACATTAAGCTCAGCCTCTAGGGTTGTGGTGGATGGGTGCGGGCAGAATGTCAAAGTTGACGAAAGCGTGTAGATTTGCGAGGGCATGCCATCGACTATGCATTCTAGCTCCTTTTTAATGTTTCATTTCAGGTTGATATTTTCTGATACAACATCGCGTAATCTATTTCTCTTTCTGCTGCTTAACTTGTCATTCGCATTTGTCGAGCTCACTTATGGTATTTGGACAAACAGGTAGGTTACCATAGTTTTCATAACTTCAGAATAAACAAGAATTAAAGACAGGTAATTCTTTAACCCTTTAACACTCATATCAGCCAAAAACGGCTACTGCATTGGTCTTGAGAAATGTCCATTTGCTGACCAAGAGAAGACAATTTTTGAAAATTTACCACTGGAATGACTGGCTCGATAACCGAGCCAGTCATTCATGTGGTACATTTTCAAAAATAGTCCTCTTGGTCTGCAAATGGACATTTACTATGAGAAAATTGAAATATTCTTAAACAAATTCAAGGCTTACAGGTTAAATATAAATTAATGATAGTGGATGATCATGCCTGTCGAGCTACCCCCCTCCCCCTCCCACGCTTCTCTTATGAGCATAGATCCCAGATGTAAAGCAGCTTGACTGGGTACTCAACTAATAAATCTCAAATATATTCTATTGAATCTTTGTTTTTCCAAAGTTTTCAGGAAATTTTTAACCATTTAATCAAATTGGCCAGAGTAACCCTAGACTAGCAGACTTCATAGCTTCTGTACAGATATTTTCCTGGTCAATGTCTTTGGCAGCTATCTATTATTTTCCAAAATATCATTTGAAATGTTAGACACCACCTATTTCGTTCAGAATGGCTACTTCTACCACCAAATTCATGGAGTGGCTATGGGCTCCTCAGTGTCGCCAGTGATCGCCAACCTCTATATGGAATCCTTCGAGCAACAAGCACTTAGCACAGCCACAGACCCTCCAGATTTCTGGTACCGATATGTGGATGACACTTTCACATGCCTGCACCTCTACAACATCCAACCTTTCACTGATCACCTCAACAGCATCGACCAATGCATCCAATTCACCAGCGAAGTCGAAGATGATGGCCAGATTGCATTTCTAAGATAGTCTTGGTACATGTCAGTGATTCCGGAACCACCAAACTTACCGCGTACAGAAAAACCCCACACACAGATCAATATCTAAATTTTCACTCTAATCACCATTTGGAACACAAAAGGTCAGTCGTCAGAACTCTATTTCACCATCATCACAGAAACATCAGACAAAAAAGAAGAACATCATCACATCCAACAGTCTCTCCTAGCTAACAGCTACACTTCGTGGATGAGAAAACCACCTCCCCCACCTCGTAATAAACCTCCAGATGTCGAAAAACTTCCACTAGTCAGACTTCCGTACATCCAAGGCCTATCAGAACACCTTGGCAGACTCTTCAGAGAACACCACATCAAAACCTACCACAAGCCCGTCAACACCTTAAGATCACAACTAGTAAGACCCAAAGATAAACTGACCACAGATGAATGCTCTGGAGTCATCTACAAGATCGAATGTGACCAATGTGAGGGGACATACATGGGCGAAACCAAAAGGCCTCTCAGCACCAGAGTCAAAGAACATCTTAAAACCAATTCCAACTCAGCTGTGGCAGAGCATACAGTATCCACTGGCCACATCATCCCCGCCAGCAGTGCCTCGGTCATCAACATTGAGACCAACTTATTCAAACAGAAGGTGAAAGAGGCCATAGAAATCTACAAGCATCAACCAACTATGAACAGAGACGAGGGCTACCGTATACCAGCAGTCTACCAGTCCATGCTGTCACGTGACTCCACAAGAACTTACCAGAGTGACGTTGCCAGCGACCGTCAGTTAGTGCTGAAGAAGTGACCGAGATGGTCATGAAAGCTACACTCAAACAATTTCTACATCCCGGAGAGGTAACTAATTTTTCCTTATTAAGGAACACTTTGTTTAAAAGCATTTCACCAATATAACTAGTTCATTGACCCTTTAACACTCAAATTTGTAAAAAAAATAATTAGAAAGTCAATTTTTACTTACTTGCAGACCAAGAGAATACAATTTTTGAAAATTTAATGTTGGAATGACTGGCTCGGCTATTGAGCCAGCCATTCCAGTGACATATTTTCAAAAATAGTCTTCTCTTGGTCTGCAAATGGACATTTCTCAAGACCACTGCAGAAGCCATTTGTGGCTAATATGAGGGTTAATGGCCAAGCCCACTAAAAATTGCAAGGGTCTTGGGAAATATCAATAGTATACATGTAGGCGAGGAGAATAGTAAATTATCAATAATTTAATCATTAACTATTCAAAAATGCTATTCTTTTTGCTTGTAAATTAAGTCTTTATATTTTCCTTGTCAATTTGTAATAAATGGATTTATTTTTATTATTACTAGCTCACCTGACCAGAATGGCCAAGTGAGCTTATGCCATGGCGACCATCCGTCTGTCCATCCAGTGTCTGGCCGTCAACCTTTGCTTAAAAACGTTACTCCTCATTAACCACTTGGCGGATTTCAACCTAATTTGGCTGAAAGGACCCTATGCGGGTAGGCTTCAAAACGTGTATACAGAATTTTGATTGGTCAATTATTCCGACACCCATCTTGAATTTTCCGAAAAATTTCTGGAAATCATTTAAAACACTGTTCCTCATTAACTGCATGAACAATTTCAACCAGATTTAGCTGGAAGGATCGTATGCTGGTATGGTTCAGAACTCGTATACAGAATTTTGATTGGTCAGTTTTTCTGGTGGCCATCTTGGATTTCCTGAAAATTTGTGGAAATCACTTAAAAGCGTACTTCTCATTCACCACTGGGCCAATTTCAATCAAACTTGGATGAAAAAACCCTAGCGTGGTATCCTTCAGAACTTGTATACAGAATTTTGATTGGTCTATTTTTCCGGTGACCATCTTGAACTTTGCAAAAAATGCCGGGAAATCGTTTAAAACGCTACTCTTCATTAACTGCTTGAGCAATTTCAACCAGACTTGGCTGGAAGGATACACAGGCTGGTAGGTTTCAAAACTTGTATACAGAATTTTGACGGGTCAATTTTTCCTGCTGCCAAATTGGATTTTCTGAAAATTTCTGGAAATCAGTTAAAAGGCTACTCCTCATTAACCGCTTGAACGAGTTCAAGCAAACTCGGCTGAAAGGATCCTATTGTCGTAGCCTCTAGAAACTCTATTCAGAATTTTGATAGGTCAATGTTTTAGCAGAAATCTCTGATTTTCCGGAACAATTTAAAAACCGTACTCCTTCAATCAATGCCCCGATTTCAACAAAACTTGGGTGGGTCGATCCTATGCTGGGGTAGGCTTCAACATATTAAACGGGAGTCTTGATTGGGCAATTCTTTGGTGGCCATCTTGGATTTTCCGAAAATCATCCATCATGTCTATTTAAATGCAAAGGGTTTAAATGCCATTGGTCCAGGTGAGTGCCACAGGCCTTTGGACCGCTTGTTAAAATTAAATTTTGTAATGTTTAATGCATTCTTTTCTTGCAGCCTGGGCTTGATCTCAGATTCATTTCACATGTTCTTTGATTGTACAGCATTGCTAGCAGGCCTGGCAGCCTCGGTCGTATCGAGATGGCGAACAACAGAGGCTTTTTCATTTGGGTATGGTTGCACTATCGATCATTCATCCTCCATGTTTTGATCATTTTCATCTCAGTTGGCATTTTAATAGAGGGATACATTTCTAGTTGTCTTCCAGCATTTCTTGCTAAGCTCCACTCACTATTTATGTACCTGTTGAAATCAGTTTATATACTTTGAGCCTTGAATTCACAGAATCCCATTTTCAAGGTAATTGTACAGACTACAGGTAAGATGGTTAAATTTGTTTAACTCCATTTGTTAGGCCAGCCAAAAAGGCTTCTACTTTAGTCTTGAGAAATGTGCGTCTGTTTGGTCTTGATAAGTGGAGAAAAGTATTTCTTGAAAATTTATCACTGGAATGCCTGGCTCGATAACCGAGCCAGTAATGCAGGTGGTAAATTTTCAAAAATAATATTCTCTTGGCCTGCAAATGAACATTCACACAGTGTAAATTTTGATTATCTTGAGCTTTAATAGATCTATGTATAAATATCTTCTTAATAATGGTAATAGTGATAATCAGGATAATTTGGAACCATCGAATTTGTTCAAGATTTCATTTTTTTTATAGAAAATTTCCATTTGCAGACCAAGAGATGACTATTTTTTTTAATTTACCATTGGAATGACTGGCTCGGTATGCGTAATGCCATTTCTAAGTAATTGTGGCCGTTGTTCAGAATTCACTTGACAAAACAATAGTGATTCTAATTTCCTTTGTTTTTTAGCTAAATATATAGGGTCAACCTTAATCTGCGGTGGGCAACCTGAAAATGCATGCATGACATCATAGGTTGCCTGCAGGGTAACTAGATCTTTTCATTTATTTCTATCCCTGATCATCCCTTCAGCTTCTGATCCTGCCAGCCCATAACAAATTCTGCAATGATCTTGAGATTTGGGAGAATTTATCACTAGAATGACTGGCTCTGTAACTGTCATTCTCCTTCGATTAATACTCGCCATTCTATTACTTCTGATACAGCTAGCCTGGATAGCTGGGCCCTAGGACTATAGACTTAGTAAGCTTTACCGACTCCTGGAACCGGGTACTCGGCTCCAAACTGCCGAGTACCCGTTTGCCATGAAGCTCATTCTTGTTTGCATAGCAACAAGAGACACATGCTTTTTTGCAGTTGGAAGTCTTGAGATTATATTACGTCTTTTTTCTGTGTAATTGTGATAGCTTTGTGTGCTCTCTAAGGATATATTGGATTACCATGGATGCAGCCGATGATAACCAGGTCGTATATTTCCATGTTATTCCATAGTTAAAAGACTTAGGTCTTCAAAATTTCGTCTGTGTCGCATGTTCCAATTTCTAACCCCAAAGAATCTGGGACGTGTGTTAACAACGAAATATGCCAGATGATCGCCTTCCTTTAAACTCCAACAGGTGATCGGCAGATATGAAATACGGTGTTGGCTTGACAGTGTTTTAACACGAAAATCGGCTGACGTCGTTCTCCGTAAGATCCGAGCGGGTGACATCACACCCGTGTTGCTTGGATGTTTATGTGAAGAAAATGTTTCATTAATTCACGCATCTGATTCTAGGTGCTGCATACTTTAATTGGTACCAGAAAAACTTTGTTATCACAATCTGTTTGCAATGATCAGTGGTTTCAAAATTCTTGATTTAGATGTGTGGTCTGCAGTTTTACCGTGTGCTACAGCAGTTTGTTTACATTTTGTTGTTTCTTCACATACCGTTTTGGCCTTCGTTAGGAGTATAATTTATATTTATTAGTAAATATACCCTGAATGCTATGCGATATGATTCCTAGTTCCGTTATACATCCTTGAGGATCAGTGTATGGGTGTATTATTGCCCGCTTCGTTCTTGTCGTCATAATCAATACGATCTTTGCTGTAACGTTGCGGGAGGTTTACAGTTAATTTATGATCAAAATATTTGAAAATTAATTGTCTGCCTTCCATTCCTGTTTCGTTCCGCTTGCTTATTGTAGGTTTGTGCGTATTTATAGGCCAAGCCAGCTCCGCCATCATGTGACGAGTGCCACAAATTCGTGAGGGTTCTATTCAAGGACCATGTCTGTTTCCGCTGTACTAGGTGTAATCTTGACAGTAGGTGTAACGTTTGCGCAGTGTGGTTGGTCGATATGATGATTAAGTTCCTTGCCCAGAAGGACTTGGCAGGGTCTGGCGCGGGGTCAGGCAGTCCGAAAGTAAATCGTGGAGCGTCCGTTTCAGCCCTTGGGGGCGTTCCATGTCTGCAGCCGCAGATGGCACCGCCGGCGTGGTTTGATCCTGCTATGCAAGGCTTCTTGCATAGCGTTCTGCCCACGCTGGTGTCAACCCTGCTTCCCGTGTTTGATTCGGACCCTGTCCTTGGACAGGGTTCTGGACTGGCCACCGAGGGAGCCGTCTCGTACAGCCCCCTGGCAGTCTCGTCGTGCTCCGGTCTGATGGGCTCTGTTTCTCTGCGGCCACTTCCGGGTGGTCCAGTAGCGGTGGCCGGTCCGTCAGGCATGGGAGGCGTCCGCCAGGATGGCTCCACGGTTTCCTCATCTAGTGACGGCTCTTCGGGGTCTGAAGATGTGGAAGCCGAGGAGGAGACATTGCTGCGGCCTGTGATGCCGCGGGTGGAGAGCATGGAGATCGATTCCGTCCTGGACGGAGCTGTCCTCCATCTGTCTGGCTTGGCGCAAACCAGGGCAGCGGCTCCGCCCGTGGTTGAGGCCACTCCGGTAGCAGGCACCGGTCCCGTGATGGTTGGTTTGCCACCTATCTCGCCTTGTCCAGCGGTCAGACATAGGGTGCCGTTGGCGCCCATGTTTGGCCACGGTTCCTCAACCGCTACGGGTCCACACGGTTTTCCGTGCGGGCCTACTCCATGGACTGGTGTGTTCCATGGGGTGGCGGTGGAACCGTATGGTACCGGAGTTCCTGGCGTATCAGCAATGGCTCCTAGCCGGGAGGCCGTTGCTGGTAGGGCCGTGAACATGTCAACGGGTGATGTGTTCACGGTAGTGTCCTCCTCGGAGACAGATTGGTCTGAGGCTCTGGCTTGGCTAGCCAGAGTAGACCCGTCTGTGGTTTCGACCACGGCCGAGGAGGATGCACCCCGTCCATCGGTTGCATCGATTAGGACAGGGATCTTGCTCGCAACCCAGATCCAGTCTATTGGACTGGATCCAAGGTTTATGGAGTTGCTGGATGCTATTTATAGCAAACAAGTCCTGACCAAGGGCCAGCTTCCTGCGGCCTCCAGGGAGGTGCGGGCGAGGTGTCGTATTCCACGGGGGGAATACAACATGTATGGTGTTGTCCCGATGGTCACCGAGGATGACCGCTGGGTACTGGGTGTCCAGAGTGCTGGAGCGGGTGGCCCCACCCCGGCACTGGTACACAAAGCTCAGGTACACCATGATGAAGTCCTGTCTCTATGTGATGAAGGGGTGAGGGCAGCAATGAGTGGTGTCAACCACTCATCGCCTTCTTCAGTCGGTGTGGGCTGAAGAGGGGGGCAGGCCACCCTGTGCCACCTGTGGCGCTTTCGTGCATTAATGACGACCTGGTGCTGTCTATGGATGCATTGGCAAGGGTGCAGGCGCGTGTGACAAGGTCCAGGATGCAGATGGTCCTTGACCATATGTGTCCAGCTACAGCCGTCAGGGACCGTCTTCTTGGGATGCCCCTTACAGGCCGTAGCATCTTTGGTGGCCAAGCGTGGGTCATCTTAGAGGACACGGCCAGCATTGCGCAGAATCGGTTGGCAGTTAATCTGCAGCTAGTGCATCAAGCGCACGCACTAGGGGCTGTAGCCAAGCCGCTAACCGGGCAACCTTCTAAGAAGCAGAAAAAGCACAAAAGCAAGGCGAAAGCTAAGCCAAGTGCTGCTTCTGCTTCTACTGGGTTTTCTCAGCTGCCTCCGGCGAAGAAGGTTGTGGAGGCCCCTACCCTCCCCAATGTTGCTCCTGATTGCCCGAGAGGCGGGAAGGGTAAGTCCTCAAAGGGCGGAAAGAAGGGAGCGTATCGTACCCTCGATCGCCCGAGAGGCGGGAAGGGTAAGTCCTCAAAGGGCGGAAAGAAGGGAGCGTATCGTACCTGAGGGTACGAGGGCTCCCTTCATATCTGCCTGGACCGCACCTGTGCGACAGGAACGGCGGTGCCAGTTAGACCGGCCAAGCCAAGACCAAAATGGGTCTCACTCTCTCTCATCAAGAGAGGGGGGGGAAGCGTATCGCGAGCCAGACACCCCCATTAGGCGTCGATGCGTCTATAGTGGGTCAAAGGCTCATGCGTTTCGTCGAGGTTTGGCGAGGTGTGACGTCAGACAGTCTGGTCCTGGTATGGTTATCCCAGGTGTACATGCCGGAGTGGTGGGATTTTCCACCACAGAATCTGTCTTTGCCACCTGTCTGGTCACCCGTAGCAAGGGAGCCAGACAAGTTAGAAGCCATTCAAAATGAAGTATCAGGTTTGCTTCTGAAGGGAGCAATAAAACCAGCAAACCGGAACACTCCAGGCTTCTATTCAAACATGTTCCTTGTCCCCAAGAGCACAGGGGGATGGAGACCCATACTCAATCTCAGGCCATTAAATTGGTTTATCCATACGCCTCAGTTTCAGATGGAAACTGCGAGGTCGGTAATGGCAGGATTGAGGAAGGGAATGTGGTGTGTGTCGATCGATCTGAAAGATGCATATTTCCACATTCCAATGAACAGGAGTTGTCACAGGTTTCTGAGATTTCTCGCCGATTCCAGATCCAAATGCCGTCGATAGAGACGCTCTGGCGATAAGCTGGAGAGGGATGCACGCTTACGCGTACCCACCCACCATTCTTCTACCGAAGATATTGGTGAAGATCAGGGAGGAACCATGCCTGGTCTTGCTAATAGCGCCAGCAGGGTATGGTTCACGGATCTTCTAGATCTGCTGGTGGAAAATCCGGTGAAGTTACCCGAGATTCCGAACATAATCTCCCAGGCCAAGGGACGCTTCCTACATGAGCGTCCCAAAATGTTCATATTGACTGCGTGGATGTTATCAAACAACGTTCCACATCGGAAGGCTTTTCTCGACAAGCTGCAGATTTCATCGCAGCTGCGAGAAGGAGGTCAACCTTCAAGTCGTATAACAACAAGGTTAACAGATTTGCAGACTGGTGTGAAGAAAAGGGTATTGATACCTTTCAATCCACTATTCAGCAAATAGCAGACTTTCTCTGTGAGCTGTTCTTTTCAGGACTAGCTCCTGTCACAATTGCTGGATACAATTCAGCTTTGGCATCAGTTATCCGTTGTCTAGCCAACAGGGATAGTCCAGAGGTGGCTCAGTTGAATGTGATGGTGAAGGGAATGAGCAATCTCCGACCGAGACAACCGGTAGTCATTCCAGCCTGGAGTCTGTCTTTAGTGCTTAATGTACTGGCCAAGCACCCTTTCGAACCGTTGCGTTCGACTAGTCTAAAGCATTTGACTCTTAAGGCAGTTTTTCTATTGGCAGCTTCCTCAGCTGGAAGGTGCTGTGAGATCCATGCACTTTCAACAGAGAGGGACCGATTTATTGTCTCCGGAGAGGGTCTGCGTCTACTGCCAAGAACAGAGTTTATGTCCAAGAATCAATCTTTGAAATATCCCGGCAAACCGATCATTATACCGAAACTAACTAGGTTTGATCGTGATGCCAGTGTCTGGTGCCCAGTCCGTGCTTTGACTAAGTAAAAAAACCAGACAGACTCGTTACGGTCGAATGATAGACATCTGTGGATCTGCCATAAGAAGCCATATGGCGCCGCATCCATGGATTCTATCTCTCGTTGGGTAGTCGAATGTATTCAGACTACCCATGACATTGCGACTGGGCACCAGGTGCAATGCGCAAGGGCACACGATATTAGAGGAATAGCTGCCTCGACCGCCATTTACAATGGTGTTCCATTAGAGGACATCATGGCTGTTGCACAATGGCACTGAGTCCTCTTTCATGGATTACTGTATGAGGGATGTGTCAGACTCCGCCAATCCACTCGCTTTAGCTGTTTTGAAACGATAGTTATACGACTACACTGCTCTTCTCCCTTTTTTGGCATTTGTAAGAAAGAATTAAGAAGCAGACATGGTCGAGCGAGAGGATGTCAACCAGATTGTGTCACTGATGGCCGGACAAGTGAATGGTTGGAGGCTCCACGTCTGAAATCCAAATATCATGAGGTAATTCAAGATTGAGAATTTTTTGTATTATGTCTATATATCATGTTCATTCATCTTATATATTCATGCTCATTCCCAGGCTAATATATGCAAAGAGCAGTTAACCCTCTTGGCATATTTGTGTTTCAGGCGAGATGCATGTTCGTGAGTTCTCACCCTTTTCTTAGGAGAAAGAACGGGGGGTGTGCAGTGATGCGAATGTGATTCGGTTCCGTTAACTTGATGGTCCTTTTAGGTCTCCATTAATCAAGTTTAAGTCTAGCTCTTTCTCCAAGGGGCAAAAGTAGCAATTGATGGCTTGCCCCTTCCCACCAGGTTACTGTCTAAATCTGGTATATATATCAGAAGTAATAGAATGGTGAGTATTGATCGAAGGAGAATGCAGGAAATTTCAATTTCCCTTTCTCCGAGATCTAACAATACTCACCATTCTATTACGGACCCAGCCTCCCAGCCCCACGGAGGCAAGCCATGGGTATCTCTTGTTTGGTGGCTATGCAAACAATATGATCTTCATGGCAAACGGGTACTCAGCAGTTGGGACCCGAGTACCCGGTTCCAGGACTGGGTAAAGCTTACTAAGTCTATAGTCATAGGGCCCAGCTATCCAGACTAGCTGTATCAGAAGTAATAGAATGGTGAGTATTGTTAGATCTCAGAGAAAGGGAAATTGAAATTTCCTGCATTCCAGTGGTAAATTTTTTTTAATGTTTTTCTTGTCCTGCAAATGGACATCCAGTGTGAAAAAATATGATATTCTTGACTAATCATAAGATTAGTCAAGAATATCATATTTTTGCACACCGGATCTCCATCTGCAGGACAAGAAAAACATTAAAAAAAATTAATTAAATAACGTTTAATTAATCTTCCATTACACATGTGAGATAATCTTATTTCATGCATTTACCAGTCCATGTGTTTATTCTCAGATATGTCAGGGCAGAGGTTATAGCAGGGTTCATCAATGGACTTTTTCTGCTTTTCATTGCATTCTTCATCTTTTCCGAAGCGGTTGAGGTAATAATAATAATAATAATAATAATAATTATAATAATAATAATTTTATCATAGTAATTAATTATAAAACCCAAATGAAGCCTTTTAAAATAGGACAAATATTGACCTTGAAATGTGCTAGTCAGGCAGGTACTGGTATCATAGTGCACACAGGGTTTACCGTACGAAGGGGAATTATTGCTTAAATATTAATGCTTTGGTCTAGAAAACCTAAATGTTTGCTTCTTGAACATCTATTTGAAGAACAATTCAGAAAACTTTCAAAATCTACTACTGAAATAACTGGCTCGATAGTTAAGCCAGTCATTCCAGTGGTAAATTGTCAAACAAATGGTCTTCTTGTCCTGCAAATGGAGATTCCTCAAGATCATTGCGGAGACCGATTTTGGCTGGTTTGACAATTAAAGGGTTAATGGAGAATTTCCCTGGGTCAGTGAATTTTTAAATTACATAACGTTTAATGGTCATGCCTGCCAAAAGTGGCCTCTGGTATGGTCTTGTGGAATGTCGATTTCCAGGCCAAGAAAATAAAATTTTTGAAAATTTACCACTGAAATGACTGGCTCGATAACCGAGCCAGTCATTCTAGTGAAAAAATATTCAAAAATTGTGTTCTCTTGGCCTGGAAATCGACATTCAGTAAGCAGATATTTCAATTTTTGGGATCCAATTTGACCATTAAAGGGTTAAGCAAAGATTGCCACTTGAATGGAATAATAAAGTATATTTAGAGTAACTGCATCTATGTTGATGTTAAATGCACTATAGATGTATTTATTGTTTCATAATTGTGCTACTATGGTGTAATTATCTGACTTTGTATGGATGACACCCCCCCCCTCTTTAGATGCGGGTACATGTAGCCTCCACAAATTTTGTGGCCTCCGAGTCTATCTTTCGAGAAAGGTAAACCGCAATAATTGAAGAGTAACTCATCACTGTCCCTTCTAATGATGACTATAGTCTATTTTTTATTCATGCCCAAATTCATCTGTGCTTTGAAATTGCTCAAATTTATTTTTATTGAGGCATTCATTAAAAAAACCTGCATATGCTGTTGTGTGATGTTTTTAAAGTAACCCTTTCACGATGAAGCCGGCCAAAATCAGTGGTCTTGGGGAATGTCCATTTCACTTCAAGAGTATACTTACCTCCCTAATACTTTTGATATTGCTAAATATTGGCTTTCACTCAATAAACACTCAGATTTAAAACAGTTAGGTGCCCCTACTGGGCAGGGAGTCAGAGCGTAGTCTGGCGGATGCCAGCCCCACCACCGCGCATGCGCAGACTAGCACTTCCTCTTTGCTAGATTATTGGCAAAGAGATCACACATGTTTTTTTGTTCAATAGCTTTTTCGCTCTCTTAAACTGTTTAAGTGGTGTTTGTTTGGAGTGTTAGTCACTTTTTTGGATGGCGGATAGGAATACGTCGCCACAGGAGGACGGAGGACCTTTAAATCAGGTGACTTCTAGTAAAATTAGCGAGTTTTCTTCCCGGTGTATTGTGTTTCCGGGACTCGCGTTTACCGTGATAAGCGCCTTAGTTAGTTGGTTTAGGTCAACTCGGTGCTACCTAGGACTAATTTCTCTTTCTGTTTCTGTCCACAGGTCTGTATGACGCTAGGTTGTGACGTCACAGTACCAGAGAATTAGTATTCTCTCCACCATGGTTCCATTTCCTACTAACACTGTCAGGTTATCTAACCAAATGAAAAATTATGCCCAGTGAGTTGGAGGCCTGGTATAAAGGTCTTCTCACTTTGCCCTCTTGTTCCAATTCCTTCCCCATGAGGTGGAGAGAGTTAAGAGGCGTGCAGATGGTGGAGTTTCCGGTTCGTCACGTTGGATGGTTTGTCTATACAAAGTGTCAGGTATCTAGTCATTGATAATGTGGTGATGTTAATTATTGTAAACAATCAAAGGGAGATAATTAACATTTTTGCCAGTAAAGAGTTATCTATATGTATCTGATGGTTGTGTAGTCAACTTATCCATTCAGCATACAATTCGTCTTTGCACTTGGATGTTTTGTTGGGATCGAATTTTTCCTGTCACGGGATTAATGACGTCATAATCAGCTGGCTATGTATTTATTAGCAATTCAAGCGCTAGGCTGGTTTTTGATGTATATTGATCTTTATGATCGTTTTTCCTTCTCCTTGAGTTGGATTGAGTTTCTAAGCTTAACTAGTTGCTCATACTCCTTGTCCTTTGCCCTGTTTCAGGGACCGGGTTGCGCGTCCTGTGGACGTTTTATGCATGTGAAGTTCTGGCCGCATCTGTGTTATCGATGTAGCCCTTGTGGTCCATTGATTAATTGTGACATATGTAAGCACTGGGGGGGCGTGTTAATGTCCGAATTCTTGTGCTGCTTACAGGCGACGGACAAGGTGGTAGTGGTGGAGAAGAAGAAGGAGCGGAAACGAGAGGTTGTAAGTGAGAAGGGTAAGGGGAAGGTCTCGTCCGCGGTGGATATGGAGACCTTCCGGACCGAGATGTTGGGAGAGATGAGGAGGACAATAAAAGATTTGGTTCCAGGGTTGCTTCGTGGCATGCTTCCTGGACCAGATCCTTTATTGTCCTCATCATCGGCTTCGGAGCAGGTAATCCCCGCCTCTGGATCGATTTTCCTTAGTCCGCTTCCGTTGTCCGACGATTCAGAGGTGGCCCCATTAGAGGGGGCGTTCCACGGCCCTGGCAGCAGGCTTATTGCCGCGCCGATAGGGGACCGTGGACGGTTGTCGCTGGAACCCGCTGGCTGCTTATCAGTCCAGGGGTATCCGCACGCCGCGGTGGCCAGTACCTCCTATGGCACCGTTCCTGGTCAGCCCGGGTTAGCTCTCTTTGCTGACCCGGGGTCTAATCTTTCTGACCAGGGTGATGAGGATTACCTGCTAGGGTCGCCGTCTGACGACGTGGACATGGATGAAGACGTTTGTGCACCCCTCGCGGGGAATACAGGCGCTTTTTTCCACGGTATTACTCACCCTGGAGTAAGGTCCGCGGTTCAGGTGGTGGCCCAGGGCGCTGCTGATGGCCAGCGGTACCGCATACCTCGGCTTGCCGAGAGTGTAGCTGGTGCTGGCCGGGCCCGTGGTAGAGCTATATATACCCCGCGCTCTACCGCGGTGCCTGCTCCTGGTCAAACCAGTGATATTCTCATGCCGGTGCTGACAGGCCCGCATGTTTTCCCTGGCTTGCCAGGTGTATCAGCGTACCCGCCGTCAAGTACTGCTTGCGCTCAGGAGGAAGACGAAGGACCCCGTCTTGTAGAGCGCTCGCAGTTAGCCACGGAGGAGGATTGGTATGACGCTTGCCAGTGGTTGGTGAGCGTTAGGCCTGATCTGCCCGTGGAGCAGTCGGCTAGCCACCGTGTTCACACGCCGTGGTTAGCTGGGAAACCAACTGCTAACGCTATGCCTTCTCTGCCGCTGGCGGAGCATGTCGTTGACATGTTCAAGGCGGCGGAGGCGTCCATTAACACGAGTGGACGTCTCGCGAAGGCCCCTCGCGAGGTGGCCAAGCGTTGTCGCATCGTGCCCCTGGACTACCAGCGGTACGGTGTGGTACCCAAGCCCAGCGTGGATGACCGCGCGGCTTTGGGTGAGGATACGCGGCCAGGATCCCGTTCTGACGCGGGGGTCTTGTGCGCGAACGCGTTGCGTTCGGCGAATACCGCGTTGCGTGATGCGGAGGAGAGTGGGCGGGCTTCGATTGCCGCTCTGTCCCACGTCTCCCAGCTGTTACAGGGGGTAGTAACGGCATCCGCATCGCGCCAGCCAGGCCCGCTCGCGGTCCAGCGTACCATCCAGGATGGTATTAACCTGGCGCTGGACTGTATGACGCGGGCGGTGACCAGGAGTGTCAGGGCAAGACGCACATTTGCCCTGGACAATTTGTGCCCGTCTCAGGACCTGTATAATAGGCTACTCCGTACGCCTATGACGGGTCCTGGTCTTTTTGGAGGTGAGGGATGTCGCCACCTCCAGGAGACGGTCACCCTGGTGAATAACCAGAGGGCGCTGCGCGAACAGTTTGAGGTACTGCGTCGTGCTAACGTTCGCGCCGCGGCCCCTGCGTATCGTCCCCTGCAGGCTCGAGGTGGTGCTGGCCAAGTCAGAGGCCAGCCGCCGTCGCAGCGCCGGCCTCGGCCGCGTGCGATTCGGCCAGCAGTGAGGGGGGCGCAGGCTCCTCAGCCGCCGTCAGCCAGGCAGCCGCCCGTGCACCGAGGTGCGCGCGGGGCGGGGCGGGTCGCGCGAGGATCTGGGCGTGGTTATCGTTCCTGACAGGGCGCTTACCGCGGTAAGGACCACGCCGGTGTGTATGGCGACGGAGACAGTGCCGCTCTTGCATGCCTTGTGTCCACCGCGGTCCCTAGGTGGACCGGTGGGAGGCCGGCTTGCCGACCACATGCAAGAGTGGGAACGGTTAACTCAGGACCGTTTAGTCTTGCGATGGCTTTCCGTGGGGTATCATCCAGAGTGGATGACAGGCCCGCCGTCGCGACTGTCTCTGGTGCCAATCTGGACTCCCGTTCCGAGAGATCCAGATCAAAGGTTGTGTATCGAGGAGGAGATAAATTCCCTCGTACAAAAAGGAGCTATTCAGCCGGCACAGAGGTGTCCGGGCTTCTATTCAACCCTGTTCTTGGTAACAAAACGCACCGGTGGGTGGAGACCGATTCTCAACCTCAAGCCATTGAACAAGTTCATCGAGACGCCCAGTTTCAAGATGGAAACGGTGCGCTCGGTGTTGGCGGGGTTGGAGAGGGGGATGTGGACGGCGTCGATAGATTTGAAGGACGCTTATTTCCACATCCCCATCCACAGGAGTTTCTGTCGCTTCCTGAGATTTGCATTCCAGGGCAGACAGTGGGAATTCAGGGTGTTGCCCTTCGGAATTTCCACGGCTCCTCGGGTTTTCACCCGTGTGGTTCTTGCGATCACAGCATACCTCCGCAGGAGAAGCATAGCAGTCCACACGTACATAGACGACTGGCTGTTGAAAGCGCACACCCGGGAAAGTTTGTCCGCCAATCTGGAGATTGTTTTGAAAATTCTCACAGACTTGGGCTGGATGATCAATTTCCCAAAATCAGAGCTGACTCCATCCCAGAAGTTTGTTTACCTGGGGATGTTCTTCGATCTGGAGACAGGATATGTTTATCCTACTCAGGAGAGGGTTCAAATACTCATCTCGTTGATTCAGTCAGTGTGCGACAGTCGTCATGTCCTGGCACGGGTTTACTTGAGAATGCTGGGGTTGATGGTTTCGTTGGAACCAGTCATTCCTCAGGCCGCCTTACGCAGGCGGCCGATCCAGTTGTTTCTCATGACACAATGGACCCAGAGTACAGGTTCGCTGGACTCGAATGTGTCAGTGTTGGCGCCTCTGATTCACCACCTGCAATGGTGGTTGAATACAGAGAATCTCTTACCGGGGGTTTTGCTAACCCCTCCCCACCCTCAGGTGACTGTGTATACAGATGCATCGATGGAGGGCTGGGGAGCTTGCCTGGAAGAATCCACGATATCAGGGCTTTGGAATCTGGAACAGTCACAGGAACATATAAATCTACTGGAGCTAAGAGCAGTAGTCCTGGGCCTGGAACATTTCTTACAGAAAGTTCAGGGCAAGATTGTTCTTATTCGTTCAGACAACTCAACAGTTGTGACTTACATAAACCGCCAGGGCGGAACGAAGTCGCCCAGTCTCTGTATGATGACATGGAAACTGCTATGTTGGTGTCTGGATCACCAGATTACCTTGAAAGCAGTTCATATTCCGGGAAGGTTAAACCTGCTTGCAGACTCATTGAGCCGAAGGATGAGTGTTTTACCCACGGAATGGCAACTAAATCAATGTGTGGCGGATCGTCTGTTCGACCATTGGGGGAAACCCAACATCGATTTGTTCGCAACGAACAAGAATGCGAAGATGACGACGTACGTCTCTCCGATTCCGGATCCAAGCGCTTTCGCAACAGATGCGTTAGCTATCAGCTGGGGGAGAATGTATGCATACGCATTCCCTCCAGCAATCCTGATTCCAAAAATTCTTCAGAAAATCAGACAAGAGGAATGCCAAGTGCTTCTGATCGCCCCGGATTGGCCAAGCCGATCATGGTATACGGATCTGCTGGACCTTCTGGTCTGCAATCCGGTTCCTCTGCCTCTGATGGACGATATTATCTTCCAGGGCAAGGCCCTTCACAACAATCCGTCAATGTTCAGATTGACTGCGTGGATGTTGTCAAGGAATCTAGAATTAAGGAGGGCTTTTCTGAGCAAGCAGCCATGTTTATGGCCAAAGCCAGGAGGGGGTCAACCTCCAGAGCATATAATTATAAAATCAACAGATTTGCAGAATGGTGCTCAAAAAGATGTATTGATCCAATGGATTCATCTATTCAAGTAGTGGCTGATTTCCTCTGTCACCTCTATGATGCCTATAGCCTCAAGCCTAACTCTATTGCTGGTTATAAATCAGCATTAATGTCTGTTATTCCTTGCTTGGCTAAGAGGGGAAGTGATGAAGTAAATACATTGAATGTATTAATTAAAGGCATGGGCAATCTAAGACCAAGGAATCCTCCTGTGATTCCGTCTTGGAGTTTATCGCTAGTGCTTCAAGTACTAGGTGATAAGCCTTTTGAACCACTTAGTTCCATTTCTATGAAACTATTAACACTGAAGACTGTGTTTTTAATTGCTGCGGCCTCGGCTAGGCGTAGGAGTGAGATTCATGCCTTATCAGCCGAGGATGACCGTTTTGTGGTTTCAGGGGAAGGCCTTAAGCTGCTACCTAGGATTAATTTCTTGGCTAAAAATCAGTCGTTGAAATATCCAGGTCAACCTATTATTTTGCCTGCTTTAACTAGATATGATCCTAATTCTAAAGCATGGTGTCCCGTCCGGGCGCTGCGCCGGTACAAACAACGTACGGCGGCATGGCGCACCGACCAGTCAGCGTTATGGTTGTCATATATTGAACCCCATGGGAGGGCTTCTAAGGACACCATTTCCAGGTGGATTGTGGAGTGCATTCAGTTTTGCCATAAATCCGCCACCGGGAAGCAGGTTGACGTGGCCAAGGCTCACAGTGTCCGCGGCGTAGTGACATCCACGGCCCTATTTAATGGGGTCCCTGTGGATGATATTATGTCGGTGGCTCAGTGGCACTGTGAGTCAAGTTTTACAGACCATTATCTCCGTGACACCTCTAATCCTCTCGCCTTGTCGGTTTTGAAAAAATAAATCGGTTTATATTTTTTGAGGTGATTTCCTCATTACTTATATATATCACAATTAATTTATGGAAACACCCACTTTTTTGGGCCTGCATCAGTCTTTACCGATGGGAAGATGATGTCAGCAGCCATTTTCAACAAGGTCAGTCTTGTTCATGTGTTGTCCGTTGTTGATTGTATTGTCACGATTACCCGTTATTAATATGGTGATGGTTTGTGTATTTGTGTGGTTCATTGTTGAGAGTTACGAAAATGGAGCTTTTTCGTCTCTGTCCTGTAGTACATGGCACTTGTACGTAGAGAGCGTATAGGACATTGAGGTCAGTCGACTCTTCCTCCCAGGAAGGAGGGGGGGGGAGCGCATATGACATTCGGTCATCTCTCATACATCGGTCGTGTTATCCGATGGTTAGTCAAATCCTGACTGTTTTTTCTTACAGTTTCAGAAGTTTAAGTGCCTTAAACGCAGAAAAGCGTATTGGGATGAGCTGGTCTTTTGACCTCGCCTCCCTCCCGCCAGATTCACTTTCGAATTCTGGCAATATCAAAAGTATTAGGGAGGTAAGTATACTCTTGAAGTGAAATAAACGAAATCTAGGATTTCTTTTTTCACGAGAGAGTTGATACTTACCTCCCTAGATACGGACCCGGCCTCTCCACCCCACAGAGGCTCGGTCTTCAGGCTCTTAATAGTTGCATGTGTGTCAGCCAATAATCTAGTCAGAGGAAGTGCTAGTCTGCGCATGCGCGGTGGTGGGGCTGGCATCCGCCAGACTACGCTCTGACTCCCTGCCCAGTAGGGGCACCTAACTGTTTTAAATCTGAGTGTTTATTGAGTGAAAGCCAATATTTAGCAATATCAAAAGTATTAGGGAGGTAAGTATCAACTCTCTCGTGAAAAAAGAAATCCTAGATTTCGTTTATTTGCAGGCCAAGAGAATTTTTTTTATTTACCACTAATGACTGGCTTGATAACCGAGCCAGTCATTCCAGTTATAAATTGTAAAAAATTGTCTTCTCTTGGCGTGCAAATGGACATTCAATAAGTATTTAAATATTTTGAACAAATTTATTCATTAAATAGTTAAGCTAAATCAAATCCTATTAATGCGAATTGAGAATGTTTTGAGATGTATAATAAATGTCTCTTATTAACTTGACAGCGAGCTGTGGAGCCACCTGAGGTGAAACATGAGCGATTGTTTCTCGTCTCTGTTGCTGGTTTTCTTGTCAACTTAGTTGGAATATTTGCCTTTCAACATGGACACAGTCATGGTGGTGGTGGTGAGTATATTCTCTTAAAAAATCTGTAAAATGACAGTAGGTATGGTAATGGCTGAATCCAGTTTTAGCTATGCCCAGCCCATTCCTAATTATACTCCGCCCATGCTTTGTCCATATTGGGATCAGTTGAGCGCTGACCTCCATAAACATCAGTTTCCAGAAAACTATACAGGTAAGCCTATGGCAGTAACAGCGCCCAGTCAGATTAGTTTCAAAATATTCAACAGAATGTTTATTAAATAGTAAAGAGATCCTGTACAATTTGTACAACTTGACGGACTATTGAGCGTAAACTTATAACAGACTTAGATACATCATTCATGATGTAATTTATTGTGATGTCAACCTACATGTGACTTAATTAAAGCTCTCATGTTCCATTAAATATAGACACTTTTGCACGAGATATGAGATGCCTGTTCATTTTACCCAGCATGCAGTGCTACCTGGCGTGCAATACTACCCAGCATGCAATGCCCTGACTCCATAATCGTTGGAACTATTGGATGCCATATTCGTTTAGTCTATTGTCTGCACAAGCCAGGATTTCTCAAACAAAATCAACCTGCTTGCACGTGCAAATAGTCATTTGTCCTCCAGCTCTGGAAGCATAAGCATGCACGTAGGGCGTGTTCACGACAGTACATTCGACGATCTCTATTTCAACACTGTTCAGAGAAAGTGTGTCAATGTTCAGGAGAAAATAGGAGAAGGCTTTTATATACATTGACAGTAATTTGCGTGAAAGTTGTTGCTATCAATGACAGCACCAAGATTCATTCAAATCATTGTCAAAAAAATTAGTATGTAATGCAATTACTACCCGTTATATATTTGATATAAATTTTATTTAAAAATTTTGCTGCAATAGCTTTTTACTTCGAATAATACTTACCCGATGTACTATTATGATAATGTCTATTATCTAGTCTAGCTCAAAATAAACAATTAAAACTCCGCACTCTCCTGGTCCTGCCCACACTGTGTCCAGAAATTACCATAGCCGCAGGTAATGAGTCAATTCCCAATCACAGTCAGATACGTCTGTTTTGCTCTCCTTGCTAGTCGCGGTTTTAAGCTCTCTAAAATTTTCTATTTTCTACGGAGTTAGCAGTTTCGGTGTGAATCATTGCTGGAATGATGGAAGAGAAAGGAAAATCATCACAGGGGCAGGGTGTAGCAATTTAGAATTTATACATTCGTGCTGTAATGACTGTTTGAATTTTCCTTAAATTGGCACATTGTTTTAAAATGGTAGCCATTGTTGGAGTCGCTCCGGTACCCGTTAACTGTTTAATCTTATCCGGGTACTCGGTTAGTTTCTCTTACGATTCGGTTCCTTCCAAGATAGATGCGCCCTTAGCCAGGATGGCGGCGCCCATGATTAATGTTTCGTTTTGGCTTGGCGTGTCTATGCACTCTGTTGTATGCCGATCTTTAGCTCTCGCTTCATTGTCGAGGGTGTTTGTAGCAATCAGCGTTTATTTCTTGGCTGTATTAACATTAGTTAATTTCCAAGTTGTGTTTATTAATTTTCACTCAAAAAATTATCAAATATTTCCTGCCTAAAGGCTTGATTATCATTAATTTAAGAGAAAGTTAATGTTTCTAAGTAATTCTACTTTACAATCAAGTCAATTGTGCGTATTGCTCGTCATCGTATGTCATGTGCAGCGTTTTAATTCTTCTCTGTGTTCGCAGAAGACCAAGAACCAGGACACTTGTGTCAGAAATGCAACAGGTTCATGAAGCGCAAGTTCAATGGTCATCACTGTGTCGCTTGCGCGAAGTGCAAAGTGGGAAGTCCATGTGATGTGTGCACCAAGTGGTCGTCAGAGTTGGTGGCAGAGTTCGATTGTGATCGACGTGCGTGCTTGAAGAGGATCGCTAGGGACAAGGCGGCCAAGCTGGATCAGGCGTCAGTGAGAGGACTGGAAGATCGTCTGAACGAGCGAATGGATTCAGCATTGGGCGTATGGGCGGCCCAGTTCAAGGCAATGTTTGAGTCCTTGCAGTCCACGATCCCGACGATGCAGGCTGGTGCAAGGCAACCTTTCGGTGGGCCGGCTAGTTCTGCGGAGGGACAAGCACCTGTCCTTTCTCCGACCTTGGTTCAAGAGCCGACGGCGGAGGAGGAAGATCTGCTAATGGAAGATTCCGGCATGCCGGATATTTCGTTAACGTCTCAACCAGGTACATCCCAGGGTTCTCCCTCAGGATTTGTACGGGTTTGCCAAGCGGATGGTGATGTCGACGTTCCGTCGGGCATTTTCCACCCGGATTTCGCTCAACCCGCGTTGTCGTTGGAGCCGTGTTTTGTGGTTCCTAGCGGCATCCCGGCGGCGTTAGGTGCGGCTTCTCTCGGAGTGCCGGCATCTACCATGCTGAAAGCGGCTGTAGTCCCGGCTCCTGTGCTGGAGCCGATGGACTGCGGTGAATCCGTGTCCGGCGATTCGTTGGGCACTTGTGCCGCTAGTAGTCGGGCTATGGATGCGCTTCATATTGGAAGAAGTGCGGGCCATAGCTCTCAGCATGGATCGTCGGTGGCCTACTCATCCAAGGGTGAGAAGGAAGATGAGAACGGTAGTCCATTGATGGACGAGTCCTCTTTGCACCGGAGCTGAATGGGTGCAGGTCCTTGGTTGGATGTCCGACCGTCTCGGGTTGGCATCGGATCAAGGATCTCAGTGCGATCCGGCGATGGAACGGATGTCAGAGCGGGCGGCTAGCAATCTGTCAAGTGGCTCTTCGGCCATGCCGACGCTCCCTTTGGACACGCAGACTTCTGACATGTTGGAGGTTGCGGCGTATTGTCTGGTTCGGCCAGACTATCCATTGCCCAAGGCCCCGAAAGGGATAAGGAGTAGGGTCCGTTTACCGGAGCAGGCCTTCCATCAGTATGCCGGGGTTCCACAGCTTTCCGTCGGGGAGCGAGAGGCACTGAATAGGCCATTGGCTGGCAAATCGAAGGGGCGTTCTCGTCCCTTAGTTTCCCAGGCCAATAAAGATCCGTTTAATGAACTAACGCTCATTGAAGATGCGCCGAGAGCAGCCATGGCTGCGCTCTCGCACGGATGTACCGTCCTGCAGGGTATGCTGACCTGCGTGGCGGAAGGTGGAGAGGTGCCAGAGGCTGCTCCCGGAGTTGTCCGGGACACCATGCACTTGTCCCAGGATTGCCTGGCTAGGGTGATCACCAGATCATTGGTGGAGCGAAGGAGAATGGTTCTCGACTGTGTAGAACCAGGACCTGAGATGAGGGCTGCGTTATCTTCTGCGCCTTTCGTTGGTCCAGGCTTGTTTGGCGGCTCGGCACGGCAAGCCTTATCCAAGGTCGCGTCAATGGTCGCTGAGCAGGAAGTAATCGGCAAGTTGTGGAAGTCAACTAAGAGGACACAGCCGCAGCAGTCCTACAGGCAGCATCAGCATGAGCAACAGAGGCAGCGCCAGAGATCGCCCTTCCGTCCTTCTGGCCGTGATGCCCATCGGGCATCCGGATCGCAGGAACCTGGCCGTTCGTCCTCGTACAAGTCCTCTACTAAGAGGCCGTATGAGGAGGACAGGAAGGGTGGCGGTTCGGGTCACGGCGGCTATCATAAAGATAGTCGTGGCGGCGGTCCCAGGCCGTCATATTCCAAGAAACCGCGGGACGGCCGTGGAGGCCGGTTCTGACGGGTTTCCGGCAGAATCAGTTCCGGTGACGTCAGGAACGAAGGGAGTTGAGAATCCTCACCCAAGCGATTTAACGTCTTATCGTGCAATATCGACCGCCAGCTGTGTGCAGATTCCTACCGTCGGAGGCAGCCAATGGGAACGGGTCGTGAGAGATTGTTTAGTCTGTCAGTGGTTAAGAAACCAGACTGGCTCATCCGTCAATCGTTAGTTCCGTTAACATCGACTCCAGTGTGGACTCCCGTTCCAAGGGAATCCGATCGTTTAGATGCCATTTGCTCAGAAATCGAAGCTCTTCAGCGGAAGAACGCGATTCATCTAGTCCGCAATCAGTCCTCTGCGCAACAATCTTCAGGTAGTCCTAGCCTTACTAAAGGATCTAGGATGGATTGTGAATCTAGAGAAATCAGAACGGACTCCATCCCAGGAGTTTGTTTCCCTGGGAATATTTTTCAACCTTGGAGACGGCGTAGCTTTTCCGGCGGAAAGCAGAGTGAAGAGTTTGATTGCAGTTCTGGAGTCAGTTTCTCTAGGAGCTTTTCTGATGGTGCGCCAATTTCTCAGGATATTGGGTTTACTAGTGTCTCTGGAGAAAGTTGTTCCTTATGCGGCACTCAGGCGCAGGCCGATTCAGATGTATCTAATGTCATTCTGGTCTTGGGGAACGGATCCGTTATCTCTGAAAATTCCAGTAAAAGAACCATTGATATTCCATCTTCAGTGGTGGTTATCAGAACAGAATCTCCTGCGAGGTGTACCTCTACAACCTCCTCAACCACAGATGTCCATCTTCACAGATGCATCAAAGACAGGTTGGGGAGCGGTATTGGACGATCAGTCAGGGGAATGGTATCGGACCAATGCGCATAAACATATCAATGTTCTCGAATTATTAGCAGTGACATTAGCTCTTCAGAAATTCGAGAGCTTAATCCGAGACAAGATTGTCCTAGTAAGGACAGACAGCTCAACAGTGGTGTCTTATTTGAACCGCCAAGGCGGGACGAGATCACCAGAGTTGTGTATGATGATTTGGAACCTTCTGCTGTGGTGCCAAGAGAGGAATGTTATTCTTCGGGCAGCACACATTCCAGGAAGACTGAACATCATAGCAGATGCTCTCAGTCGAAGGACGGTTTGTTGTCCGACGGAATGGTAGCTCAACCAATCGGTAGCGGAGGTTCTATTCAATCATTGGGGCAAGCCAAATGTGGACCTGTTTGCGATGAAACAGAATGCAAAGATGGTCACATACGTGTCACCGATCCCGGACCCGCTAGCTCTAGCAGTAGACGCACTGGCGATAAGTTGAAAGTTTTGGCAAAGATAAGAGAGGGTATGTGCCAAGTACTACTGATCGCCCCTTATTGGGCAGGCCGATCATGGTTTACGGATCTGCTGAACATTCTGGTTTGCAATCCAATCCCTCTTCCAGACAGAAGAGATCTAATCTCTCAGAACAGGGGTCTGTATTTCCACGACAGACCAGAAATGTTCAAATTGACTGCATGGATGTTATCAAGCAGCGTGCAATTAAGGGTGGCTTTTCTGAGCAAGCAGCAAAGTTTGTTGCTTCAGCCTGAAGAGGGTCAACCACTAAAACATATAATTATAGAATCAACAAATTTGCAGAGTGGTGTAAGGGAAGCGATCTCGATCCCTTTTCTGCATCTGTTCAATACGTAGCAGATTTTATCTGTCATTTATACGAAGTTGACAAACTTGTACCTTCAACCCTAGCAGCATATAAGTCTGCATTAGCTTCAGTCATTCCCAGTCTGGCCATTGAAGGAGTGGAGAATGACACTTTAAATGAAGTTATTAAAGGAATGAGCAATCTGCGACCTAGACAGCCAATTCCTATCCCAGCATGGAATCTATCTCTTGTTCTACAGGTTTTAGGGCATGCTCCCTTTGAACCGATTAGATCTATAGATATTAAACTGTTAACTATTAAATCAGTTTTCAGAAGGAGAAGCGAAATACATGCGCTTTCTGCCGAACAAGACCGTTTTGTCGTCACGGGTTAAGGTTTAAGACTACTTCCACGTCTTTGTTCCCTGGCAAAGAATCAGTCGCTTAAATATCCAGGACAACCGATCAATTTGCCAAGTTTACTTAGACATGACCCAAACTCTTCTGCTTGGTGGTTATGTCTCAAAGCTCCTCATTTTCGCGCCTCGAAAGATAATATTTCTCGTTGGATAGTCGATGCTATTCAGATGTCGCACAAAATCGCTACAGGAAAGCAGATTGATCGTGCGAATGCCCATCAGGTCCGAGCACTAGCAGCAGCATCGGCCCTTTATACGGGTGTCTCATTAGAGGAGGTAATGTCTGTAGCACAATGCCATACCGAGTCGTCATTCACTGATTTCTACCTTCGCGACATCTCCAGCGCACTTAATCCGGTAGCCGTCGCCAATTTATTGAATCTGAACTAAGCCACATCCAACCACTATTTCGCACACATCACAAGTTCTTCCACTTGCACTGAACAATGGCGATGCACATGACCCGAGAACGACCGTGGATTGGGCCGAGCTCCTGTGATGAACTAAAAAGACCAAGCACTCAAAATTGTGAGTGTTTACATTAATTAAGTGACTAATTTTAAGTTTACTTATAGTTGAAATACCAGACTATCTAAGTAAATAGTCTGGACAAGAACATCTTATTCTTTTGCAGACATTAGACTCATTCCAATTTGAAATTCTAATCGATATACTGATAGTTTTTTCAAGATTTAGAAGTTGTAATAGCTTCTTTGCACTCTACTGGACTTCCATAGCTGAGACTTGGGGCTGACACGGGTCTGGTGGGTGTGGCTCCCCATTTTTGACAGCCCTCTAGAATTTGTGCGGACAAATGAGGGGCGGGGGAGCGTGGTCTAAACCATGGAAGTTTAGCACTTTATGACTCAGATGGCAGAACCCAAGCGTATGCCAGGGTTCTAGTCTCTTCACAACCTTCTCTGTTGGATGGTAGATGAGTGCTGGTTCGAGCATCACCTCCTCCCATTGGTATTTCTTGGCTGTCGAAATTTGGAGTTTTCATAATAGTACATCTGGTAAGTATTATTCGAAGTAGAATCAAAAAAGCATCCGCTTTTGTTTCTACGAGAATTCTTAATACTTACCAGATGTACTATGGCCCTCCTCAGCCGCCCCGCTGAGGTGAGGCTGAGCTGCTTTCGCTGTTTGTCAAGGCAAATATAAGACGAATCTGACTGTGATTGGGAATTGACTCGGTACCTGCGGCTATGGTAATTCCCGGACACAGTGTGGGCAGGACCAGGAGAGTGCGGAGTTTTAATTGTTTATTTTGAGCTCGACTAGATAATAGACATTATCATAATAGTACATCTGGTATTAAGAATTCTCATAGAAACAAAAGCGGATGCTTTTTTGATTCAGTCTATGTATTCTAAAATAATCATCATAAATTTCAGTCCATACTTTCTACGGATTTGAAGAGCAATCTGACTATGTTGTTGCTGACTAAAGCAAATTTATATGTGAACGTCAATAAAGTTATTCTAAAGCAACCCTGTTATACATGAGTCGCTTCCACAGAATGTGCTGTGCGCACTGAGTGAATCTTTCAGAATTTTGCATAAATTTGACATTTTTCTCAAAATCAAATACAAAATACATTCAAATAAGTGAACTCACATCTGCTAATGCTGCCTATACTTTCTGAGTCCGGCCAATGCATTTCCAATGGAGTATCTGACAATGCTATGCGATAATTGATTAGATGTCTGTGAAAGGTTTCTAGGGATTCTACTACAATGGATGGGCAAGCTATCAATTTTTTTTTTAACTTCATCGCATATCATCATCATATATTTCACTGCATAAATACAGGTAGCTAATGGCACTCTTCAAGGGAAATATTTTTGGTGTGACTGCCATTGATAAAGTATGCGCCGACATCGGTCGCTAGTCTGGAGTGGGCCAGCGGGTCTCGGTCTGTGTAAGCATGAAACGGTTGTCAAGAACATTTAAATCTTTGCTTAGTACATGTAGTAAAATGTCCATTTGCAGGCCAAGAGAGGACTTTTTTTGAAAAATTACCATTGGAATCATTGTCTTGGTCATCAAGGAAATCATTACAGTGGTACATTCTAAAAAATTGTGTTCGTGTTCGGCAAATGGATATTTCTCAAGACCGCCATAGAGGCTGCTTGTTTTGACTGACTTAACTACTAAATGGGAACACCTTTGAATACTATTACTGAATAAATATATTGTGATGCAAATTGTGTTATTTTCACCTGTATTCATAGCTATATACATTTTCTAATCTCAGTCTTTAAATGCTGTCAGCCTCTGATTTGGCTCAAATTTTATTACATCAGAGGATCTTATGTGAAAGTGGACTTGCAGACTTTGACCATGATCTGAATTTAAAAAATATATTCAGATCAGATCAATTTCTAAATCTATTAATATCTTGGCAACTACTGGTCCGATCTGCCTCAAAATTTAATGCAAAAAATGGTGTGACCGTGCACTAGGATTCTTCACCTTTGGTGAAAAAAAATCCAGAGCACTATTACTTTGTGACAGAAACAGGAGGGAGATTGTCTGCAATTGTATGCAATCATTAATTGCTCTTGTTAATGAATTTCATTATTAAAATATTCTAATTTGAAAATTATTTTAATTGAGAAATAATACAACTTCTGATTTTATTGTATTTCAGGTCACGGTCACTCACATTCCTCAGGACACGAACATTCTCATGGGTTAGGTAAGCCGAATTATACGAATCCACCTTTACAATAACTCTGCTTTCCATTAGAGCTGGGCGGTATTGACATTTACATGACGGTATCGGTACCATGAAAAAATACCGCAGTACCACGGTATACCGTCATCTGAGGTTGAGGCATGCCACGAAATTAGAACAATTTTTTTCATTTCCTTTTCATTTCCATCTCCAATCAACGGTAAATGTAGGTAAAATAAATAAATTGGCTTTCTGATTTAGAGAAGAAAAACATTAGGTTATTGCGACTGTTTAGTTTCACAACTTTATTAGGTCACTATTTTTATTGACATAATATCATTCGTGGGAATATTGGTCAAAGTGTGTGGTCGACTCGCTAACTATAACCCGCTGTTTGAGACATTGGAGCACGCTATTTTCAATCTGGATTGTTCTTGCTATTAATGCGTGCGACCAGCAAACGGTAAATTTTATTTTGGCAGTTGAGGGCATTGATAAAGAGAGTCCAGACAAAATCCGCCAGTATTTAACTCGCGAAAACAGGCCTATACACATGCATATAACACGACATTGAATATAGCCGATTCCAAAGCTACTGATAATTACCGAGTACCCGATGCGCAGACTCGTTACTCGCCATGCTTCACGTGAACAACGCGTGTAAAAGGCTATTTCCGCGAACTTCCGACGTGTAGCCAGTTGAAAAATTAATTACAAAAACTAAAACACTATAATTTTTAGGTGTCATTACTTAAACTGGATTTAATCCTTAAAGAAATTTCTTAAAACAAGCCAGAAAAATAAAAAATAACTACTTCAAATAATAAATTAGCACATGATCAAAATGGCGCGAACAAATACTACATTTTAGTAAATTTTCATTGATAAATTCAGCATAGTAATGTTTTTTCCCACGGTCTAGTTCATGAACAACCAATCAGATACGTCTTTGCGAGGTTGCTGTTGTGTTTGAATAGCACGTGGTTTGTATGTTATTTTGTTATTCTAGCGTGTTTGTTCGGTGACAAAATGCTTGGAGTAATAAATTACAAATAATAGAAACGGGAATAGGGAATATATTATAGTGTAATTACTACCAGCGGACGGCCAGAGAATGAGTTTAGATGTTTTAAACAAAGCAATTTTACCGTGAGACTTTCAAGACGTACGTTTGACATACAATTCTGCCTGTCATTATTTTGTAATTGACGTCTTGATGTTTGTTTTTACAACGACCCTTCCACCTCGACTCGGCTAATAGTTAGGGATGCCTATATTTTTGGCACTATTAGCACCTATTTACCCTTGGTCAAGTCAGATTTTATGGATCTATTTCTCAAATATTGCTCAACCATTATGGACAGTATTCATGGTATTTGGAAATGTCAACGGTCACGGTATTGGTTCACGGTATACCGTGGTCCTCACGGTACTACCGTCAGACCGCCCAGCTCTACTTTCCATGCTTTTTAGACACTGGTCCGACTTTGTTCCACTTTGCTTACTTCTTTGGGTTCTATCCTACTTTTTATTAGAAAAGAAAACTAAATCTTTGAGGAAGTACAATGGAGGAATCCTTTTTTAGCTATTCCCCGCCCATCTATAGCTAAGCTCCAACCATGCTCGCCAGCCCATCTTGGGATCAATCAATCCCTACACTCTGAATCTCAATTTCCAGAAACCTATACTTGTAAGTTGTTGAATATTTTGAAACTAATTTACCCGAGTGCTGTTGATGCCAATTCATGCAACTTGACAAAGTATTAAGTGTTTATGATGGACTAAATTGTGTCATTATCTCCCCCCCCCCCCCCCCCCCCCCCCCGCTTTAGTGAAAAGAGGGGGGTGGGTGGGTAGATAATGTTTTCGCTTCCGTCCGTCTGCATGCGTCCGTCTGTGCATGCGTCCGTCACATACACAGGTTTTCTTTCGATAACTACTTTTGCTTGGAATATTGTAACAACACTTCATGGGAAGGTTGGCTATGGTAGTAGGCAAATGCACCTTAGTTTGAGGGTCAGTCAGCCCGTCCCTCTGTCCATCAATCTCTTTGTCTCTAAGTTTGTGTCTGTCCGTCCCTGCAAATTTTGGGTTTTTGTTCAATAACTTTATCTTTGCTTGGAGTATTGTGATGACACTTCATGGGAAGGTTGGCTATGGTAGTAGGGTAGTAGAGAAATGCACCTTCATTTGAGGGTCAGTCCCTCCGTCCATCCATCCCTTTGTGTCCATGCAAATATTGTGTTTTCGTATAATAACTATCTTTGCTTGGAGTATTGTGAGGAAACTTCATGGGAACATTGGCTATGGTACTAGGGAAATGTACATTATTTTGTGGGTCAGTCAGCCCATCCCGCTGTCCATCCATCCCTTTGTCTCTGAATTTGTATCCGTTCGTCCGTGCAAATTTTGGGTTCTCTTTCAATAACTTTATCTTTGCTCGGAGTATTGTGAGGAAACTTCATGGGAACATTGGCTATGATACTAGGGAAATCTACATTATTTTGTGGATCAGTCAGCCTGTCCCTCCATCCATCCATCCCTTTGTCTCTGAATTTGTCTCGGTCCATCCGTGCAAATTTGAGCTTTTCATTCAATAACTTTATCTTTGCTTGGCGTATTGTGACGAAACGTCATGGAAACATTGGCTATGGTACTAGGGAAATGAACGTTATTTTGTGGGTCGTTCAGCCCATCCCTAAATCCATCCATCCCTTTGTCTCTGAATTTGTGTCCATCCGTCCGTGCAAATTTTAATATAATCTAATTTAGATTACAATAAATGTCATGTTATTTCTGTTTTTAGTTGGTCAAATTCTGTTTTTAGTTGGTCAAACAAGATTGTGTCCATTATCTTTGGGTTGGTAATCTCATGTGGCTAGTTTATAATTATTAGCTCCCATTTGTCTGTGTATCCATCCATATGTCTATCCAAATCAGTGGGATTATGTCATCCCACAAACATGGCTGCTGTTGCGGGGGAATTATTTGATTTATATCATCTAGTTCATGATGTAATTGATTATGATGTCAGCCTACATGTGACGTGATATGATTGGCTGAGAGACTGGATTCCTCAATTGAATGATGTTCTTGTCTCTAATAAAATAATTTTAAAGGAGGGATTAATTTCTAACTATGCCCGCCCGTTTCTAGCTATGCCCCGCCCATTTCTAACTATGCCCCGCCCATTTCTAGCTATGCCCCACCCATTTCTAGATAAGCTCTGCTCACTTGTATGTGTGCTGGAATGAATTTATATACTTTGGCCCCGGAATTCCTAGAATCCCAGTCTCAAGGTAACTATACTGCTTAGCTGGTGAATAACTTCAACCATATTTGACTGGAGGCTGTTGCTGCCTATGCGTACAGTACAAGCCCGATATAACCTAATTGTCCCGTGGACTACTACACGGTTCTAGATCGAAGAACAAATTGCTTTGCAAAATAAATGAGACTAGCGCATGATTCTCACCCAATTTCTCTGCAATTATGCATGTAGTCACATTTTCTGATTCTTACACAATGAGGCGCATCGGGGTTCACATGAATAAGTTCCCGTATTCGTGAGATGGGTTCTCAATTGGTCTCCAATCTACAAAATCTACAATGTCTTCATTCCACAATTGAATTCTAGCAAGAAATTTTTTTAATAATATCAATGATCCGGAAAATTTAGTTATGAAATATTTAACAAGGATGAATTTAATTGGGGATTTGATTTATTTTTCCATTTCCATGAACATTATAAATATATTCTCGTGAGATTTGTCGCTTCACACGATTAATGGATGTACCCATTATCACAAATTCAACACAATAATTGATGATGGAGAGAGTTTTGGTTATTTATTTCGGCAGATAGTGACTGCTCGTAACTACTCTCAGTCTCAGCGGCACATAATCAGATGTTTTTGTTCTGCCAAATGGTTTTTGTTTTGCAACTGTTTTAACGCGATCAAAACCCTGGAATATTCTGGAACAACTTGAAACGTTTGGCTTTGGCTTTGCGTATATAATTTTGCTTCGGCACTGAGACAGTTATGTTATATCTGTCTGGTACTGTTCACTAGTGACATACCTTTCCATTTTCGTGATGGAGCTATGTGTATGTAATTTTAATTGTGATGTCAGCTAACTAGTGACCTAGTTGATTCTGACGATAGATACTTGAGTAACAGACTTAATCACTCCATTGTCCTTTATAATTAACCCTTGAGAAACCATGTAAAAATCACTGGTCTTGAGAAATGTCCATTTGCAGACTAAGAGAAGACTATTTTTGAAAGATTACCACTGGAATGACTGGCTCGGTTACCGAACCAGTGATTCTAGTAGTAATTTTTCAAAAATAGTCTTCTTTTAGTCTGCAAATGGACATTTTCAATGAGAAAATTGAATTTTCTTGAATGAATTCGAGGGTTAAAGGGTTAATATGCTGGTATCATTCTTATCAGACTAATGTATAAGTCCACTGCTCTATTGCCACTTATAGCGCTACAATATCAGACATTGTCATGCATTTCTTCATTTTAAGGTTTGGTGGATGTGGCCGAGGAGGTGCACAGTGATGATCATCACAACCACAGTCATAAACACAGTCACAATGACCATGGTCATGGGCACAGTCATGGTCACACCCATGGTCATCATCCCAGTCACGAGAGTCACGCCCCTGCTCACCATCCCAGTCACGAGAGTCATTCAGTAATGGGATCACAATCACAGATAATGCAGGGTCAGTATAGACATGATCTCATTTAGTACCAGTACACAGGCACAGAATAAAGTAATCATACATACATACGAAGTAGCTTGTCTGTTTATATACATGCATGTGAATGCTCGAACTATTACACTAAAAGAATGAACAGTTCTGTCTGATGTAATGAATATTATGTTGAATATTTTGAAACTTTATTTGATACTGAGCTGTTGATGACAGCAACAAGTTCCAGTCAAATTAGTTCTAAATTATTCAATAGCTTTCCTGTATGGTTGTCTTGCAATTGAGCATGTTTCCAAAGCAAAATAAAATGTACTGTTGAATATTTTGATCATACTTGGGAGGAAGACATTGCCGCCTAACTTACTCCAACCGGAATATGTTAACTCTTTCAGTGATTTTAGGAAACATTCGTTTGCAGGACAAAAGAAGAGTATGTTTGAAAATGTACCATTGGAATTGACTGGCTTGATAACTGAGCCAGTGATTCCATTGGTAAATTGTTAAACATACTCGTCTTTTAACCTGACATTTTCAATTAAAGCATAAATTTAGATTTCCTTTAACAATCTTGACGAGTAAAGTGTTAATATATCTCTATATTTCTATATTAGGTGTATTTCTGCACATTCTTGCTGACACGCTGGGCAGCGTGGGAGTAATCCTGTCTGCTGGCCTCATTCATATGTTTGGCTGGATGATTGCTGATCCTATATGCTCCATGTTTATTGCCGTTCTTATCTCTATAAGGTGAGAACTAACCCTTTGGCACTCGAGCCAGTTAAAATTGACTTCTGTAGTGATCTTAAGAAATGTCCATTTGCAGACCAGGAGAGTATTTTAAAAAAATGTACCACAGGAATGACTGGCTCGATAGCCGAGCCAGTCATTCCAGTGATAAACTTTCAAAAATTATCTCTTGGTCTGCAAATAGACATTTTCTATGAAAAAATTTAAATTTTCTTGAACAAATTTGAGGGTTAAATGGTTAAAGAGCTAATACAAGAACAATGTTTGTGTTTTAGTGTTCTTCCACTGCTGCGTGACTCGGCTGGCATCTTGATGCAGCGTACGCCTAAGCAGATAGAAAAACAATTACCATCATGTTACCAAAAAGTAAGTACACCAATCAATGTCTAGAAAGCATGATCGGCACATAGAGTAGTGGATAGATGAACTGAGTAAGTGTCTGATGATTTCTTGGTGAAACTTTATTCACAGATTGTATATATTCATGTATATATATATATATATATATGCAAGTTTGAAAATAGGAATTAATTATTTTTGACAATTTTCCACCTTGATGTATTTCTTGTATTATACCTGTATGTGTATGGGAAATACTTTTATAAGACATAGGCCTTGTCGTACTTCCATTTGAGCCAAAAATTAATTCTTTAACCAAAGTATGAACAAATTATGGTAATTTTAAGAAACCTTTTTCCAGGTATGGAAAATGAAGCATAATCTGCTTGTAAGCGGGGTTGGAAAAAGTTCTAGAAATTTTTTATTATAGCCATTTGTAATTTTCTCTCTTGCATATCGAGAAATAATTATGGAACAGGCTGAAAGCCGTGTTTATATGATAAAATAAAAGTATATGAATTATTTAAGAACACATGCGATGCACTATTGTTCTGATATAGACAGCTTTGTCAGAAATCTAAAATAAATTTGACAAGCTGAACAAAGAAATAACCTTAATTTCTAGTTGTGAGTCACAACTAAGCATTCCTCTAGCATAGCGGCACTAGTTAGCTCATGTGGCCAAGTGAAAACGCCATCATAATGACTGTCCCTCGCCTTTCCTTCAACATGTTCTATAAGCAACAAAGTAGGGTCAGTGTTTAAAAAGTAGGACAATAATTTACTCATCACCAGCAAACCGTACCTAATGGCTAACGACAATTATACAACTGTTTTAATGTAAACCTCTACTGTTGAATTTCAGGTGAGTCATTTAGAAGGTGTGTACAGTGTTCATGAGCCTCATTTTTGGACTCTCTGCACTGATGTTTACGTTGGAGTCATAAAAGTGGAAGTAGCGCAAGGTGCTGATGCTCAATACATAGTCAGTCAGTCGCACAATATATTTACTCAGGTATGTACTTACAGTTTTTCAGCACAGTGTTTTCAAAATGTATACCTAATTTGTTTCTTCTACTGACTTTAACAATTAACCTTTTGACATCATTGCAGTCAGGGTTAAAGTTCCCATCAATCAATAAATTATAAATAGTTTGTGCTTGCATATTGGATAATTGTTAGCTAGTAGAGCTGTTCGGTATTGATATTTTATGTCCGGTATCAGTATTTATGGGCCCAATTACCTCAGTATTGGTACAGTATTGGTATTGCGTTGATACTATACTATACGTTAATAATATCTGTCACTGTAAGACAGTACAGTGTTACGATGGCTGGCTAGACCGCTGGTGACACAAGAGTGGGTTATTTTCGGCTACATTACTTTATAATGACAGTGAATCAGAAAACAACTAAATGTCACAAAGAATAAATCATTAATCGCAATTGGTGAACTGATGTATTCATATTAATTTGTATGGCTATTATCGTTTGAGCATGTCAGATTTCTTTGACATTATTTCGAAAATCGTGATGGTTAAAAAACTCTGAATCCCGTCATCAACGCACACAATCAGTCGCTATTAAATCCATACTAATGCTTATTAAATCCCTCAGATTTCTAAAAAATATTATGGCCTGCTTCCTTATAAGACTTCTTAGAAACCTAATTCAATAATTGTGGAAAATTTACCGAGGGACATAACGAGAATTGCCCAAGGAAAGTTGATGGAATTCTCTTCGCTTATTTGTGGATGTTCATAAACATCTATTTTAGCGGATTTGAGCCTAGTTGTGCCAGGATTTAATTTTAAAATAACCACATTTATTGTTTCGTCATTCGATATCGAATATTTATCAGGATTTATTGTGAAAATCACAACTTTTTTTCAACCGACCAGTGCTATTTCTGGCTCGCGAGAATCTGCTGCGTTTGCTCCGAATCATTGGAGGATTATCCTTACTTGACAACAATAATGGTGCACTAATATTTGGACATGACAAATGCACAAAAGTTAATTTGATTATGTTTTTATGAGCTGTACTCGGCATACTCTAATTGTAGTAACCATTTTGAATAAAAAAGTTTAATGTTTTGAGATTTGCGCAGCACCGACGTAATGGTATCGAAATTTTGGTACTTCGAGATTTGCTCGGTACGGTATTTCGGTATTCTCACGATACTGATACTGTATGGTAAATAAGGTATACCGAACAGCTCTATTAGCTAGCTGTATATTTGCACATAAACCATTTAATGATCAAGCTTAGTAAAGAAACTCAAATATTGTGCTTATCAGTCCCCTACCGGGGGGGGGGGGGGGGGGGGGACTATAGGTTTGCACTCCGTCTGTCTGTCCATTCGTCCATCCGTTTGTCTGTCTGTCTGTCTGTCTGTCGCAGTTGGTTTTCCACACTTTTTCGCAGTCCTTCAAGATATCAACTGAGAACTTTCAGGCGCATGCATCAATTTTTCATGGAGTTATGCCCCCTTTTGACCTAAGAAATACGAAAAATATCAGCTTTTCGCACTTTTTTTTGCACTCCTTCAAGATATTTAAGCGAAAATCGGTGCATCGCTTTAGTAAAACGAGTTACAGAGCAAGTTCGAGTTTCAGACATTTTCGTCAATTTTTTATGGAGGTATGCCCCCTTTCAACTTATGAAATACGAAAAATATTAGTTTTCCCGCACTTTTCTTCGCAGTCTTTCAAGATACTATACTGAGAATTGTTACATTGCTTTGTTATGAGAAGTTACAGACTAAGTTCGAGTTTCAGGCGTATACGTTAATTTGTGATGGAGTTATGCCCCCTTTCGATGAAAAATATTAGCTTTCCGCACCTTTTTCACAATCCTTTCAAGATATTTAAGGGAAAATTGGTACATCACTAGTATAAGGAGTTACAGAGTAAGTTCGAGTTTCAGACATTTTCGTCAGTTTTTCATGGAGTTATGCCCCCTTTCGATTTAATGAAATATGCAAAATATTAGTTTTCCGCCCTTTTTCTCGCAGGCTTTCAAGATATTCAACTGAAACTCAGTACATTACTTTATTATCAGAAATTACAGACCAAGTTCGAGTTTCAAGCGTTTGCATCATTTTTTGATGGAGTTATGTCCCCTTTCGACTTAGAAATACAAACATATCAGCTTTCAAGACTTTCCTTCTACTTCGCCATATATAACTGAAACTTGGTTTATTGCTCTGTTATGAGAAGTTACAGATTAAGTTCGAGTTTCAGCTGCTTCTGTCAGTTTTTAATGGATTTTTTGACTGTCAATCTCTAAAGATTTATATCACCGGGTAGGGGACATGTATTGCAAAGCAATACTTACAGAATGCTTGTTAAATGTACATCTGCCGGTCAAGAGAAGGCAATATTTTAAATTTTATCGCTGGACTAATCCAGTCATCCCAGTGGTAAAATTGCCTTCTTGACTTGCAAATGAACATTTCTCAAGCCCACTGCAAATGCCAGTTTCAAATGGCTTGACCATTAAAACATTTGAATGGAGGAACCCAGTTTTAGCTTTACTAGTCCCGGCCATCTCTAGCTAAGCTCAACCCATGCTTTGACCGTGCACTCTGAATCTCAATTTCCAGAAGACCCTGCAGGTAACCTGTTGAATATTTTGAAACTAATTTGACTTGGTGCTATGGTAGCAACAGCGCGCAGTCAAATTAGTTTCAAAATATTCAACAGCATTTTTATTAAATAGTAGACAGACAATTCGTACAGCAACATTTAGTCTGTCATCAATTAAGCATTTGTGATGAACTTATATACGTCATTCATGACATAATTGATTATGACATCATCCTACATGTCACGTAGTTGATTATGACGTCATGTGATAGATGGATAAACTGAAAAGGTCAATTAATTATTGTATAAAATCACATGTTTCTCTGTGCATTCAATCAGGAGGTTTCATTAACCCTTTAACCCTCGAATTTGTTCAAGAAAATTCCAAATTTCTCATAGAAAACATCCATCTGCAGACCAATAGAAAACTATTTTTGAAAATTTACCACTAGAATGACTGGCTCGGTTATCGAGCCAGTCATTCCAGTGGTAAATTTTCAAAAATAGTTTTCTCTTGGTCTGCAAACGGGTATTTCTCAAGACCACTGCAGAAGCCATTTTTGTTTGATATGAGTTTTCAAGTCTTAGTACAATACCTCACTGGGGAAGGCATTTAATTGCAATGACAATGGGATGCATTGTAATTTCTGTCATTTGTATCCACGTAAGTTTGGGGTTCAGCCACATAGTGATTAGTAATGCTTACTGTTGTTGTGTTTTTGGTGTATGCGAAGCATTTATTTTACATCTTTCAGATCGGTGTGCGGCAGCTGCATGTTCAAGTTGACTTCGCTCCTATGTGATGATAGATGATCTTAAGTATTGTTATGTTATTTAAATCCTATAATATCAGGTATTTTAATGAGATAGTATAGACACTTACCTGTACTGTTGTGTGTTTGTGAGTGGATGCTAGCAAATGCTTGACTGCATTTACGACAGAGAATCATGTATGATTTAACCCTTTACTGGTCAAGGCAGTAAGAAATGGCTTCCGCAATGATCATGAGGAAGGCCACTGGAATACTTGGATCGAGACCTGAGCCAGTTACTCCAGTGATTAATTTTCAAAAATAGTATTTTCTTCACTTGCAAATGGGCATTCAATAAGCAAAACATAAATTCTCTTGATTAATCTTGACTATTAAAGGCATACTCAATTTATCTCAAATATTGTATTATAGCATAGAGGTTTGATATCAATAACTATCAAATGCGTTTCATTATTGATATGACAAATATTTAGTTTTGTACATCACATTTATGCTGGATTGTGGGCGCCACCATTTTGTCTACTTACCTGCATGAAATCATGGAGGTGCAAATACGATAAATTCTTGATTAGGGTATAACTATCCTGTTGGTTTTTCCAGAACCAATTTGAGCGGTAGCAAAAGCTTCCAATTAAATTAGTTTCAGAATTATCTAGCATTAGAAACCTACCTATATAGTTATTTGCCTTTATACCAGACCACCAAGTAGCATGAGCTTGTATATCTAATAATATGGGGGGATATAGCTCAGGTTTTTTCCGATTGGTTGAAAATTACATTATATGGTAGCTTTCATAGAATTACATTTAGCTCTTAAGAACCAAATATGTTTCTTTGATGGTATTATTTAAATCTAAAAATACCATGATGTATCGTTTACATATTCTATCACTTGAATGTTTGTAATACCCGTTAACACGTGAAATGCTAGTGGCTCAAATTAGAGACAACTATACAGGAAGGTTGTTAAATATTTTGAAACTAATTCAACTGGATCCTGTTGCTGCAGTAACTGCTTCCCCATCAAATTAGTTTCAAATTATTCAACAGGATATTCCGTACATCATAAATAATTTGTCATTCCACGTCTGCAGGTTAAAGGCTAAAGGATTAATATAAAATGGGCTATTCATTCAAGCGGTATGGATCCTATGTGTCATTGCATAAATATGTACGGTCATTTAGATACTATAATCTGTATGTCTTATTCCCTGTGAGCTATTCATTAGATAGGTGCAATGCAATATCAATCATATATTTGTATATATCAAGTATTTCTGGTGTTCCTCAAACTGTCGACTAACACAGTTTCTCTGCTAAGATTTCGTATAGCTTTTTTTAGCTGACCTGGCCAGAATGGCCAAGTGAGCTTATGGCATGGCGACCATCCATCGTCCATCTGTCAACTTTTGCTTAAAAACACTACGCCCTCCGAAAAAATTGCGGGGAAATTGTTTAAAACGCTACTCCTCATTAACTTCTTGAACAATTTCAACCAGAATTAGCTGGCAGGATAGTACGCTGGTATGTTTCAGAACATATGTACAGAATTTTTATTGGTCAATTTTTCCGGCGGTCATCTTGGATTTTCTGAAAATTTCTGGAAATCACTTAAAAGCCTACTCGATAACCACTGGGCCAATTTTAATCAAACTTGGATGGACAAACCCTAGTCTAGTATGCTTCAGAACTTGTATACAGAATTTTGATTGCTCAATTTTTCCGTCAACCATCTTGGATTTTCTGAAAAATGGCAGGAAATTGTTTAAAACGCTACTCATTAACTGCTGGAGCAATTTCAACCAGACTTTGCCGGAAGGATTCTAGCCTGGTAGATTTCAGAACATGTGTGCAGAATTTTGATTGGTCCATCGTTCCGTCGACCATCTTAGATTTTCTGAAAATTTTGGGAAATCAGTTAAAAGGCTACTCATTAACCGCTTGAACGAGTTCAAACAAACTCGGCTGGAAGACCCCTGAAGTGCTATGCTTCAGAACTTGTATACAGAATTTTTATTGGTCAATTTTTCCGGCGGCTATTTTGGATTTTCTGAATATTTTGGGAAATCAGTTTAAAATGCTACTCCTCATTAACCCTTACCACTCTAATGTCAAAATTTCTAATTTTCATATTAAAGTAAAAGATGAACTGGTGTTTATTTTTCAAGAAATTTGTTGGAAGATGGTGATGTCGTAGACAGCAACATATTCCACCCAAAATTGTTGAAAAATGTACACTAGTTTCTTTGCTATTGAGACTGTAAAAGATAGAATATTGACATCAGTGTGCTGAGGGTTAACCGCTTGCCCGATTTCAACCACACTCAGCTGGAAGACCCCTAGGCCCGTACGCTTCAGAACTTGAATACAGAATTTTGACGGCTTGATTTTGATGGTGGCCATCTTGGGTTTTCTGATAAATGGGAATTCATATAAAGTGCTACTCCTCATTAATCGCTTGGGCAATTTCAACTAATTTTGGCGGGAAGGATCCTATTGTCGTAGCCTCTAGAAATTCTATTTGGAATTTTGATAGGTCAATGTTTTGGCAGAAATCTGATTTTCAGAACCACTAAAAACGGTACTCCTTCCTTCACTCAATAACCCGATTTCAACAAAACTTGGGTGGAACGATCCTATGACGGTAGGCTTCTACATATTAAACAAGTGTCTTGGTTGGGCAATTTTTTGGTGGTCATCTTGGATTTTCCGAAAATCACCCATCATGTCTATTTAAATGCATATGGTTTAAGCGTCAATGGTCCAGGTGAGCACCACAGGCCCTTGGGCCTCTTGTTTAAATTTTACCCTTTAATCCTCGAATTTGTTCAAGAAAATTTCTCATAGAAAATGTCCATTTCCAGATCAAGAGAAGACTATTTTTGAAAATTTAACACTGGAATGTCTGGCTCGGTTATCGAGCCAGTCATTCCAGTGGTAAATTTTCAAAAATAGTCTTCTCTTGGTCTGAAATTACATTTCTCGGGAACACTGCAGAAGCCGATTTTGGGTGATATGACTGTTAAAGGGTTAACCACTGATATTTCATGTCTCAGTTACATGACAACAGGTAAGCCGTTTAATATTTTGAAACTAATTTGACTGGAACTGGTTGCTGCAACAGCTCCCAGCCAAAGTAGTACCAAAATACTTTACAGAGTATTCCTTATATCACCAAAAATCAGTCGTTTCTGGTCTGTTATATTTAAAGGGTTAATAATATTGATTGCAGTGTATAACTGACGACAAAATCATGTGTCAGAGGTCGCTGAGTAAAATTACAATTAAGGGAATTCAGGTAATTAATTTGAATACTATTTTAACTTATTCTGTAGCAGGAACAGAGCTCAGTGAAATAGCCATGTTTTCCGCAGCCGTAATTTGATAAATAAAGGAAACTGTGTTAGGGTCACCCATAACTTTGCGCCAAAGAAGAAATGAGTAAGATGAACTGTAGGGAAAGAAATGGGGAATTTACTGGTATAAAAGGTACGATTGTTCGTGCAATATTTTTATAATTAATAAATATTTAATTAATTAAAATAAGTTTTCTAAAATCTGTGTGGTTATCTCTGGTACCGAACAAGATTTTCTTAATGACGTATGTTCTCATCTTGTATATAATGAGTTAACCATGGCCAAAACCAACCTCTGCACTTGAGAAATATCCATTTCCAGACCAAGAGAACACTATTTTTGAAAATTTACCATTGGAATGATTTGCTCGATGACCGAACCTGTCAATTTCAGTTTGATAACTGATAAAATATTATAAATTACTATACAGTACATATATTGAATATCATTGCCTACATTACCAATGCCTATTGTAGTCAATAGCAAAAAGGCTTATCGTAGTTTTCATTCTGCAGCCAGTAATTGAAATGTTCTTGAGAAATGGTCATTTGCAGGCTAAGAGAAGACCATTTTTGAAGATTTACCACTGGAATAACTGGTACCATAACCGAGCCAGTCATTCCAGTGATACATTTTCAAAAATAGTCTTTTTTTGGCCTGCAAACGAACATTTTCTATGAGAAAGTTTGAATTTTCTTGACTAGGTTTGACCACTAATTAAATGGTTAAAATACAACATTTCTATGGTGAGTAATGGACCTTTCGATTTTTAGCTATGCCCCGCCCATCACTAGCTTAGCTCCACCTACACCTCGCCATGTTGGGATTGATCGATCCCCAAATTCCCTAGCTATCAATTTCCTGAAAACTATACAGGGAAGCTGTTGAATATTTTGTAACTAATTTGACTGGGCGCTGTTGCTGCCATAGGCAGCAACAGCGCCCAGTCAATTTAGTTTCAAAATATTCAACAGAATATTTATTAAATAGTAAAAGCAAACAATTTGTACAACAACGCATAGGCCGTCTTCAAATATGCGTTCGTGACGTACTTATCGACGTCATTCATTATGTCATTCTACACGTCGCGTAGTTGATTATGACGTCATATGATGGGTGGGTACTCTGGAAAGGTGACTTGTGTGTCCACCATAAGGTGGTTGTTGCGCCATGTTTTACTGTACAATACAGCTCAGAAATGATTTAAAATGTCTCCAAAACAAAGTAAAACGTTCTGTGAGGGAGCAATGTCTTCCAATCCAATGAACCTTTCGATTTTTAGCCATGCCGTGCCCATCTTTAGCTCAGCTCCACCCACATCTCGCTCGTGTTGGGATCGATCACTCTCTGAGCTTCCTGACTATCAATTTCCAGAAAACTATACAGGTAAGCTATTGAATATTTTGAAACTATTTTGACTGGGTGCTGTTGCTGCCCAATCAAATTAGTTTCAAAATATTCAAGAACATGTTTAAATAGTAGAGACATGCAATTCCTACAATGTGTCCGACTATTAAGAGTTAAATACGGGCTGTATAGAATAATTTCCGACGTAATGATTATGATGTCATCCTACACGCCGCTTAGCTGATTATGACGTCGTATGATGTCATTACTCGGGTAAAGGCCCATTATGTTCAAAATATTTAACAAAACCTGTCTTACATCATGTTCAAAATTGGACTAACTAATGTTTCTGTTTTCATTTTGAAAACATGTTTTTTCTGAGCTGTGTTTTAAATGGCTTGCTGAAGAATTGTTATAACCTGGGGTGCATTCAGGAGTGCGATTACTTTCCGTTCACACGTGTTAGGTTCGCCCATAGATATCTTTGGGCGAACCTACCACGTGACCGAACAAACAAAGTTTTCGGCGAGCTGAAAATATTCGCACTCCTGAATGCACCCGTGCCCTCATTATGCACATAAATGTGTTCTTTTATAGATTTTTCATATAATTGTTACTATAGATATATTTTTATTGTTTTTAGATTTCATCATAGTATTTATTGTTAATTTTTGTTTCACTTGCATAGCAGAAAACGAGACCTAGGGATCACTCATTCCATCATCAGTGTTGCGATTATGATTCTTTGTTAATGTTTTATAGTGAGTTTATTATTTAACAATTCTGTTTTAAATTTAAATTACATTTTAGAGAAGTGTTCCGTTCCATGCATATTCTTCATTATAATTAGTTTAAATTTGAGAAATTTCTTCTATTATCTCATGTTCTTCCACATAGAATATTACTCACTTTTGGGGGATTAATGTGTTTTTTGCTGGATTCCCAGAATATAAATTTTAAGCTAAACTATACAGGTAAGTTGTTAAATATTTTGAAACTAATTTGACTGGGGGCTGTTGCTGCCTATGACATACAATTCCTACACTAGTTAGTCATTTAGTAGTGACAGACTGAGTTTTATACCGGAGCTATGCGTCATTTTGATTGTGTCCATTTTGATTATGTCATCAGCTACATGTAACATAATTGATCATGACATCAGATTTTTGAGTGACAGATCAGATACCACCATTAAAACAAAACTAGATGTCCACCTGTTCTGTATTAAATAGATAGATAATTTGAGGCATTACTAGTTTGTTTGATAAAGCGATTGTTGGTGTAAAGCTATGGTTGGTTGGTTCACACCTGTGTATTTGAGCCATGTCTCGCATCAGAGGTGCTTCCCTGAAGTGTTGCCAGACGACAGCTTTATGTCCACTCCGCAAGAATGTGTCATGCGAATGATGTATAGGCATCAGGGTGTGAAGGAGATTGCCTATGTTTCCACTGATTGGCCATCAGTCATCAGATCGCCTGCCAGTCGACCAGGATTTGAACCCCGGCTTGATTACCAGACACGCTTGCTATCACCACGGCCAATCATTCCCCCTCCATACCGACTAGATATATATATATATCATGCTGTGGCATTTCATTGACTCTCAGTGAATGTGGTATTGTCGCTTTAACCATTTTCAAGCCATGGGGGTATCGCTAAAGCAATGCTAATCTCATCACAAATGTTGTATTGTACCGATAGAATATGGTTTATAGATTCCATATCATTCATATCCTGTCACATTCCCTGATCTGTATCGCAATTATCTGTTTTGTAATATGGAGCAAATGTTGACGAGTGATCGACACCATTTTGTCTCCTCAAGCTATTGTGTGTGATGTCATGTAAGCTCCAATGCATCACATTCTTTATTATGTAATGCTCACCCCATTAAATATTTTGAAACTAAATTGACTGAAATTGGTTTCAAATATTCAACAGCTTACCTGTAGGATTGCTTTTATACCACATTGCCAAACTATAGCTGGCGCCTCTATGACTGAGCGTATATACCGAGGCAGACACACTAGGGTTTTTCTGATTGGTTGAAAAGTAAATAATGACAGCCATCATAGGGTGTAGAAATGTACCAACATTTAACTACTAAATCCTGAATATCTTTCCTTAGCGGTGTGATAAAAAGCTTAAAATTACCTGGATAGTTTATGACCGGTGTGTTAGATCACCTGAATAGCTATCTAGAGATGGGATTAGTTATCCTTTAATAAATAGCTAGTTATGGAAACTGGAAAAGGTTTTTTAAACATTGACTTGCGCTGAAGTTATATCAATAAAGTTTTTAAAATACATTCTTTCTTCACTGTAGTAGTAGGTTATCTTTTGAGAGTAAGAGTTGGAGTATTTCATTCTGACATAATATAAATCTGCTCTCGAGAACGATTATTACAAACATTCCAGAGTATTTTGAAGACCTGTTTTGAACATCATTGCTGTGAATTTAATGGTCAGGATTTGTCCAGAAAATGCAATTGAAATACTAATTTTGAAAACTTACCACTGAAATGACTAGCTTGATAAAATTGTTAGAAATAACGTTGTTGGCCTGCGGAT